>CM065696.1:4579135-4619135 GCA_017654935.2 Phymorhynchus buccinoides | reverse complement strand
ATGATCGGCAAAAAAAGCATAAGTTTGTTTCGCTCTTTGTTTGTTTTAGTTTTAATATGTAACAAGGATATTTTGCGAACCACTTGACATAAATCGTTTCACATTTTGTATTTGGGAGTAACACCACGAGTAGAAGACATTAGTGATACCTTAGGCCCCAGTGATGGGGGTGTCCCCAAGCGACATACAAGTCTCCGTTTTTCGTCACACTGGTATAAACGTAACTCATGAACCACTTCGTGGAATAACTTCAAATGTTGTGAGGGGGTGGGGGTGGGGGTGTAACACCCAGGGTAGAAGACATAGTTGGTGCATCCATTCTGCCCCGGGGGCGTCACCGGTCGCCGAGCGGCAGACATGTTTCCGTGTCGGCGACACACTTGTATTCTTTGTGCTTTTGATTTTCGTGTTCGCTTTAACGATTCTTTTTGTTAACTTAACTCGATATTTTCTTATTTCCCGTTTTAGACGGAGTGTGTATGTATGTGTGTGAGAGATATAGAAGTATAAGTCAGCTTACTGGAGTGTGTTGGGAGTGTTTTGACGTGTTTTGCAGAAGACTGTAGCGACTCTGCCATGCTAGAGTTGAATTGCCCTGTGTGTTTCAACCACAAATTGCCAGAAGAAGAATTGCAAATAAAAGCCGAAATATTGCAACTTAAGCGTTCGTTGTTATTGATGCTCCTCCGTGGGAATACTAGGGGGCTTTCGTGCAAATAGTTCCCCACCTTCTGGAATTTCTGTGCTTGTAACTTTCTCTAATCTGTCACTCTCTTTGACTCTGTCTTTTCCCTTTGCTTATTGTCATCTATTATCTTTCTGCCTTTCTTGTCAAATTCCCTGTCTTGCTTCCCCTATGAATTAAATGATTACCAAAGCAAACCTCTAGGTGAAGACGGACATGCTGGGCGTCACTATTTCGTAGGCGCATAATGGCAGCGTGACGCATATGCGCTCACATGACAGGATACTCTCTGAGTGATGGAATAGGAAGACGTATACTCATGCTAGCTTTTTCTGAAGAGCAATTGGCATGGGATTTGAACCTTTTGGAACACAGCATGGGAACATTTGGTTATTTTGGTCGTACTTTGAGCCAAAGCCTATTATGTGTGAGTTGTGTAGGCCTAAAGGTGCTGGCTGTATTCATTTTGTTATCGTTGTTGTCGTCGTCATTGTCGTCGTTGTCCTTCGTCTTCGTATTCTCCCCCATCATCATCTTCTTTCTTACTACTTCCCCTGTCATCGTTTTCTTCTTCTTTTTTTTTTCTTCAATTCTTCTTCTTTTTCTCTCTTGCTTCTTCCCCCTCCTCCTCCTACCCCCCCCCCCCCCCCCCATTTGTTTTCATTTTTTTATCGTCTATTTTTTCATCTTTATTGTAAGCATTAATCATCATCTTCTTTCTTTCTTCTTCTTCTCTTCTTCTTCTTCTTCTTCTTCTTCTTCTTCTTCTTCTTCCACTTCTTTCTTTTTCTTTTTCTTCTTCTTCTTCTTCTTCTTCTTCTTCTTCTTCTTCTTCCCACTTCTTTCTTTTTTCTTCTTCTTCTTCTTCTTCTTCTTCTTCTTCTTCTTCTTCTTCGTCTTCTTCTTCTTCTTCTTCTTCTTCTTCTTCTTCCTTCTTCTTCTTCTTCTTCTTCTTCTTCTTCTTCTTCTTCTTCTTCTTCTTCTTCTTCTTCTTCTTTCTTCTTCTCCTCCCTGTTCTGGGTCTCGCTAAAATTAAACAAGGGACATAACTTGCACATTGAAGTCGTTTGTCTGCGAGATTCCGCCGGTTCCCTCCCTTCAGCTGAGTTATACAAGAAAAACACAACAACAAATAATAATATCTATACGGCACTAAATCTTGATATAAATCAAATCAAAGCGAACACACACGTTAGCATTAATAACGCATTCAAACAAAAACGCAATACAAAGCGAACACACACGGATGACATAAATGGAATACAGCAGAAACAGACCTAATGGCACGAGAGAGAAGAGAAAGAGAGCGAAGTTTTAAATGACAAGCAACACACACACACACACACACACACACACACACACACACACACACTCACACGCACACGCACGCACGCACGCACCACACACACACACCACACACACACACACACACACACACACACACACACACACACACACACACACACACACACTCACACCACACACACGCATGCACACACACACGTGTACACATGCGCATACAGTAAAACCCGGTTATAAGAAAATCGAAGGGAGATAATTTTTTGTTTTCTTATATCCGGGTTTTCTTATTGTGACGAGGTAATGGGTTAAAAGGCTAAGTCCCTAGGGAAGACTTTAGAAAATTTGCCTTTAGCCCACTTCTCTAGGGTATGGGAGATGAGCAACTTTCCCGGCCCCTTTTCATCTAATAAATTTATATTTGTGCCCGGGTTCTGGCTCGTATGATTGTAAGAAATACAAGTGGTTGATTTGCTCTAAATGGCAGACAGAGAGAAGTAGGGTTTTACATGAAATTACAAGACTCCCACTCTCATCAGTCTGACCAAAGGGTTCAGAATTATTTGACACTTGTATTTTATTTACTCACAAAATCTGCATAAGATTATGCAACAATAATAATAAAGCAGCTCAATGGCGCCAAAAAAAAATATGGATAAAAAAACAATGGAATCCGAAAGGATTTATAAGACTTTTGTCTTTCTAGAAGGTTAGCCCCAAGCAGGAAGGGTTACTAATTATCTTCATTGTCCGGAGGAAAGTTCAAATGATTGGCGCAGTCCGGGGGACTTAGCTGTGGTTGAGTTCCTCCGTAGTGATCGGCGAGTGCTGGGGTGGCTGGGCTTGCTCGTCAGATGAGAGTAGCTCCCAGTCGTTCCGGTTACGGCTTCGCGGGATGGCACGGTTCAGGCGTGGTCTCCTCGCGGATTCTGGGTGCGGGGCGTCTTGGCGGCGGTTCCCGTCTTGGTGCTTGGTGGAGTCCGGGATAATCGTCCGGCCCACGATGCCCTGCTGATAATCACAGGAGAAGGTGGATGTAGATCTCTATGGCTTAGAGACAAGGGGCTTCAGTCGGCAGGGCATTAGTGAATCCCAACCGGCTAGAAGGCTTCCCTTGTACAATAGCACTAGTTAATAAATAAACTGAATTTCAGTTAACAAACTGAGATCAGTAAAACATAAAAGGTGATCAAGACAACATCACTCTCCATCCAACACCTGGAAAGGAATGGTATCATAAAGTGCAAGATTGCGGCCCATAGGTTTCCTACTAAAAATAGACAAAAGGGTTAGTAGGCATAAAATCCGGTTCTGGTACCAAAAGTGTTCAAGTCAAAAACACACACACACACACAAATAATCAGTGCACATAAATAGAATAGAATGTTTACCACTTCTTTTCAATAACATATCTATCTACTCCTTATTCATCATTGAACATAGGATCTAGATCAAAACTAGGGTCAACCAAACAAGATCTCAATCACCTGCCATCAATAATACTCACTAATTGGGCTATAACTGGCTGGGAGAGGGTGAGTCTGCAATGTTGCTCTAGCTAGGTTTCAGCGTCTTGTGTGAAAAACTTTTTCTCACTACGCCAATTATAGCCTTCACTTTCAAACAATGAAAGCCTGTCATTGGTTTATAGCAGTCGACACGTCACAAGATGATGCTATAATTTTATGCATACTAGTACCGAACAATCACACGCCAGTTACATCCTTATCACGTGCCGACATTCAAATCCTTCTCGTGCTCGGAAAGGAAGGGTTCAAAGGGGCCCGACCGTGGTTGTCACTTTCTTGTGATGGGTAAGTAGATCGGGGTTCAAAGAGATAATTGCCTTAATCGGCGTTCGTTTTGAAGTAGCCGGGCAATTAACGTGGCGGTTGGTCGAGAAATGAAAAGGAGAGAGGGTGGGGGGTGGGGAGGGGAGAAGGGGGGGGGGGGGTGTAGATAAGAAATAAAGAAAGCGGGTCGCGCGGGACACTTACGTCACAGAGGCCCCCCGAAGAAAAGATTCTGGTACCGGAATCTTCCTGTGGAACGCCGACTCCACTTTCGACTTGGGCGACAGGGACAAATTAGTGGAGGGACTGGGTTGGCTGGAATGGTGGAACATCTGGTCGCAACACAGAGTTCAAAGGAGCAGGTGGGTTAGAGATCAGTGGAATGGATTCCGACTGAGGTTGGTGCGGCAATCCTGTGTTGAGTTGTCCCAAGGTTGATTGCAGAATAGCAAACACCTCTTGCCTGAGTTTCCCCTTTAGCCTGGATTCATCATTGCTGATGATGTGGTTTGGTAGGCCGATTCGGGAGAAAATGGCTTTGAGTGCCGCGGCTACCTGACTAGCATCAAGTGAGGAGATTGGGGCGGCATCGCACCTCATGGTACATATGTCGATGACGGTGACTATATACCGGAATTTCTTCTTCCGTTGAGGTAGAGGCCCGACCAAGTCGACTGCCACTCGCTGAAAGGGAGGGGTAGGTGACGGCTGTACGTGCGGCGGCCTGTCCCGATAGTACCTTCGGTGGGTGTCATGCAGATTTTGGGAGTAAATAAAATACAAGTGTCAAATAATCCTGAACCCGTTGGTCAGACTGATGAGAGTGGGAGTCTTGTAATTTCATGTAAAACCCTACTTCTCTCTGTCTGCCATTTAGAGCAATTCAACCACTTGTATTTCTTACAACCATACGAGCCAGAACCCGGGCACAAATATAAATTTATTAGATGAAAAGGGGCCGGGAAAGTTGCTCATCTCCCATACCCTAGAGAAGTGGGCTAAAGGCAAATTTTCTAAAGTCTTCCCTAGGGACTTAGCCTTTTAACCCATTACCTCGTCACATCTAATTGGGGGCTCGCCCGGGATACTTACGTCACACTTATATCCGATACTCGGATATAAGAAAACATTTTGAATTTGTTTTCTTATAACCGATTTGAATGGGAAAAAAGGGAAAAAAATAAAAGAGAAAAAAATAAAAAAATAATAAAAGACAAACAAACATAAAACGAAGAGAAAATGCTTTTACCTAATTTGGTGCACGAAAAAAGGGGGAAAATGCAAAACAAAGGAGGAAAAAAAGAAAGAGCGGAACAGAAAATTAAAAACAAAAATGAAGGCCGACGTGGTGTGAGTTGCATGATGAGCGAGCAAGATAGCGGAGAGCAGATGAATGAGTGGGTGTGGTGTGAGAGTAACATTTGTGTTTCTTGCATTCACACAAAACCTTTTTTGCAACAAATCAAGACCACACCATTATTTGAGTGAAAATGGGCTACTTTATTTAAAAAGTGCCAACCTATTTAAATAGCAATATTACCTTGCATACAAATGAGTTAAGCAATATTAACATTAACACACACACACACACACACCACACACACACACACACACACACACATATATATACATACACACACACACACACACACACAGACATTTCTCTTCTCATTTACAAACGATTAAGCAATCTACAGATTCAGCCTACAGATTTACCATAATTATGCACCTTTGCCCACAAAACATGTACACTGAAATAATTAATCTATGATTATAATTTTTATGTCATCTTATGGTCAGAAAAAATACACAAAAAACAATTTTAAAAAAAGTTCCAGAAAAAAAAGCATTGGGAAAACGTTTCGGTAAATAATTTGAGAACTTTGAGAACTTAGTGTGACTGAGGCTTTAACATTGCTTATACGTCATGATCAGCTGTGAATCTGATGAGGGTCGTTTTAACTGCTTTTCGCTAACCTTCATTATGTGCTCAGCGTATGTGCAAAGTCAACGATTTTGCCCAAATGTAGCGGTGTCTTACAGCTTGACATACAACTATAGGAATACTCAGTAGAGATAACAAATGGAACTGAACATGAACATACATAGGCCCCTACTCGTTTGGTCATAGGGTAAGACAGAAGCCCATGCCAATTATCTCATGAAATAAAGCAAATTTCAGTCCAATTTGCCTATGAGACGAATGCTAAACATTAACACTCGTCTCATGGGCAAAATGTGACTGATATTTTGCTTTATTTCATGAGATAATTGGCATGGGCTTCTTACCCGCCCATGGGATTTTTACCCCGTCTGACCCTATTCTGCACCAGTTCTCTTGCCTCTAGAGGTAAGATGCTTTTCCCTTAAAACAAAACGCTACTTCTAAAGGTCCCATTATTAACAAAACAAGAGGCAAAGCCTTCAAGGCTCACGTCTGATTTTTATTACTATAGCAGGCATGGGAATTCCCATGCCTGTATAGAGAGAATACTGTTATGTAGACACTTGTGCATCTGAAAACAGAATTAATTTTTATTTTACTGTGTAAATTAAATTATTTCTGTGCATTAAATTACCCCTACCCCTTTCTTTAAAATTTAATTATATGTATGTTTATATATGCGCATGTAACATAGTGGAGCCCTATTTTTATTTTTGGCAAACAAGTAAAATTGAAAAGCATATTGACCAAGCTTTCAGAAAAACATAGTGACCAACCCCCCCCCACCCCCCTCCCACCCCCGCCGGGGTAAGGGGGGTCTACGGACACCTGTAGTAGGCCTACAGTCTTTGCCTGTAGGTCTAAGCCTCTTACTCTTAGAAAATTAATAATTGAAGTTGCGTAATTCGTAAGGCCATACTCCTGATCTGTTACTGTTTTAAACTGATTGTTCATGCGATGAAAACTTGTTCCACATCATCTACATTTATGTAAGATATTTTTTATTAGTCCTAATATTTTATTTTCGTTTCGTTAATTCCCCCCCCCCCCCTCTGCCACAAAGCAAAGGTCAAGGTCACAGCCAGCAAGCTCATCCATGTTTATCTTCCCCTGTACAGTCTTTGCACATGGTGATCAATCGTCTAGGCCTAACAAAGGATTCGTACGTCGAAGGCAGTGAAATCGACGAACACTGGATTTTCCGTATATTTTTTTTCAAGACTGAAATGAATGTGGGCTAAATGTTAAGTACGTCGTCTTGATTATGAGGTAAGGCGTGATATGATCTCTTATTCTCTAGGCCTAGGCCTTGTTGCCGGAAGTGCGATAGGCTAAGTATTGCATGCACAGAGATGATGTGCGAATGAACACGAACAACCGTTGTCAAACTAAGGCGCAAATAAAACGAAACAACCGGGCCGTCAACGCACACACTCGGTACATCCATTTGTTACAGAAAATATAAGTTAATGACGTTAAAATGTACCTATTTGTACACACCTGAAGTCTTGTGTTTCTTTTTAAAGAGCGTTTTTGTATATCTAATGGAGAGTCTTCTTTCCAGTATCTCCTACTCGGTACAACACAACAGTAATCTCTGCAACAAATGATTTTCTTTCTTTTGTTCCTTATCGATGTATCTGACTGCTTTGATCGTCATGACTTGAAGGCTCACATCAAAATCAAATATCCTGCTAACTTTAACCCTCTAACATCTTATGTTTTTTTGAGAAAACGACAACGTTAAAGTTTCAGTGGAGAGTGAGAGCCTTCTTTAGTTTGAAGAGTGTGACTGAGTCAAGGTTAAAAAGGTTGCATAACAGTAATCTCTGCAACAAATGATTATCTTTATTTTGTTCTTTATCAATGTATCTGACTGCTTTGATCGTCGTGACTTGAAGGCTCACGTCAAAATCAAGTATCCTGCTAACTTTAACCCTCTAACGCCTTATATGTTTAGATAAAATGACAACGTTAAGGTTTGAGTCAAGGTTAAAGATCGGGGCCACGGACGCAACACACACACACACACACACACACACACACACACACACACACACACACACACACACCACACACACACACACACACAGACACACACACACATACACACACACACACAACCGAACATGTACGATACAATAGACTCACTTTGTTTTAAAAAACGACGTGAGCCAAAAATGTTCTGAATTATGAAATTCTTCTACATGATTCATTACTGGAAATTGCTATGCATGCCTCATAACAGGATTTGTTCCCCACATGCCTCATTACAGGAAAATGTTATACATGCGTCATCATAGGATATTGTGCAATTATGACGTTAATGTAAGGAGCACGGTATAAGCTTCGAGCTTGTTGTTGCTCTAATTGTCTTTCTGTTTGATCGTTTCCAAATGAATAAAGATTTGTTTAAACCATAGGATATTGTTATGCGTGCGTCATAACATAAATTGTTCCACATGGCTCATTATTATTATCATTATTATTAGTATTATTATTATTAATCCTTATATAGTGCATAATCTTGCTAAGCAACTCAATGCGCTTTTCACTAACCATTCGTACAAACATTTCTAACAGACTGGTTCACGTATCCTCACCATACATCTCTATGAAAATGAATACATTAGAGAATGCATGGCATATAACAGGAAATTGTTCTACATGCCTCATTACAGGAAATTGTTCCACATGCTTCATTACAGGAAATTGTTCTACATGCCTCATTACAGTAAATTGTTCCACATGCCTCATAACAGGAAATTGTTCTACATGCCTCATTACAGGAAATTGTTCCACATGCTTTATTACAGGAAATTGTTCTACATGCCTCATTACAGGAAATTGTTCCACATGCCTCATTACAGGAAATTGTTCTACATGCCTCATTACAGGACATTGTTCTACATGCCTCATTACAGGACATTGTCCTACATGCCTCATTACAGGAAATTGTTCTACATGCCTCATTACAGGACATTGTTCTACATGCCTCATTACAGGACATTGTCCTACATGCCTCATTACAGGACATTGTTCTACATGCCTCATTACAGGAAATTGTTCTGCATGCCTCATTACAGGAAATTGTTCTACATGCCTCATTACAGGAAATTGTTCTACATGCCTCATTACATGACATTGTTCTACATGCCTCATTACAGGAAATTGTTCTACATGCCTCATTACATGACATTGTCCTACATGCCTCATTACAGGACATTGTTCTACATGCCTCATAACAGGACATTGTTCTACATGCCTCATTACAGGACATTGTTCTACATGCCTCATTACAGGACATTGTTCTACATGCCTCATTACAGGACATTGTTCTACATGCCTCATTACAGGACATTGTTCTACATGCCTCATTACAGGACATTGTTCTACATGCCTCATTACAGGACATTGTTCTACATGCCTCATTACAGGACATTGTTCTACATGCCTCATTACAGGACATTGTTCTACATGCCTCATTACAGGACATTGTTCTACATGCCTCATTACAGGACATTGTTCTACATGCCTCATTACATGACATTGTTCTACATGCCTCATTACAGGACATTGTTCTACATGCCTCATTACAGGACATTGTTCTACATGCCTCATTACATGACATTGTTCTACATGCCTCATTACAGGACATTGTTCTACATGCCTCATTACAGGACATTGTTCTACATGCCTCATTACAGGACATTGTTCTACATGCCTCATAACAGGACATTGTTCTACATGCCTCATTACAGGACATTATCATACATGCCTCATTACAGGACATTATCATACATGCCTCATTACAGGACATTATCCTACATGCCTCATTACAGGACATTATCATACATGCCTCATTACAGGACATTATCCTACATGCCTCATTACAGGACATTATTATACATGCCTCATTACAGGACATTGTTCTACATGCCTCATTACAGAACATTGTTATACATGCCTAATTACATGACATTGTTATACATGCCTCATTACAGGACATTGTTATACATGCCTAATTACATGACATTGTTATACATGCCTAATTACATGACATTGTTCTACATGCCTCATTACAGGACATTGTTCTACATGCCTCATTACAGGACATTGTTCTACATGCCTCATTACAGGACATTGTTCTACATGCCTCATTACAGGACATTGTTCTACATGCCTCATTACAGGACATTGTCATACATGCCTCATTACAGGACATTATCATACATGCCTCATTACAGGACATTATCCTACATGCCTCATTACAGGACATTATCCTACATGCCTCATTACAGGACATTATCCTACATGCCTCATTACAGGACATTATTATACATGCCTCATTACAGGACATTGTTCTACATGCCTCATTACAGAACATTGTTATACATGCCTAATTACATGACATTGTTATACATGCCTCATTACAGGACATTGTTCCACATGCCTCATTACATGACATTGTTATACATGCCTAATTACATGACATTGTTCTACATGCCTAATTACATGACATTGTTATACATGCCTAATTACATGACATTGTTATACATGCCTCATTACATGACATTGTTCTACATGCCTAATTACATGACATTGTTCTACATGCCTCATTACAGGACATTGTTCCACATGCCTCATTACATGACATTGTTATACATGCCTAATTACATGACATTGTTATACATGCCTAATTACATGACATTGTTATACATGCCTAATTACATGACATTGTTCCACATGCCTCATTACAGGACATTGTTATACATGCCTCATTACATGACATTGTTATACATGCCTCATTACAGGACATTGTTCGACATGCCTCATTACAGGACATTGTCATACATGCCTCATTACAGGACATTGTTCTACATGCCTCATTACAGGACATTGTTATACATGCCTCATTACAGGACATTGTTCTACATGCCTCATTACAGGACATTGTCCTAATGCCTCATTACAGGACATTGTCCTAATGCCTCAATACAGGACATTGTTCTACATGCCTCATTACAGGACATTGTTCTACATGCCTCATTACAGGACATTGTTCTACATGCCTAATTACATGACATTGTTATACATGCCTAATTACATGACATTGTTCTACATGCCTCATTACAGGACATTGTTCTACATGCCTCATTACAGGACATTGTTCTACATGCCTCATTACAGGACATTGTCCTAATGCCTCATTACAGGACATTGTTCTACATGCCTCATTACAGGACATTGTTCGACATGCCTCATTACAGGACATTGTCCTACATGCCTCATTACAGGAAATTGTTCTACATGCCTAATTACATGACATTGTTATACATGCCTAATTACAGGACATTGTTCTACATGCCTCATTACAGGACATTGTTCTACATGCCTCATTACAGGACATTGTTCGACATGCCTCATTACAGGACATTGTTATACATGCCTCATTACATGACATTGTTATACATGCCTAATTACATGACATTGTTATACATGCCTAATTACATGACATTGTTCTACATGCCTCATTACAGGACATTGTCCTACATGCCTCATTACAGGACATTGTTCTACATGCCTCATTACAGGACATTGTCCTACATGCCTCATTACAGGACATTGTTCTACATGCCTCATTACAGGACATTGTCCTACATGCCTCATTACAGGACATTGTCCTAATGCCTCAATACAGGACATTGTTCTACATGCCTCATTACAGGACATTGTTCTACATGCCTCGTTACAGGACATTGTTATACATGCCTCATTACATGACATTGTTCTACATGCCTCATTACATGACATTGTTCTACATGCCTAATTACATGACAATGTTCTACATGCCTCATTACATTACATTGTTCTACATGCCTCATTACAGGACATTGTCCTAATGCCTCATTACAGGACATTGTTCTACATGCCTCATTACAGGGCATTGTTCGACATGCCTCATTACAGGACATTGTCATACATGCCTCATTACAGGAAATTGTTCTACATGCCTAATTACATGACATTGTTCTACATGCCTAATTACATGACATTGTTATACATGCCTAATTACATGACATTGTTCTACATGCCTCATTACAGGACATTGTTCTACATGCCTCATTACAGGAAATTGTTCCACATGCCTCATTACAGGAAATTGTCCTACATGCCTCATTACAGGACATTGTTCTACATGCCTCATTACAGGACATTGTTCTACATGCCTCATTACAGGAAATTGTTCTACATGCCTCATTACAGGAAATTGTTCCTACATGCCTCATTACAGGACATTGTTCTACATGCCTCATTACAGGACATTGTCCTACATGCCTCATTACAGGACATTGTTCTACATGCCTCATTACAGGACATTGTTATACATGCCTCATTACATGACATTGTTATACATGCCTAATTACATGACATTGTTCTACTTGCCTCATTACAGGAAATTGTCCTACATGCCTCATTACAGGACATTATTCTACATGTCTCATTACAGGATATTGTCCTACATGCCTAATTACAGGACATTGTTCTACATGCCTCATTACAGGACATTGTCCTACATGCCTCATTACAGGACATTGTCCTAATGCCTCATTACAGGACATTGTTCTACATGCCTCATTACAGGACATTGTTCTACATGCCTCATTACAGGACATTGTTATACATGCCTCATTACATGACATTGTTCTACATGCCTAATTACATGACATTGTTCTACATGCCTCATTACATGACATTGTTCTACATGCCTCATTACATGACATTGTTCTACATGCCTCATTACATGACATTGTTATACATGCCTCATTACATGACATTGTTATACATGCCTAATTACATGACATTGTTATACATGCCTAATTACATGACATTGTTCTACATGCCTCATTACAGGACATTGTCCTACATGCCTCATTACAGGACATTGTTCTACATGCCTCATTACATGACATTGTCCTAATGCCTCATTACAGGACATTGTTCTACATGCCTCATTACAGGACATTGTTCTACATGCCTCATTACAGGACATTGTTCTACATGCCTCATTACATGACATTGTTCTACATGCCTCATTACATGACATTGTTATACATGCCTCATTACATGACATTGTTATACATGCCTAATTACATGACATTGTTATACATGCCTCATTACATGACATTGTTATACATGCCTCATTACATGACATTGTTATACATGCCTAATTACATGACATTGTTCTACATGCCTTATTACATTACATTGTTCTACATGCCTCATTACATGACATTGTTATACATGCCTCATTACATGACATTGTTATACATGCCTCATTACATGACATTGTTATACATGCCTAATTACATGACATTGTTATACATGCCTCATTACAGGACATTGTTCTACATGCCTCATTACAGGACATTGCTATACATGCCTCATTACATGACATTGTTATACATGCCTAATTACATGACATTGTTATACATGCCTAATTACATGACATTGTTCTACATGCCTAATTACAGGACATTGTTCTACATGCCTCATTACATGACATTGTTCTACATGCCTCATTACAGGACATTGTTCTACATGCCTCATTACATGACATTGTTCTACATGCCTCATTACAGGACATTGTTCTACATGCCTCATTACAGGACATTGTTATACATGCCTCATTACATGACATTGTTATACATGCCTAATTACATGACATTGTTATACATGCCTCATTACAGGACATTGTTATACATGCCTCATTACAGGACATTGTTCTACATGCCTCATTACTTGGCATTGTTCTACATGCCTCATTACAGGACATTGTTCTACATGCCTCATTACATGACATTGTTATACATGCCTAATTACATGACATTGTTATACATGCCTAATTACATGACATTGTTATACATGCCTAATTACATGACATTGTTATACATGCCTCATTACATGACATTGTTATACATGCCTCATTACATGACATTGTTATACATGCCTAATTACATGACATTGTTATACATGCCTAATTACAGGACATTGTTCTACATGCCTCATTACATGACATTGTTATACATGCCTCATTACATGACATTGTTATACATGCCTAATTACATGACATTGTTATACATGCCTCATTACAGGACATTGTTCTACATGCCTCATTACAGGACATTGTTCTACATGCCTCATTACTTGGCATTGTTCTACATGCCTCATTACAGGACATTGTCCTACATGCCTCATTACAGGACATTGTTCTACATGCCTCATTACATGACATTGTCCTACATGCCTCATTACAGGACATTGTTCTACATGCCTCATTACATGACATTGTTCTACATGCCTCATTACATGACATTGTCCTAATGCCTCATTACAGGACATTGTTCTACATGCCTCATTACAGGACATTGTTCTACATGCCTCATTACAGGACATTGTCCTACATGCCTCATTACAGGACATTGTCCTAATGCCTCATTACAGGACATTGTTCTACATGCCTCATTACAGGACATTGTTCTACATGCCTCATTACAGGACATTGTTCTACATGCCTCATTACAGGACATTGTTCTACATGCCTCATTACAGGACATTGTCCTACATGCCTCATTACAGGACATTGTCCTACATGCCTCATTACAGGACATTGTCCTACATGCCTCATTACAGGACATTGTTTTAAAAATCTCGTTTCAATAAATTGTTGTCCGTGCCCCTTTTCATGAAATTGATGTTACACACCTCGTTACAGGAAGTTGTCTAAGTTACAGGTCATGGTTCTAGAATGGTTCATTCCATGAACTTGTACAGCACGCCTTATTATAGAATGAAATAGTGAGGCCAAGAGAGGAGATAACGATATTGAACAAAGGGTGAATACTCTCTTTCTAATTAACTCCCCTCCACCAACGTTGATTACGATACCAATCACCTAGCAGTGCGTGGGTCAGAACCAAAGTGAGACAAACAAAGCATCATTCTCAAAAAACAAAATGTGCCAAGTTCGCCTTTATGACCCTCCACCCACACAGCACACATCAACAATGGTGGAGAGGACAACATACAAACAAATCAACAGAACGAGTTAATTACAAAGAGAGTATTCACCCTTTGTTCAATAATGCTTTATTATAGGAGACTGTTCTCTCTATGCCTCATGACAAGGACATTGACCGAAGGCAATCCACAGGTGGTCCTAAGCCTTTCTTGATGCGTCTTTTTTTCCCCCTTTTTTTAAAAGCAAGATGTTTCGTTTTCGACATTTTGGGGAATTTGTAGATGATGCCTCTTTCATCCAACCCTATCTCCCCTCACTTCATGCACCGACACGTCACAACCCATAACGCTATGTCCACAGCTGAACACAAACATTGCCCAGTTCATTTTAATTTTGTAACAAAAAAGGGTTTAACCCTTTCACCGCCAATGAAAACTCATGTATGCCATATTTTCTTAATTTTGACAGGCCTAATGTTATGCATGTCACAGAGGAATTCCCAATATTGCAGGTGTTTTTTTTCTCTACTCAATTAAGCTTAATGGGATTTTTGTGGCTGAAAAACAGCTGGTAACGAAAGGGTTAAAGTAATTGTCCTGATGATGTTACTGATAATAATTTGAAAAAAACAGTCTTGAAATGTTGAACCCACAGGTGCTGTGTGGTCATGTTGAAGCAGTCCCTGTTCACTTCCTTCCCACATAGGGGTAGAGGTCTGCCCAAAGAAATTTCTCGTCGTTGAGCATGGCGGCAAACCGTCGAATGAACGGCTGGTAGAAATCGTGCAGAAGTCTCTCTGTCTTTGGAAGCATCGGCCCCGTGGTTGTCTTCAGTGTCCCCGGGTTACGAACAGGATAGTTTACGATATCTTTCATTGTGTTGTCTGGAAGTTGTTCTGCAATGTAACAGACCGCACATTTTGTAAGTAGGCAAATATATATGTTTTGTTGAATATATTAATTGTATCAAATAGTATATCCATTTTGTTCGTTACTACATTAGTTCATTCATTGGTTTAATTGCAGGTGCTATCTACTCAGTCGTAATAAACATGCGTTTGACTAAAATAAGTTAGGGGATTACCGTGCAATTCAGTATTAAAAGAAAACAGCAACAGCAATGCTACCAAAGTTATAAAAAAAACTTCTTGATTGCGCATTTTGTGATTTAATTTTTTTCCCAAGTATTTCATCGAGGATTATAAAACTGCTATAAACGTGTAATAAACAAAGTACAGACTTAGCATACACCAGCCCACCAACAGAGAATGAACTGTGTGATGTTTTATTGACACAAAATGAGTGTTCGATTCATGTGCACACAAAATCTGTCATCAAAGTATTTGCTGAATTTGTTTTTTATATTGCAGGCTTAGTGTTCAGTACAGGTAATAACTTGCATTCACCCAGTCCCGTGCATCGACAGGTTTGGAACAATTATTAAATCACAGTACACAAAATAGTAATATTCAGATACATTTCCAGTAGACAGTATGATATTCATGTGTTATGCCCTATTTCTTAAAATAAATAAATAAATAAATAAATTAAGGCTTTGGACTCACCCAGTTCTAAAAAGTCGAAGACTCTGCGGAGTTGCGTGCCCACGTCACGTGCATAGTCTTCAAAGCGGACGAATATAAACTGGTCACGTGGTACCACTCTGAACCAATCCTCTAGCAGTATGGGGTAGAGATTCTCCTGAAACCGCATCTGCAGACGCAAACATACACACGCAGACACACATACATGCACGCACGCACGCACGAACGCACATACACACACACTCACACGCACGCACGCACGCACACACACACACGCACACACACACACACACACACACACACACACACACACACACACACACACACACACACACACATCATTATTATTAATAATGATGATGTGATTGTTCTATTCCCCCTTTCACCCATTTTCCACGTTTCCACACATGAGACGGGGACACATAGAAACGGGGACACAAATAGACGGGGACACATATAGACGGGGACACATAGAGACGGGGAGACACAGAGACGGGGACAAACAGAGACGGGGACACACAGAGACGGGGACACATAGAGACGAGGACACACAGAGACGGGGACACATAGAGACGGGGACACACAGAGACGGGGACACATATAGACGGGGACACACAGAGACGGGGACACACAGAGACGGGGACACATAGAGACGGGGACACATAGAGACGGAGACACACAGAGACGAGGGACACACAGAGACGGGGACACATAGAGACGGGGACACACATAGACGAGGTCACACAGAGACGAGGACACACATAGACGGGGACAGACAGAGACGGGGACACATAGAGACGGGGACACACATAGACGGGGACAGACAGAGACGGGGACACATAGAGACGGGGACACATAGAGACGAGGACACACAGAGACGGGGACACACAGAGACGGGGACACATAGAGACGGGGACAGACAGAGACGGGGACACATAGAGACGGGGACACATAGAGACGGGGACACACATAGACGGGGACAGATAGAGACGGGGACACATAGAGACGGGGACACATAGAGACGGGGACACACATAGACGGGGACACATAGAGACGGGGACACATAGAGACGGGGACACATATAGACGGGGACAGATAGAGACGGGGACACATAGAGACGGGGACACACAGAGACGGGGACAGATAGAGACGGGGACACATAGAGACGGGGACACACAGAGACGGGGACACATAGAGACGGGGACACATAGAGACGGGGACACACAGAGACGGGGACACACATAGACGGGGACACACATAGACGGGGACACATAGAGACGGGGACACATAGAGACGGGGACACACATAGACGGGGACACATAGAAACGGGGACACATAGAGACGGGGACACATATAGACGGGGACACATAGAGACGGGGACACATAGAGACGGGGACACATAGAGACGGGGACACACATAGACGGGGACACATAGAGACGGGGACACATAGAGACGGGGACACACAGAGACGGGGACACACATAGACGGGGACAGACAGAGACGGGGACACATAGAGACTGGGATAGACAGAGACGGGGACACATAGAGACGGGGACACACATAGACGGGGACACACATAGAGACGGGGACACACAGAGACGGGGACACATAGAGACGGGGACACATAGAGACAGGGACACACATAGACGGGGACACATATAGACGGGGACACAGAGAGACGGGGACACATATAGACGGGGACACACATAGACGGGGACACATAGACGGGGACACATAGAGACGGGGACACACATAGACGGGGACACACATAGCCAAGGACACACATAGACAAGGACACACAGAGACAAGGACACACATAGACAAGGACACACAGAGACAGGGACACACATAGACAAGGACACACAGAGACAAGGACACACAGAGACAAGGACACACATAGACAGGGACACACATAGACAAAGACACACATAGACAGGGACACACATAGACAGGGACACACATAGACAGGGACACACATAGACAGGGACACACATAGACAAGGACACACATAGACAGGGACACACATAGACAAGGACACACATAGACAGGGACACACATAGACAGGGACACACAGAGACAAGGACACACAGAGACAGGGACACACATAGACAAAGACACACATAGACAGGGACACACATAGACAGGGACACACATAGACAAGGACACACATAGACAGGGACACACATAGACAGGGACACACAGAGACAAAGACACACAGAGACAAGGACACACAGAGACAGGGACACACATAGACAAAGACACACATAGACAGGGACACACAGAGACAAGGACACACATAGACAGGGACACACATAGACAAGGACACACATAGACAGGGACACACAGAGACAAGGACACACAGAGACAGGGACACACATAGACAGGGACACACATAGACAGGGACACACATAGACAGGGACACACAGAGACAGGGACACACATAGACGGGGACACACAGAGACAAGGACACACATAGACAGGGACACACAGAGACGGGGACACACAGAGACAAGGACACACATAGACAGGGACACACAGAGACAAGGACACACATAGACAGGGACACACAGAGACAAGGACACATATAGACAGGGACACACAGAGACAAGGACACACATAGACAAGGACACACAGAGACAAGGACACACAGAGACAGGGACACACATAGACAGGGACAGACAGAGACAGGGACAGACATAGACAGGGACACACATAGACAGGGACACACATAGACAAAGACACACATAGACAAGGACACACATAGACAGGACACACATAGACGAGGGACACACATAGACAAAGACACACATAGACAGGGACACACATAGACAAGGACACACATAGACAGGGACACACATAGACAGGGACACACATAGACAGGGACACACATAGACAAAGACACACAGAGACGAGGACACACATAGACAGGGACACACATAGACAAAGACACACAGAGACAAGGACACACATAGACAAAGACACACATAGACAGGGACACACATAGACAGGGACACACAGAGACAGGGACACACAGAGACAGGGACACACATAGACAGGGACACACATAGACAGGGACACACATAGACAGGGACACACATAGACAGGGACACACATAGACAGGGACACATAGAGACAGGGACACACATAGACAGGGACACACATAGACAAAGACACACAGAGACAAGGACACACATAGACAAAGACACACATAGACAGGGACACACATAGACAGGGACACACAGAGACAGGGACACACAGAGACAGGGACACACATAGACAGGGACACACATAGACAGGGACACACATAGACAGGGACACACATAGACAAGGACACACAGAGACGAGGACACACATAGACAGGGACACACATAGACAAAGACACACAGAGACAAGGACACACATAGACAGGGACACACATAGACAGGGACACACATAGACAAGGACACACATAGACAGGGACACACATAGACAGGGACACACAGAGACAAGGACACACAGAGACAGGGACACACAGAGACAAGGACACACATAGACAAGGACACACATAGACAGGGACACACAGAGACAGGGACACACAGACACAGGACACACAGAGACAAGGACACACAGAGACAGGGACACACAGACAAGGACACACAGAGACAAGGACACACAGAGACAGGGACACACATAGACAGGGACACACAGAGACAAGGACACACAGAGACAGGGACACACAGAGACAAGGACACACAGAGACAGGGACACACATAGACAAGGACACACAGAGACAAGGACACACAGAGACATGGACACACATAGACAAGGACACACAGAGACAAGGACACACAGAGACAGGGACACACAGAGACAAGGACACACAGAGACAGGGACACACATAGACAGGGACACACAGAGACAAGGACACACAGAGACAGGGACACACATAGACAGGGACACACAGAGACAGGGACACACAGAGACATGGACACACATAGACAGGGACACACAGAGACAAGGACACACAGAGACAGGGACACACATAGACAAGGACACACAGAGACAAGGACACACAGAGACAGGGACACACATAGACAAAGACACACATAGACAGGGACACACAGAGACGGGGACACACATAGACAAGGACACACAGAGACAAGGACACACATAGACAGGGACACACAGAGACAGGGACACACAGACAAGGACACACAGAGACAGGGACACACAGAGACAAGGACACACATAGACACAGGACACACAGAGACAAGGACACACATAGACAGGGACACACAGAGACAGGGACACACAGACACAGGACACACAGAGACAAGGACACACAGAGACAGGGACACACAGAGACATGGACACACAGAGACAAGGACACACATAGACAAGGACACACATAGACAGGGACACACAGAGACAAGGGACACACAGAGACAAGGACACACAGAGACAAGGACACACAGAGACAGGGACACACATAGACAAGGACACACAGAGACAAGGACACACAGAGACAAGGACACACATAGACAGGGACACACAGAGACAAGGACACACATAGACAGGGACACACATAGACAAGGACACACATAGACAGGGACACACATAGACAAGGACACACAGAGACAGGGACACACAGAGACAAGGACACACATAGACAGGGACACACAGAGACAAGGACACACATAGACAAGGACACACATAGACAGGGACACACAGAGACAAGGACACACAGAGACAGGGACACACAGAGACAAGGACACACATAGACAAGGACACACAGAGACAGGGACACACAGAGACAAGGACACACATAGACAGGGACACACAGAGACAAGGACACACAGAGACAAGGACACACATAGACAAGGACACACATAGACAAGGACACACATAGACAGGGACACACATAGACAGGGACACACATAGACAGGGACACACATAGACAGGGACACACATAGACAGGGACACACATAGACAGGGACACACAGAGACAAGGGACACACATAGACAAGGACACACAGAGACAGGGACACACAGAGACAAGGACACACAGAGACGAGGACACACAGAGACAGGGACACACAGAGACAAGGACACACATAGACAGGGACACACATAGACAAGGACACATAGAGACAAGGACACACATAGACAGGGACACACATAGACAGGGACACACAGAGACGAGGACACACAGAGACGAGGACACACAGAGACAAGGACACACATAGACAAGGACACACATAGACAGGGACACACATAGACAGGGACACACATAGACAGGGACACACAGAGACAGGGACACACAGAGACAGGGACACACATAGACAGGGACACACATAGACAGGGACACACAGAGACAAGGACACACATAGACAAGGACACACATAGACAGGGACACACATAGACAGGGACACACAGACAAGGACACACAGAGACAAGGACACACAGAGAGAAGGACACACATAGACAGGGACACACATAGACAAAGACACACATAGACAGGGACACACATAGACAAGGACACACATAGACAAAGACACACATAGACAGGGACACACAGAGACAAAGACACACAGAGACAGGGACACATATAGACAGGGACACACAGAGACAAGGACACACATAGACAGGGACACACAGAGACAGGGACACATATAGACAGGGACACACAGAGACAGGGACACACAGAGACAGGGACACATATAGACAGGGACACACATAGACAGGGACACACATAGACAAGGACACACAGAGACAAGGACACACAGAGACAGGGACACACAGAGACAGGGACACATATAGACAGGGACACACAGAGACAGGGACACATATAGACAGGGACACACAGAGACAGGGACACATATAGACAGGGACACACATAGACAGGGACAGACAGAGACAAGGACACACAGAGACAAGGACACACAGAGACAAGGACACACAGAGACAAGGACACACAGAGACAAGGACACACATAGACAAGGACACACATAGACAGGGACACACATAGACAGGGACACACATAGACAGGGACACACATAGACAGGGACACACAGAGACAAGGACACATATAGACAAGGACACACAGAGACAGGGACACACATAGACAGGGACACACATAGACAGGGACACATATAGACAGGGACACACAGAGACAAGGACACACATAGACAAGGACACACAGAGACAGGGACACACATAGACAAGGACACACATAGACAAGGACACACAGAGACAAGGACACATATAGACAGGGACACACAGAGACAAGGACACATATAGACAGGGACACATATAGACAGGGACACACAGAGACAAGGACACACATAGACAGGGACACACAGAGACAAGGACACACATAGACAGGGACACACATAGACAGGGACACATATAGACAGGGACACACAGAGACAGGGACACACAGAGACAAGGACACACAGAGACAGGGACACACATAGACAGGGACACACAGAGACAGGGACACATATAGACAAGGACACACATAGACAAGGACACACAGAGACATGGACACACAGAGACAGGGACACACATAGACAGGGACACACAGAGACAAGGACACACAGAGACAAGGACACACAGAGACAAGGACACATATAGACAGGGACACACATAGACAAGGACACACATAGACAGGGACACACATAGACAAGGACACACAGAGACAAGGACACACAGAGACAAGGACACACAGAGACAAGGACACACATAGACATGGACACACATAGACAAGGACACACAGAGACAAGGACACACAGAGACAAGGACACACAGAGACAGGGACACACATAGACAAGGACACACATAGACAGGGACACACATAGACAAGGACACACATAGACAGGGACACACATAGACAAGGACACACAGAGACAAGGACACACAGAGACATGGACACACAGAGACAAGGACACACATAGACAGGGACACACAGAGACAGGGACACACATAGACAAGGACACACATAGACAGGGACACACATAGACAAGGACACACAGAGACAAGGACACACATAGACAGGGACACACAGAGACAAGGACACACATAGACAAGGACACACATAGACAGGGACACACATAGACAAGGACACACATAGACATGGACACACAGAGACAAGGACACACATAGACAGGGACACACATAGACAAGGGACACACATAGACAGGGACACACAGAGACAAGGACACACAGAGACAAGGACACACAGAGACAGGGACACACATAGACAAGGACACACATAGACAGGGACACACATAGACAAGGACACACAGAGACAAGGACACACATAGACAGGGACACACAGAGACAAGGATACACAGAGACGGGGACACACATAAACAGGGACACACATAGACAAGGACATACAGAGACAGGGACACACAGAGACAAGGACACACATAGACAGGGACACACATAGACAAAGACACACACAGAGACAGGGACACACATAGACAAGGACACACAGAGACAAGGACACACATAGACAGGGACACACATAGACAGGGACACACATAGACAGGGACACACATAGACAGGGACACACAGAGACAGGGACACACATAGACAGGGACACACATAGACAGGGACACACATAGACAGGGACACACATAGACAGGGACACACAGAGACAGGGACACACAGAGACAAGGACACACATAGACAAGGACACACATAGACAGGGACACACATAGACAAGGACACACAGAGACAAGGACACACAGAGACAAGGACACACAGAGACAAGGACACACATAGACAGGGACACACATAGACAGGGACACACATAGACAAGGACACATAGAGACAAGGACACACATAGACAGGGACACACATAGACAGGGACACACAGAGACGAGGACACACAGAGACGAGGACACACAGAGACAAGGACACACATAGACAGGGACACACATAGACAGGGACACACATAGACAAGGACACATAGAGACAGGGACACACATAGACAGGGACACACATAGACAAGGACACATATAGACAGGGACACACATAGACAAGGACACATATAGACAGGGACACACATAGACAGGGACACACATAGACAGGGACACACAGAGACAGGGACACACAGAGACAGGGACACACATAGACAGGGACACACATAGACAGGGACACACAGAGACAAGGAAACACATAGACAAGGACACACATAGACAGGGACACACATAGACAGGGACACACAGACAAGGACACACAGAGACAAGGACACACAGAGAGAAGGACACACATAGACAGGGACACACATAGACAAAGACACACATAGACAGGGACAGACATAGACAAGGACACACATAGACAAAGACACACATAGACAGGGACACACAGAGACAAAGACACACAGAGACAGGGACCCATATAGACAGGGACACACAGAGACAAGGACACACATAGACACAGGGACACACAGAGACAGGGACACATATAGACAGGGACACACAGAGACAGGGACACACAGAGACAGGGACACATATAGACAGGGACACACATAGACAGGGACACACATAGACAAGGACACACAGAGACAAGGACACACAGAGACAGGGACACACATAGACAAGGACACACATAGACAGGGACACACATAGACAAGGACACACAGAGACAAGGATACACAGAGACGGGGACACACATAAACAGGGACACACATAGACAAGGACATACAGAGACAATGACACACATAGACAGGGACACACAGAGCCAAGGACACACAGAGACGAGGACACATTGAGACGAGGACACATAGAGACGGTGACACATAAAGACGAGGACACACAGAGACGGGGACACATATACACGAGGACACACAGAGACGGGGACACATAGACACGAGGACACATAGAGACGGAGACACATAAAGACGAGGACACGTAGAGACGTGGACACATAGAGATGGGGACATACAGAGACGAGGACACACAGAGACGGGGACACATAGAGACGGGGACACCCAGAGACGGGGACACACATGGACGAGGACACACAGAGATGGGGATACACAGAGACGGGGACATAAAGAGACGGGGACACATAGAGACGGGGACACAGAGATACGGGGACACACAGAGACGGGGACATACAGAGACGGGGACACCTAGAGACGGGGACACATATACGGGGACACACATAGACGAGGACACATCAGTTTGACCTCTAAGAAAAGGAAACGCTTACCACCCCACATCAGACATTGTACTTAATGGACAGATGCACTGCATACGATTCGATTCGATCGTGACGATGTCTGTGTGTCATGATTCACGAGAAATACTTCCTTATGAAAACTAGTTCTACCGTTTTCATTCACTTATATTACTCACGAATTGCATGAAATGTTTGACACAAACACAAAATACCAATAATAATTATGTTACCAGATTTGTGTACAGAGGCACCACGAAAATATACTGAACAAAACTAATTGTTTCATCAGATTTTGAGACAGCAGAATTTCACGATAATCATGCCTCACAATTATCACAGTCGGATAAGGATGTGTACACATCAGACGCGGAAATCACATGCGCAATCCGTGAATAAGTAAAAGAAAGAAGGAAAAAAATAAGCCCACGTTTCCGTATTTACCCGCCTCCGTACACCCCCCCCCCCTTCTTTCTTTTACTTATTTACGGTTTCTCCGTGCGTAACTTCCGCGTCTAATGTGTACACGGCCTAAGCTGCGAGCCCATAAATCGCATGATTTTGGATGATTTAAAAACAAAATATCAACATAAAACTAAAATATACAGATATCAAGTCAAGTCAAGTCAAGTCAAGAATACTTCATTATCTCTCGTGGAGAAATTTGGTTGAAGGTGCAATGCACATCAACAAACACAACAAGACAATGAAATATTAAGCATCACAAACACGGGGGAAGAGCATACAAGTTAGACATTATTAGAGCATAACTAAATACCAAGCTAAAATTAATTAGATGAAATAACAAGATCACACAAAAAGATAAGTTGGATAGGAAGGGATAGGAATGTTTGTTCATATATGTTTTTAATATTATATTCTTTAGTACAAATTCTAAAGCGCTTAGAGTTTTGATGAATAAGCGCTATATAAATGTACATAATAAATAAATAAATAAATATTAAGACGTTATCATCAAGGCATCAACAGGACCGATAAAAGGTATGCCTTACGTAGTAGGCGATGGATTGAAACAAGGTCCTGTTGTAGATGCAGTGCCGTATGGACCAGCGCTGGAAGCAGGCCTTGAACTGGGTCAGCGCGTGCACCACGTAGGAGTGGAACTGCCGGGGGGAAGGGGGGTCGCTCTTGTTGTACCGAGACCCATTTCGTTCCGGTCTGTAGTCGAACAGATAGCGCGCATAGAGCCTGCAACAATAACAATTAGACAAAACAGAATCAAAGAAAATAGTAAAGCGCAGAGCACGTATCTAATTATTGCATTGGTAGGGGAAGGGGCCATACGTTGGCCGGTTCATAAATAGACGATGTTCGGAAGAAAAAAACTAGGGGAGAGCACTTCGTGAAAATTAGAGTTGCTAACCTCCATTACTCGGTCAAATGCCATGGCAACAATGCAACAATGGCCTCGAAGCTTGAAACCGCAGGATGCGAGTCAGCGACTTGCAAACATTTTTTTAAAGAAGAATTAGGTGTGCCCAGTAGCCACAAACTGATAAAACGATGAAAAATGTGACGTAAAAATGTAAATGACATATGTTTTTAGAATGACGCACGGTATTCTAAGTGCTGTATGTCTGCTCAAACACAGACTCAGACTCAGACTCAGACTCAGATACTTTATTTTACAAGGATAAGAATTTAGGCTGGGCCTATTCTTCCATTCTGTCCTTGGTTCTAAGCATGCAATACATAACTACTACTATAAATGAACATTGGAATATAGGAACATCGCCAACAGAAACAACAACTGACAGTCATATAGCAACGACACGGTAGGCAGAGCATCAACATCAGCAATAAAAACAAAACAAAACTGAAAAATAACCAACCAAATAAACAAACAAGCAAATAAGTAAATGAAAAACACCTCTATCACTACAAATTACTTCTCCTACTACCATTATTACTCCTACTACTATTACTACCACCATCGCCTCCACACCACTACTACTACTACTACTACTACTACTACTACTACTACCTCCATCACCACCATCACTACTACTACCGCTACCACTACCACTACTACTAATACAGTGCCACAATAATATAACATTAACAATGACATGGTACGCAGAACATCACCATCAGTAATAAGGACAAGCAAAACAGAAACCAACCGACCAAACAAAGACATCAAATTAATGAAAAAAAGAGAAAAACAAAACAAAAATTACTTCCACCACAATTTTCTTCATCCACTACTACTACTACTACTACCACTACTACCACTACCACTACTACTACTACTACTACTACTACTACTACTTATTTATTTATTTATTAAAAAAAACACCTTATACAGCCCATAGCCTTAAAGCTCAATGCGCTTTACAAAAACAATAAAAAGTTAAAAGCGAGCCCCAAAAAATGTGTTTCACACACGCACACGCACACACACGCACACACACATAGGCGCGCAAGCGGAAACATGCAAAATATATGCATATTATATCAGTAATACACAGTGAATGAAGAAAATGTACAATAACTCCTTATCCATGTAAACAATCAAAACTACAACCTTTAACTAACAATAGATGTGATGCACGCACATTCGCACACGCACGCACACGCACGCACGCACGCGCACACGCACGCGCGCACACGCACGCACACGCACACGCACACGCACACACACACACACACACACACACACACACACACATACACACACACACACACACACACACACACACACACACACACACACACACACACACACACACTCACACGTGACACACACAGTACTCTTCACACACACACACACACACACACACACACACACACACACACACACACACACACACACACACACACACACACACACACACACACACACACACACACAACCAAATATGCAAGTCGATAGGCTACGAGAGCTGAAGGTAGAGTGACTTCCCCTGTTTGACCGATTTAATTAGGCAAGATCACTCCCACACACCATGGAATTACTCCCCTTAATTATTTCCGAACAATTCCTATTAGACAAAACAGAATCAAAGAAAATAGTGAAGTGCAGAGCAAGTATCTAATTATTGCATTGGAAGGGGAAGGCGCCCATCCGTGGGCCGGATCTTAAATTGAGCCACCCCTTCCGTAGCTTTTTCTCGGGGATGTCAATACAAGTGAAGCACTGGTTTGAATGCGGGAAGCATTTTGGCAGTATTGACAAACTTAGGGCCCCCTATATAATACGACGAGAGAAAAGTAGACCCGATTTTCTTTTCAGTTTTGCAACATTGTTGACCAACTTTGTGCATGCAGAACATAAGCTCTGGCTTCCGAGAAAGAGTTGGTATCAACATTAGTTTTGCTGAGGCAGGTTTAGTGTCCTGTTTGACATTATCTATCTCAAATATTCTTAAAGGTGGACCCTGACGGATGGTTGTTTTGCAAGAAACACGTCGATATCACCAGAAAGACAGACTTTTCAAGGATCGGAACACTCATTTTGCTCTGGTTTCCTAGAAATTAAACCGTCAAAACGGCGATTCCTCCTTGGTGGAGATGCCGGAGAGAGAAGCCATGTTGGATGGGGTGGGTGGAGGTCACTCATTGTGGTTGAAGCGTTTTCTTTTTTTTGTAGTGCAGTAACAAGAATTGGAGCTATTTCCTTTGTTGTGAGCGAAACTCCTTTAGATAAACTGCATAAAATAAAAAAATAATTAAAAAAAAGGCTTGTATTGTGGAACTTTTGTGCAAACGATTTGGTCTAAACGTAGGAGGCCATTAGAAAAGAGACGGCACACGCCTTCTCTTTGGGTGAAATAATTTGACTTCCAGCACCTCCGCCAAGGAGGAATCGCCGATTTGACGGTTTGATTTCCAGGAAACCAGAGCAAAGTGAGTGTTGCAATCTCTGTAAAGGGTGTTTTCCTGGTGATCTCGACGGGTTTCTTACAAAAACTCAACCGTCAGGGTGTCCCTTTAAAGTCATATGTACAGCACCATGCGTAAGGTGGCGAGTGGTTATGTTAGACACCCCATGTGTGCCTATATCGGGACATTGTGTGTCTCCTATATTGAGCATAGTGGCTCAATGTAGGAACAGGGTGGCTCAACATAGGAACAGCAGTTGCTAGCATCATTTCTAAGTCTTTACAGACTGAGTTGCTGCGTGTTTACATTAAACTTTCAAATAATTATCGTTGATTCCTCTGTCAGATTACATAATTCATAACTATGAATAAGATTCTTTTTATTAAAAGTCTGTCAGCGTGTTTGTTTGAAAAACATCAGCCAAAGTCAAAATTGTTTTTGTTTAGACCATTATCATTAAATGTATGTCTTGATCATCATCATCCGAGGAATGTTGAAGTCTAGTGCAAACGTACGTTAAAGGAGCATTCACTGTCTCAAACATTTTAGCAACGCAACTCAAAACGTTATTGGCTAGACCCAAGAAGCATGACTCTCTTCATCAGCATCACTCAAGGAGTATGGTGAGGTATATTTTGACAGTGCAAGCATCTGCCAAATACCCACTTACCATGCACAACTCTCAATTTCTATAACCTGTTTTAAGTCTCTTGCTAAGTGAAAGCAAGCAACAATATTAATACATTATTCATATAGTGTTTTATGCACAAGGTTCTACTCTCATCAGTGTCCTTCTGTAACTCGTGTCTTCTTTTTCTTCTTGTTCATAAAACAAATCTCAGGAATAGAAAGGCCAACTTGATCTGTATATTAAAATTCAAACATTAAATCTGAGGGTGGTCTAAATCCAAACCATGCTTGCTGTCTCCCTCTCCTCCTCTCTTTCGTGTTATTTTAATATAGCTTTTTCTGTCTGTAATTTTGTCTAATTTTATTAAGCTTCATTATTGATAATTTTATGTTTTATCAAACCACTTATTCAATTTTTGTTTCCTAGAGGTCGCAGGAAGAGAAATACGCAAAGATGATTCCTGTTGATAAAAAAAAGTTTATGTACAAGATTAAACGTTTGTTTTCTAAAGTGCAAAATATGCACGGAATGTTTGTTGTTCTAGCATTGTATCTGCTGTTTGAGTCAAGTTCTAGTACTACACTTCAGAATTGGTGATTTGCTTCATTAAAAGTTATGACTAATTGTGTGCGTCATTGCTTTGTTACTTAATCAGTGTTTTAATTACATGCTCAGTACACAATCTGGAAAGTCTAAATTATCCTAATTTTCATTTTATTGTGATGATATCTTCTTCACCATTGTTTCAAATAGTTTTACTATCACAAAGGTCCAGATGTTGCAGCAGTTTCTTTATGTTTCAGTTTGGTGTTGTCTCTTTTGTTCCTCTGTTGAAAATTAGGCCCTACTTGTCTGAGTATGCCCAACATAGGGTTGGGGTGGTTAAAGATAGGAACAGGGTCCTATTTTGGGCCACGTTTCACAAAACACATGTTAAAATCTTAAAATGTTTTCATTGAATTAACATTATTGTAAACCCACCTTTACAGCAAGACTGAATAGCTGATGTTTTTGTTTGCATATGGGGCCACATTTCACAAAACACATTTTAAAAATCTTACAATGTTTTCATTTAATTACAATTATTGTAAACCCACCTTTACCGCAAGACTAAATAACTGATTTTTTTATAAACACAATCAAGACAATACAAATAGAGCAGCTGGCCTCCAAAGTTAGGGTTCCAACTTTGGGCCCCTTCCCCTACAATTATTCGAGAGGTTCTTGCCAGAACAGCGTATCCGTGTTCTATATTCCTTTTTGTGGTAGGCTTTTTGTGCAGAGACTCGACATTTTGTACAAAACATCTCCTGGTATCGCAACAGGGGGCGTCACACCCAAACACAGGGTGACGTACGATGAAGATGATTTTAGCTTTGGGGTTGAGGTGGATAATTTCTTGTGTCACGATGACGTCATAATAGAATGACGTCACAGCATATCACCTGTACACAGGGTGACGTACGATGAAGATGATTTTAGCTTTGGGGTTGAGGTGGATAATTTCTTGTGTCACGATGACGTCATAATAGAATGACGTCACAGCATATCACCTGTACACAGGGTGACGTACGAATGGGATGATTTTAGCTTTGGGGTTGAGGTGGATAATTTCTTGTGCCACGATGACGTCATAATATAATTACGTCACAACATCTTACTTATACATAAGGTGACGTATGATGAGAATGATCTTAGCCTTGGGGTTGAGGTGGATAACTTGTAGGGCCAGGATGACGTCATAGCATAATGACGTCACAACACCTCACCTGTACACATGGTGACGTAAGATGAGGATGATCTTAGCCTTGGGGTTGAGGTGGATGATCTGCTGGGCCAGGATGACGTCATGATAGAATGACGTCACATCACCTCACCTGTACACAGGGTGACGTACGATGAGGATGATCTTAGCCTTGGGGTTGATATGGATGATCTGCTGGGCCAGGATGACTCTAGGTTCCATGCAGTCTTCGTTGCCAGAGTATTGCTCCCAGAAATAGTTGTCGTAGAAGTACGAAGGGCTGGCATCGCCTGGGAATATACGAGCAAGCACGTGTACGCACACACGCACACATTTATGCATTAACACAAACATAATTATCATACATGCAAGAATGTATATATGTTTAGGCACACGCGCGTACACACACACGCACACACGCACGCACGCACGCGCACACACACACACACATACACACACACACACACACACACACACACACACACACACACACACACACACACACACACACGTACACGTATGCATAGATACACACTATCTTTTCCAAGCCATTTTGCGGAGCATTATGAACCAAACAATTAGTCTGGAATTCGGGGATACGAATATTAAGGAAACCAAATTAGGATTTACAAAATGAAATAATAAAAGCCTGCATAATATGAAACAATGGACTCAGTAATGTAAACGATTAAAAAACAAGCGCGGATTCGCAATCGTTTGTGGCACGCTTTTCTTTCTGTTTTACAATATGTGCAACAATTTTGGACCGACCGACCGACCGACCGACCGACAGACCGACAAAGTGAGTTATAGGTTTGTGGCTTGTGCCACAAATAAAAAAGTCAAAAAACAACAACTGGTAAATTATGTAATTACATATCACTTCAAGGTATAATGCATAAGATACAGATTGTGAATTTGTGCGTGCAAAATTGCATCTCTCTCTCTCTCTCTCTCTCTCTCTCTCTCTGTTCATTTGTTTGTGTGTGTGTGTGTGTGTGTGTGTGTGTGTGTGTGTGTGTGTGTGTGTGTGTGTGTGCGTGTGCGTGCGCGTGCGCACGCGCGCGTGTGTGAATGCGCGCGTGTGTGTGTGGGCGCGCGTGTGACTATTTTGTGTACAAGTGTGTAAGTATGCGTGTGCACACAAACGCTTTCGCAGATCTGTACCGGTCTGTCTATCTGTCTGTCTGTTTGTCAGTCAGTTTACCAGTAACGATAATGCTTTTCCCGTCCTTCTGGATGTCTCTGTCTGTCTGTCTGTCAGTCAGTTTACCAGTAACGATAATGCTTTTCCCGTCCTTCTGGATGTCTCTGTCTGTCTGTCTGTCAGTCAGTTTACCAGTAACGATAATGCTTTTCCCGTCCTTCTGGATGTCTCTGTCTGTCTGTCTGTCAGTCAGTTTACCAGTAACGATAATGCTTTTCCCGTCCTTCTGGATGTCTCTGTCTGTCTGTCTGTCAGTCAGTTTACCAGTAACGATAATGCTTTTCCCGTCCTTCTGGATGTCTCTGTCTGTCTGTCTGTCAGTCAGTTTACCAGTAACGATAATGCTTTTCCCGTCCTTCTGGATGTCTCTTTCGATCTGTTTGGCTGGATTTTCGAAGTTTTGAACGTATCCAGAAAACGTTCGATTTTCTGAAAAAAATAAAAGATGCATTACATTTTGTACCTTTAATCATTTCACCAGCGGCCATCTTTTATCCAACAAATACCGTTAAACTTACATGGATAGAGAGAAAATAGATCTGCAACATTGCACATTCCTCTGTAACATGTATAACATATCCTTACATCCCAAAATTACGAAAACAGTGTCTTCAGATAACAGGCCCTGGTTTGATGCTTTTTAGTGACATGGGTGTTAAACCATTGTGGTGCAAAAATGCGATATTGGCGGTGGAAGGGTTAAGATTCGCATTACATTAAACAGTATTGGTTTAGACATTCAACAGTATTAAGAAAGGATACTTGTATAAACGAACACATTATATTATAGTGTCTAAAATGTCAGTTTCACTCGTTGCCCACGCCAACACATTGATAGACTAACGATATCATTGCTGGTATTGTATTGATTGTCCATGGTGTAGAGTGGCACAGTGGTATCGCGTTCGCTTCGTGTCAAGTAAACCCGAGTTCGAACCTGGGTACAGGGGATTTTTTTCCTCTCATTCTGCACTAGGCCTTACGGTCTGAACGTGGAGTCTTTCGGATGAGACGATAAACCGAGGTCCCGTGTGCCCATGCACTTAGCATACGTTAAACCCAGTGGCAACGAAAAAATTGTCATTTGGTCAAAATTTCCACACCCCCCCCCCTCATCAGTGACAAAAATCGCATGCAAAAAAAACACCCACACAAAAAAAACAATTGGGTGGCGCGCCTCTGGCAGCGACGCGCTCTCCAGGTGGGAGCAACCCGAATTTCACAGAGACGCCTCTGTGACTATAAAGTACCTAATAGTTGGTATTTGGTACGCTATAGTCACAGAGGTGTCTCTGTGAAATTCGGGTTGCTCCCACCTGGAGAGCGCGTCGCAGCCAGAGGCGTGTCACCCTTTTTTGGAATATGATTTTTGTTTGACATATGAGGAAGGAAATGGAGGGGGAGGGTATGTGTTAAATTTTGACCAAATGACAACTTTTTTTGTTGCCACTGTGTTTAACGTGTGCTAAGTGCATGGGCACACGGGACCTCGGTTTATCGTCTCATCAGAAAGACTCCACGTTCAGACCATAAGGCCTAGTGCAAAGTGAGAGGAAAAATCCCCTGTACCCAGGTTCGAACTCGGGTTTACTTGACACGAGGCGAACGCGTCACCTATGTGCCACTCCTGTAGGGAACGATTAAAAACATCATTACGTCTATTTTGACCTTAAGCGACTAAATATTAACTCAGCAAATAATATCAACGAATAAATGATGTCAGAAATAAGTACACGATAAAACACCTTCCTATTATTTTCAAGTCAACTGGAATTATCTGCGAAAATGTTTTTGAACCTCCAGAAAATTGTTTCCGATAAGAGCATTGCTAAGCGTCTTAAACAAAGCGGATTCGCAATCGTTTGTGGCGTGCGACAGTTGAAAACGAAACATCATTTTAAAGAGCAGCCTCGCTTTGAAGTGCGACAATTTTGCAGCCTCGCTTTGAAGTGCGACAATTTTGGACCGACAGACAGACAGACAGACCGACAAAGTGAGTTATAGGTTTGTGGCTTGTGCCACAAACAAAAACACCACTGTAAATGTCCATGTATTAAATGTGTTCATAAACCTGAACAATCACAATGATACCTTGATTATCATGAAAATTAAAGCCGCCTCACACTATTTAACCTTTTGAGTTGAAATAAAATGTAGTTGTAAACTCTATTCAGCTACTTGTGGCCGTGTGCCGCCTTCACTATCAGCAAGCATTGGCTGTATTCCCACAACTGCCTGAGTGAGTTGGAAGTAAATGGTGCAGTCGCCAGTTCCTTCCGACCTGGTTGGGAGGATTTTATCCGACCAAATTTCGCATTTGTGATATCTACTCACTCTGTCAAAATAAAAGGGAAAACGTGGAAAGGTCATATTAACCATTTCTTCTTCTGACTTGGTTGGATAGCATGAGGCGGCTTTTACTAGCGATTCTGTGGCTTGCTTGGTTGTTGTTGTGTTTTGAGTGACTCAATGCTTACTCGTAAACCGACCACGGTCGAAGAAGTGGGGCTCCTTTTTGGTGCGGTAGGCGTGGGGGTGGAAGGCGATGCGTTCGAACAGATCCGAGGTGCCGCTCTTGCTGACTCCAACCAGGTAGAAATAAGGACCGCATCTCAGCTGTCCGCCCCGCTCCTTCCAACAGGGGTTCTTACTGTTCTGGATGTATTGGAAGGGGCCCTGCAGCAAGACAAAGCCAGGATAACAGTAGCGGACATGGTTCTACGGAGTAGAAATAATAATGAGCCAGAGGGTCAATTTAGGATGACCATGAAGGTCTAACAGCTTCGTGACTAAGGCTGAATAGCATAAGGCAGAGGGTTGATTTAGGCTGACCATGAAGGTCTAACACCGTCATGACTAAGAGGTGTGGCTGGATAGTATAATGGAGAGGGTCAATTTAGGATGACCATGAAGGTCTAACAGCGTCATGACTAAGACTGAATAGTATAAGGCAGAGGGTCAATTTAGGCTGACCATGAAGGTCTAACAGCTGAATAGTATAAGGCAGAGTGTCAATTTAGGCTGACCATGAAGGTCTAACCGCTTCGTGACTAAGACTGAATAGTATAAGGCAGAGGAAAAACCAATAAAAATAACGGAAACGTAAGACTTTGACTCGTTTAAGTGAATAAAAGCGTTGTGAAGCAGGGTTAGGATCGCATCATCAATGCTCCTGTGCGACCTGTAAGCAAACTGAAGGGGGTCTGAATGCTGGCTGGTAAAGGTTAAAAGATGCCGTAGGACAATTCTCTCAAAGCACTTCATAACTATAGAGGTTAGGGCCACAGGGCGATAGTCATTCAGAGCAACGGGGTTCTTTTCCTTGGGGACAGGGTAAATAGTACAGGTGAGTTTTTGTGGGTTTTGTTGTTGTTGTTTTTTCCTCGAAAGGTTGGGGACTGTGCTGATTTGATGGTCCAGTTAAAAATAGAACTAAAGGCACCACGCAGTTCAGAGGCACGAGTCTTCAACTGGGCATCTGGGCCTTCATGAAATTCAGTTTTGAAAACAAAGATTTTAACAACGTCTGGACCAACTCAAAAATACACGAGCTCGGAACTAACTCGGGACTTTCCTGATAAGGCACATTGCAGTACCTCCAAGATCACCTCACTATCTGTACATTTAGAAATGTTATATAATTATGTACCTGTTGCAGATCGGAGTACGTTAAACAGATTGATCTCTCTCTCTCTCTCTCTCTCTCTCTCTCTCTCTCTCTCTCTCTCTCTCTCTCTCTCTCTCTCACACACACACACACACACACACACACACACACACACAACACACACACACACACACACACACACACACACTGTCTGTCTCACCACATAAGGGTATCGGCCCCACTTGGCCACCCCAGCCGGCAGACCAGGGCGGCACGGAGGGAAGAAAGGCTGATCCCCCACGAATTCTGCCCCCCGGTCACTACAGAGGCTACCGCTGTACCACCGGGAAACCTCCTCCACGTCATAGCCCCCGGCACTGACGTCACTGTCACTGTTGCTGCACTCAACATGGCGGCAATGACGAAGCAAAACATGAACAGCAGGGTGTCCCCCTCAAAAAAAAGTTAACGAAAAGAACAAGAAGAAGCCAGCAAGCAAAACAAAACAAAATAAAACAAAAAAATGATATCGAAATGTTTAGCACATCACAAACCACCAGGTGAGACCCAGCAGCTAGGTTTACCAGGTACCTTACCAGGTACTATATCGTCTAGAAAAATAAGACCATGCGTCAATAGTCTCTGGGGAAAGTGGACCCGGATCAGCTTTGCACAGTTTTAAAGTATGGACAGGTGGGGCAATGAAGACGATGCTGGAACACAACACTTTTTGTATTCATGTATTGCCTCTTGCGTGCGAAGGATTCTGTCAACTTTCATACGGTTAGGATTATGCTGGGCCTCTGTCGTTTACATCTTATACAAAAGGTCTATAGGTTTAAAGAGAAGAGAAAAAGGATACCTTGCATACGGAGAGGTGGGGGAGCGTTTTGCCCTATCTTCAAATCAAATCAAATCAAATCAAAACAAATCAAATCATCTTTATTATCTCAGAACTGAGAAATTGCAGCCAGGTGCACATAAGAAAAAACAGCAATCAATAAAAACATTTATCAACAACAATAAGAACCACAAACAATAAACACATTTTATCAAAAACAATTAAAGAATAAAATCTAATAACTAATAACACTGCAATATTTTAATTAAAAAACTGGACGAATACGAAAACAAATTCAATCCCAAGGAGATGGACAGGTTGCTCAGCACAACAATCACTCGATGCAGTACATTAAGAGCTCAACAGATGAATTGATCTTGGTAAGAAAGTTTCTGTGCTCTTATTTTCAGTTTTAAAGTTCTGTATCGACGGCCCGATGGTGACACTTCACAGTATTTTGCCAGAACATGACTTTTATAATTAAGAATTTTCCTGGCTTTTTTGACTCCTTGTCTGTCATACAACTCTCGCATACCACTCTGCCTTGCACCCACAACTTTACCTCATACATTCACCATATCACTCAACACGCACTTACTTTTTACACTCAAGCTTCCATAACAACAGATAAATGACACAGTAAGAACAGATTCAATGCAACATCGGTAAGTAGGTTTGAAGAATATTTGAACAGACACCAATATTCATTAGCCTCTGTAAACAAAATATCCTGGACTGGCTCTTCTTATGTATATGCTAAATGTCTTTATCAAAAGTAAGTTTCTAGTCTAAAAATGGGCCTATTTATTTCTACTCATCAACTCTTTCAACCGTTCCACCATAAATCTCTAATTGTGGCACTGACATATAGGTCTCTATAAAACAATTTCAAGCAGTTATTTTCTGTTCAACAACATTTAAATCCAGATAATTATATTTGCACCATGAACAAAACCTTTTGACTTCACTGAAGTACACAGAATCAGAGTTTAACAAATCTTCGATGGCAGAATCATCTGAGTATTTAATGGCAGGTGTTTCTTCAGTGCCTCTACAGTCGTTTGTGTACAATGTAAAAAGAACTGGGGACAAAACTGTTCCTTGGGGGGCACCTGTAGACGTCGAACGTTCTGAGGAGATTGCAGATTGAAAGCGGACAGACTGAGTTCTATTGGTAGGGAAATGGTTATCAGAGAATGAGGCTAGGGTTAACATTCAGCTCTAGTAGTTTCTGGGCCAGTAAATGGGGCTGTATTTGTATGAAGGCAGAGGATGAACTTCGATGAATAAAATACGAACAAAGAGTTGGGGGTATTAAGTGAGAAAGGCATGGAAGAAGGGTCAGTAAGGCATCGTTCTGTTCCCTACACGTTTTAGGGCAACTGAAAAGGGGTCAAGGAGTAGGTTAGTAAAAGAACGATAGGGCGATGAAGGACGATCTTTCAAAACAGTTCATGCATGAAGTTTAAGCAACAGGGCGGTAATCGTTCAGTGTGGCAGGGTTCTTTTTCTTGGGATAGGCGTAACTGTATTTGAATGTTTCCAGCACATGGTACAAACACAATCACGTAAAGACCAAGTTAAACTAGAGAACAAAACACACCACACAATTGAGAACAGCCATGCTTTCAACAATCTTCCACACACATTATCTGGTCCACAGCTTTCCGCACACTTAGTTCCTGAAATATGGACTGAACATAATCTTTCTTGACTCAAAATTCGTTGATTTCATTTGCATGATATTTTTTTCTCTTAATGTGATGTTACCCGTTTTAGATCTCCCTCTAGATCATTCTTTCAAACGACAATAAAAGCATTTAGCTCATTAGAAAAATCCTTCTGTCTGCTCGGTCATTTGCAATTTGCTGTTCGGTTTTTTGATTGGCCGGTTAGAGTTCGAAAGACCATCCCATGCACTAAGATTTCTGCCTTCTGAAACTGATGTTCTACTTTATCCTTATACTCCCTCGTGCGCACTTCCTTAACTCCCCTCTAAGTTTAGATGAACCACCTTCTTTTCCCTTTTATCCTGTTGAAAGGCTACTTTCTTCTCATTAAAAACTGATTTAATAGACTGGAAATCCACGGTTTGTTGTTGGGGAAAAATCTTTATAGTCTTTTGAGGAATGATCATATATTCACAAAAATTAATGTAAGACGTAACAAAAAATCAGCAGCTTCATGCACAGTTCACAGGAATCAGTCAGCACAATCAGTCAGTACACAAGTTACATTCAAAACCACCCCCACTTCATCCACACTCTTCGGTCGTCCAACTCTTTCCCGATCTTTTTCACCACAGGTTCAGTTTGATTTTGGGTCTGTAGGCAGGGATAAGTTGCACGGTGTCGGTGGCCGGAAGCACCCACTGGTGGTAGAGGTTAGAGATCTATATGCATTGGGAATATGGCCGTAACATAAGTCAAATAGTATTCTTCTGACGAGTGTAAAAAATGTACATACTTTTAAAGAGGGTTTAGAGTTTACGCAAGTCACAGTGATTGAAGTCACCAACGATGAAGCAGGGGGCAGATCAGCAGAAAATCAACGTAGCTCTCTGACGACAGCAGCTATCTCCCTTCCCAGCGCGTACAGCAGAGGTCTTGTCAAACACGGGGGCATACAAAAACTGTCAAAAAAGAGACGACCAAACTCGCGAGGA
>CM065696.1:4539402-4578635 GCA_017654935.2 Phymorhynchus buccinoides | reverse complement strand
CGACTCCACTTTCGACTTGGCGACAGGGGACAAATTAAGTGTGGATGGGAACTGGTTTGTCTGGAATGGTGGAACATCTGGTCCCAACACAGAGTTTCAAAGGAGCAGGTGGTTAGAGAATCAGTGAATGGAATCCGACTGGGGGTGAGGTTGGTGCGGCATCCCTGTGTTGAGTTGTCCCAAGTTGATTGCAAATAAGCAAACACCTCTTGCCTGAGTTTTCCCCTTTAGCCTGGATTCTCATTGGCCTGATGATGTGGTTTTTGTAGGCCGATTCGGGAGAAAATGGCTTTGGAGTGCCGCGGCTACCTGACTAGCATCAAGGTGCGGAGATTGGGGGCCGGCATCGCAAACTCATGGTGACATATGTCGATGACGTGACTATATACCGTAATTTCTTCTTCCGTTGTAGGTAGAGGCCCTCCAAGTCGACCTGCCCACTCGCTGAAAGGGCGTGGTAGGTGACGCTGTACGTGCGGCTGCCTGTCCCGATAGTACCATTCTCGGTGGGTGTCATGCAGTATTGGAGTAAATAAAATACAAGTGTTCAATAATCACTGAACACCGTTGGTCAGACTGATGAAGTGGGAGTCTTGTAATTTCATGTACAACCCTAACTTCTATCTGTCTGCCATTTAGAGCATTCAACCACTTGTCTTTCTTACAACCTACTAGCAGAACCCCGCTACAATATACATTTATTTAAGTTAAAAAGGGGCCGGGAAAGTTGCTCATCTCCCATACCCTAGAGAAGTGGGCTAAAGGCAAATTTTCTAAGTCTTCCCTAGGGAATTAGCCTTTTAACCCATTACCTCGTCACTCATCTAATTGGGGGCTCGCCCCGGATCTTACGTCAACACTTATATCGCGATACTCGGATATAAGAAAACATTTTGAATTCTGTTTTCTTATAACCGCTTTGAAAATGGGAAAAAAGGGAAAAAAATAAAGAGATAAAAAATAAAAAAATAATAAAAGGACAAACAAACATAAACGAAGAGAAAATGCTTTTACCTAATTTGGTGCATGAAAAAAAGGGGGGAAAATGCAAAAACAAAGGAGGAAAAAAAGAAAGAGCGGAACAGAAAATTAAAAACAAAAATGAAAGCAGACGTGGTGTGAGTTGCATGATGAGCGAGCAAGATAGCGGAGAGCAGATGAATGAGTGGGTGTGGTGTGAGAGTAACATTTGTGTTCTTGCATTCACTACAAAACGCTTTTTTTGCAACAATCAAGACCACACCATTATTTTGAGTGAAAATGGGCTACTTTATTTAAAAAGTGCCAACCTATTTAAATAGCAATATTACCTTGCATACAAATGAGTTAAGCAATATTAACATTAAACACACACACACACCCACACACACACACACACACACACACATATATATACATACACACACACACACACACACACAGACATTTCTCTTCTCATTTACAAACGATTAAGCAATCTACAGATTCAGCCTACAGATTTACCATAATTATGCACCTTTGCCCACAAAACATGTACACTGAAATAATTAATCTATGATTATAATTTTTATGTCATCTTATGGTCAGAAAAAATACACAAAAAACAATTTTAAAAAAAGTTCCAGAAAAAAAAGCATTGGGAAAACGTTTCGGTAAATAATTTGAGAACTTTGAGAACTTAGTGTGACTGAGGCTTTAACATTGCTTATACGTCATGATCAGCTGTGAATCTGATGAGGGTCGTTTTAACTGCTTTTCGCTAACCTTCATTATGTGCTCAGCGTATGTGCAAAGTCAACGATTTTGCCCAAATGTAGCGGTGTCTTACAGCTTGACATACAACTATAGGAATACTCAGTAGAGATAACAAATGGAACTGAACATGAACATACATAGGCCCCTACTCGTTTGGTCATAGGGTAAGACAGAAGCCCATGCCAATTATCTCATGAAAATAAAGCAAATTTCAGTCAAATTTGCCTATGAGACGAATGCTAAACATTAACACTCGTCTCATGGGCAAAATGTGACTGATATTTGCTTTATTTCATGAGTGATTGGCATGGGCTTCTTACCCGCCCATGGGATTTTTACCCCGTCTGACCCTATTCTGCACCAGTTCTCTTGCCTCTAGAGGTAAGATGCTTTTCCCTTAAAACAAAACGCTACTTCTAAAGGTCCCCATTATTAACAAAACAAGAGGCAAAGCCTTCAAGGCTCACGTCTGATTTTTATTACTATAGCAGGCATGGGAATTCCCATGAATTCCCATGCCTGTATAGAGAGAATACTGTTATGTAGACACTTGTGCATCTGAAAACAGAATTAATTTTTATTTTACTGTGTAAATTAAAATTATTTCTATGCATTAAATTACCCCTACCCCTTTCTTTAAAATTTAATTATATGTATGTTTATATATGCGCATGTAACATAGTGGAGCCCTATTTTTATTTTTGGCAAACAAGTAAAATTGAAAAGCATATTGACCAAGCTTTCAGAAAAACCATAGTGACCAACCCCCCCCCCACCCCACTCCCACCCCCGCCGGGGTAAGGGGGGTCTACGGACACCTGTAGTAGGCCTACAGTCTTTGCCTGTAGGTCTAAGCCTCTTACTCTTAGAAAATTAATAATTGAAGTTGCGTAATTCGTAAGGCCATACTCCTGATCTGTTACTGTTTTAAACTGATTGTTCATGCGATGAAAACTTGTTCCACATCATCTACATTTCTGTAAGATATTTTTATTATTAGTCCTAATATTTTATTTTCGTTTCGTTAATGTCCCCCTCCCCCCTCTGCCACAAAGCAAAGGTCAAGGTCACAGCCAGCAAGCTCATCCATGTTTATCTTCCCCTGTACAGTCTTTGCACATGGTGATCAATCGTCTAGGCCTAACAAAGGATTCGTACGTCGAAGGCAGTGAAATTGACGAACACTGGATTTTCCGTATATTTTGTTTCAAGACTGAAATGAATGTGGGCTAAATGTTAGGTACGTCGTCTTGATTATGAGGTAAGGCGTGATATGATCTCTTATTTTCTAGGCCTAGGCCTTGTTGCTGGAAGTGCGATAGGCTAAGTATTGCATGCACAGAGATGATGTGCGAATGAACACGAACAACCGTTGTCAAAAAGGCGCAAATAAAACGAAACAACCGGGCCGTCAATGCACACACTCGGTACATCCATTTGTTACAGAAAATATAAGTTAACGACGTTAAAATGTACCTATTTGTACACACCTGAAGTCTTGTGTTTCTTTTTAAAGAGCGTTTGTGTCTAATGGAGAGTCTTCTTTCCAGTATCTCCTACTCGGTACAACACAACAGTAATCTCTGCAACAAATGATTTTCTTTCTTTTGTTCCTTATCGATGTATCTGACTGCTTTGATCGTCATGACTTGAAGGCTCACATCAAAATCAAGTATCTTGCTAACTTTAACCCTCTAACATCTTATGTTTTTTTGAGAAAACGACAACGTTAAAGTTTCAGTGGAGAGTGAGAGTCTTCTTTAGTTTGAAGAGTGTGACTGAGTCAAGGTTAAAGGTTGCACAACAGTAATCTCTGCAACAAATGATTATCTTTATTTTGTTCTTTATCAATGTATCTGACTGCTTTGATCGTCGTGACTTGAAGGCTCACGTCAAAATCAAGTATCCTGCTAACTTTAACCCTCTAACGCCTTATATGTTTAGATAAAATGACAACGTTAAGGTTTGAGTCAAGGTTAAAGGATCGGGGCCACGGACGCAACACACACACACACACACACACACACACACACACACACACACACACACACACACACACACACACACACACACACACAGACACACACACACATACACACAGACACACAACCGAACATGTACGATACAATAGACTCACTTTGTTTTAAAAAACGACGTGAGCCAAAAATGTTCTGAATTATGAAATTCTTCTACATGATTCATTACTGGAAATTGCTATGCATGCCTCATAACAGGATTTGTTCCCCACATGCCTCATTACAGGAAAATGTTATACATGCGTCATCATAGGATATTGTGCAATTATGACGTTAATGTAAGGAGCACGGTATAAGCTTCGAGCTTGTTGTTGCTCTAATTGTCTTTCTGTTTGATCGTTTTCAAATGAATAAAGATTTGTTTAAACCATAGGATATTGTTATGCGTGCGTCATAACATAAATTGTTCCACATGGCTCATTATTATTATCATTATTATTAGTATTATTATTATTAATCCTTATATAGTGCATAATCTTGCTAAGCAACTCAATGCGCTTTTCACTCACCATTCGTACAAACATTTCTAACAGACTGGTTCACGTATCCTCACCATACATCTCTATGAAAATGAATACATTAGAGAATGCATGGCATATAACAGGAAATTGTTCTACATGCCTCATTACAGGAAATTGTTCCACATGCTTCATTACAGGAAATTGTTCTACATGCCTCATTACAGGAAATTGTTCCACATGCCTCATTACAGGAAATTGTTCTACATGCCTCATTACAGGAAATTGTTCCACATGCTTTATTACAGGAAATTGTTCTACATGCCTCATTACAGGAAATTGTTCTACATGCCTCATTACAGGACATTGTTCTACATGCCTCATTACAGGACATTGTTCTACATGCCTCATTACAGGACATTGTCCTACATGCCTCATTACAGGAAATTGTTCTACATGCCTCATTACAGGACATTGTTCTACATGCCTCATTACAGGACATTGTCCTACATGCCTCATTACAGGAAATTGTTCTACATGCCTCATTACAGGAAATTGTTCTACATGCCTCATTACAGGAAATTGTTCTGCATGCCTCATTACAGGAAATTGTTCTACATGCCTCATTACATGACATTGTTCTACATGCCTCATTACAGGAAATTGTTCTACATGCCTCATTACATGACATTGTTCTACATGCCTCATTACAGGACATTGTTCTACATGCCTCATTACAGGACATTGTTCTACATGCCTCATTACAGGACATTGTTCCACATGCCTCATTACAGGAAATTGTTCTACATGCCTAATTACATGACATTGTTCTACATGCCTCATTACAGGACATCGTTCTACATGCCTCATTACAGGACATTGTTCCACATGCCTCATTACAGGACATTGTTCTACATGCCTAATTACATGACATTGTTCTACATGCCTCATTACAGGACATCGTTCTACATGCCTCATTACAGGACATCGTTCTACATGCCTCATTACAGGACATTGTTCTACATGCCTCATTACAGGACATTGTTCTACATGCCTCATTACAGGACATTGTTCTACATGCCTCATTACAGGACATTGTTCTACATGCCTCATTACAGGACATTGTTCTACATGCCTCATTACAGGACATTGTTCTACATGCCTCATTACAGGACATTGTTCTACATGCCTCATTACAGGACATTGTTCTACATGCCTCATTACAGGACATTGTTCTACATGCCTCATTACAGGACATTATCATACATGCCTCATTACAGGACATTATCATACATGCCTCATTACAGGACATTATCCTACATGCCTCATTACAGGACATTATCATACATGCCTCATTACAGGACATTATCCTACATGCCTCATTACAGGACATTATCATACATGCCTCATTACAGGACATTGTTCTACATGCCTCATTACAGGACATTGTTATACATGCCTCATTACATGACATTGTTATACATGCCTCATTACAGGACATTGTTATACATGCCTCATTACAGGACATTGTTATACATGCCTAATTACATGACATTGTTCTACATGCCTCATTACAGGACATTGTTATACATGCCTCATTACAGGACATTGTTCTACATGCCTCATTACAGGACATTGTTCTACATGCCTCATTACAGGACATTGTTCTACATGCCTCATTACAGGACATTGTTCTACATGCCTCATTACAGGACATTGTCATACATGCCTCATTACAGGACATTGTCCTACATGCCTCATTACAGGACATTATCATACATGCCTCATTACAGGACATTGTCCTACATGCCTCATTACAGGACATTGTTATACATGCCTCATTACAGGACATTGTTATACATGCCTCATTACAGGACATTGTTATACATGCCTAATTACATGACATTGTTATACATGCCTCATTACATGACATTGTTATACATGCCTCATTACAGGACATTGTTATACATGCCTCATTACATGACATTGTTCCTACATGCCTCATTACATGACATTGTTATACATGCCTACATTACATTGTTATACATTTGTTATACATGCCTCATTACATGACATTGTTCTACATGCCTAATTACATGACATTGTTCTACATGCCTCATTACAGGACATTGTTCTACATGCCTCATTACAGGACATTGTTATACATGCCTCATTACATGACATTGTTATACATGCCTAATTACATGACATTGTTATACATGCCTAATTACATGACATTGTTATACATGCCTCATTACAGGACATTGTTATACATGCCTCATTACATGACATTGTTATACATGCCTCATTACAGGACATTGTTATACATGCCTCATTACAGGACATTGTTCTACATGCCTCATTACAGGACATTGTCCTACATGCCTCATTACATGACATTGTTCTACATGCCTCATTACAGGACATTGTTCCTACATGCCTCATTACAGGACATTGTTCTACATGCCTCATTACAGGACATTGTCCTACATGCCTCATTACAGGACATTGTTCTACATGCCTCATTACAGGACATTGTTCTACATGCCTCATTACAGGACATTGTTCTACATGCCTAATTACATGACATTGTTATACATGCCTAATTACATGACATTGTTCTACATGCCTCATTACAGGACATTGTTCTACATGCCTCATTACATGACATTGTTCTACATGCCTAATTACAGGACATTGTCCTACATGCCTCATTACATGACATTGTTCTACATGCCTCATTACATGACATTGTTATACATGCCTCATTACAGGACATTGTTATACATGCCTCATTACAGGACATTGTCCTACATGCCTAATTACATGACATTGTTCTACATGCCTAATTACAGGACATTGTCCTACATGCCTCATTACAGGACATTGTTCTACATGCCTCATTACAGGACATTGTTCTACATGCCTCATTACAGGACATTGTTCATACATGCCTCATTACAGGAAATTGTTCTACATGCCTAATTACATGACATTGTTATACATGCCTAATTACATGACATTGTTCTACTTGCCTCATTACAGGAAATTGTCCTACATGCCTCATTACAGGACATTGTTCTACATGCCTCATTACAGGACATTGTCCTACATGCCTCATTACAGGACATTGTTCTACATGCCTCATTACAGGACATTGTCCTACATTCCTCATTACAGGACATTGTCCTAACGCCTCAATACAGGACATTGTTCTACATGCCTCATTACACGACATTGTTCTACATGCCTCATTACAGGACATTGTTATACATGCCTCATTACATGACATTGTTCTACATGCCTCATTACATGACATTGTTCTACATGCCTAATTACATGACATTGTTCTACATGCCTCATTACATGACATTGTTCTACATGCCTCATTACAGGACATTGTCCTAATGCCTCATTACAGGACATTGTTCTACATGCCTCATTACAGGGCATTGTTCGACATGCCTCATTACAGGACATTGTCATACATGCCTCATTACAGGAAATTGTTCTACATGCCTAATTACATGACATTGTTCTACATGCCTAATTACATGACATTGTTATACATGCCTCATTACATGACATTGTTCTACATGCCTCATTACAGGACATTGTTCTACATGCCTCATTACAGGACATTGTTCTACATGCCTCATTACAGGAAATTGTCCTACATGCCTCATTACAGGACATTGTTCTACATGCCTCATTACAGGACATTGTTCTACATGCCTCATTACAGGACATTGTTCTACATGCCTCATTACAGGAAATTGTTCTACATGCCTCATTACAGGACATTATTCTACATGCCTCATTACAGGACATTGTCCTACATGCCTAATTACAGGACATTGTTCTACATGCCTCATTACAGGACATTGTTATACATGCCTCATTACATGACATTGTTATACATGCCTAATTACATGACATTGTTCTACATGCCTCATTACAGGAAATTGTTCTACATGCCTCATTACAGGACATTGTTCTACATGCCTCATTACAGGACATTGTCCTACATGCCTAATTACAGGACATTGTTCTACATGCCTCATTACAGGACATTGTCCTACATGCCTCATTACAGGACATTGTCCTACATGCCTCATTACAGGACATTGTTCTACATGCCTCATTACATGACATTGTTCTACATGCCTAATTACATGACATTGTTATACATGCCTCATTACATGACATTGTTCTACATGCCTAATTACATGACATTGTTCTACATGCCTCATTACATTACATTGTTCTACATGCCTCATTACATGACATTGTTCTACATGCCTCATTACATGACATTGTTATACATGCCTCATTACATGACATTGTTATACATGCCTAATTACATGACATTGTTATACATGCCTAATTACATGACATTGTTCTACATGCCTCATTACAGGACATTGTCCTACATGCCTCATTACAGGACATTGTTCTACATGCCTCATTACATGACATTGTTATACATGCCTCATTACAGGACATTGTTATACATGCCTAATTACATGACATTGTTCTACATGCCTAATTACATGACATTGTTCTACATGCCTCATTACATGACATTGTTCTACATGCCTCATTACATGACATTGTTATACATGCCTCATTACATGACATTGTTATACATGCCTCATTACAGGACATTGTTCTACATGCCTCATTACATGACATTGTTCTACATGCCTCATTACATGACATTGTTCTACATGCCTAATTACATGACATTGTTCTACATGCCTAATTACATGACATTGTTCTACATGCCTCATTACATGACATTGTTCTACACGCCTCATTACATGACATTGTTATACATGCCTAATTACATGACATTGTTATACATGCCTAATTACATGACATTGTTATACATGCCTCATTACATGACATTGTTCTACATGCCTCATTACAGGACATTGCTATACATGCCTCATTACATGACATTGTTATACATGCCTAATTACATGACATTGTTATACATGCCTCATTACAGGACATTGTTCTACATGCCTCATTACAGGACATTGTTCTACATGCCTCATTACATGACATTGTTCTACATGCCTCATTACAGGACATTGTTCTACATGCCTCATTACATGACATTGTTCTACATGCCTCATTACAGGACATTGTTCTACATGCCTCATTACAGGACATTGTTATACATGCCTCATTACATGACATTGTTATACATGCCTAATTACATGACATTGTTATACATGCCTCATTACATGACATTGTTCTACATGCCTCATTACAGGACATTGTTCTACATGCCTCATTACATGACATTGTTATACATGCCTCATTACATGACATTGTTCTACATGCCTCATTACATGACATTGTTATACATGCCTAATTACATGACATTGTTATACATGCCTAATTACATGACATTGTTCTACATGCCTCATTACATGACATTGTTCTACATGCCTCATTACATGACATTGTTATACATGCCTCATTACATGACATTGTTATACATGCCTAATTACATGACATTGTTATACATGCCTCATTACAGGACATTGTTCTACATGCCTCATTACATGACATTGTTATACATGCCTCATTACATGACATTGTTATACATGCCTAATTACATGACATTGTTATACATGCCTCATTACAGGACATTGTTCTACATGCCTCATTACATGACATTGTTCTACATGCCTCATTACATGACATTGTTCTACATGCCTCATTACAGGACATTGTCCTACATGCCTCATTACAGGACATTGTTCTACATGCCTCATTACATGACATTGTCCTAATGCCTCATTACAGGACATTGTTCTACATGCCTCATTACATGACATTGTTCTACATGCCTCATTACATGACATTGTCCTACATGCCTCATTACAGGACATTGTTCTACATGCCTCATTACAGGACATTGTTCTACATGCCTCATTACAGGACATTGTCCTACATGCCTCATTACAGGACATTGTCCTACATGCCTCATTACAGGACATTGTCCTACATGCCTCATTACAGGACATTGTTCTACATGCCTCATTACAGGAAATTGTTCTACATGCCTCATTACAGGACATTGTTCTACATGCCTCATTACAGGACATTGTCCTACATGCCTCATTACAGGACATTGTCCTACATGCCTCATTACAGGACATTGTCCTACATGCCTCATTACAGGACATTGTTTTAAAAATCTCGTTTCAATAAATTGTTGTCCGTGCCCCTTTTCATGAAATTGATGTTACACACCTCGTTACAGGAAGTTGTCTAAGTTACAGGTCATGGTTCTAGAATGGTTCATTCCATGAACTTGTACAGCACGCCTTATTATAGAATGAAATAGTGAGGCCAAGAGAGGAGATAACGAAATTGAACAAAGGGTGAAATACTCTCTTTCTAATTAACTCCCCTCCACCAAAGTTGATTACGATACCAATCACCTAGCAGTGCGTGGGTCAGAACCAAAGTGAGACAAAGCATCATTCTCAAAAAACAAAATGTGCCAAGTTCGCCTTTATGACCCTCCACCCACACAGTACACATCAACAATGGTGGAGAGGACAACATACAAACAAATCAACAGAACGAGTTAATTACAAAGAGAGTATTCACCCTTTGTTCAATAATGCTTTATTATAGGAGACTGTTCTCTCTATGCCTCATGACAAGGACATTGACCGAAGGCAATCCACAGGTGGTCCTAAGCCTTTCTTGATGCGTCTTTTTTTCCCCCTTTTTTTAAAAGCAAGATGTTTCGTTTTCGACATTTTGGGGAATTTGTAGATGATGCCTCTTTCATCCAACCCTATCTCCCCTCACTTCATGCACCGACACGTCACAACCCATAACGCTATGTCCACAGCTGAACACAAACATTGCCCAGTTCATTTTAATTTTGTAACAAAAAAGGGTTTAACCCTTTCACCGCCAATGAAAACTCATGTATGCCATATTTTCTTAATTTTGACAGGCCTAATGCTATGCATGTCACAGAGGAATTCCCAATATTGCAGGTGTTTTTTTTCTCTACTCAATTAAGCTTAATGGGATTTTTGTGGCTGAAAAACAGCTGGTAACGAAAGGGTTAAAGTAATTGTCCTGATGATGTTACTGATAATAATTTGAAAAAAACAGTCTTGAAATGTTGAACCCACAGGTGCTGTGTGGTCATGTTGAAGCAGTCCCTGTTCACTTCCTTCCCACATAGGGGTAGAGGTCTGCCCAAAGAAATTTCTCGTCGTTGAGCATGGCGGCAAACCGTCGAATGAACGGCTGGTAGAAATCGTGCAGAAGTCTCTCTGTCTTTGGAAGCATCGGCCCCGTGGTTGTCTTCAGTGTCCCCGGGTTACGAACAGGATAGTTTACGATATCTTTCATTGTGTTGTCTGGAAGTTGTTCTGCAATGTAACAGACCGCACATTTTGTAAGTAGGCAAATATATATGTTTTGTTGAATATATTAATTGTATCAAATAGTATATCCATTTTGTTCGTTACTACATTAGTTCATTCATTGGTTTAATTGCAGGTGCTATCTACTCAGTCGTAATAAACATGCGTTTGACTAAAATAAGTTAGGGGATTACCGTGCAATTCAGTATTAAAAGAAAACAGCAACAGCAATGCTACCAAAGTTATAAAAAAAACTTCTTGATTGCGCATTTTGTGATTTAATTTTTTTCCCAAGTATTTCATCGAGGATTATAAAACTGCTATAAACGTGTAATAAACAAAGTACAGACTTAGCATACACCAGCCCACCAACAGAGAATGAACTGTGTGATGTTTTATTGACACAAAATGAGTGTTCGATTCATGTGCACACAAAATCTGTCATCAAAGTATTTGCTGAATTTGTTTTTTATATTGCAGGCTTAGTGTTCAGTACAGGTAATAACTTGCATTCACCCAGTCCCGTGCATCGACAGGTTTGGAACAATTATTAAATCACAGTACACAAAATAGTAATATTCAGATACATTTCCAGTAGACAGTATGATATTCATGTGTTATGCCCTATTTCTTAAAATAAATAAATAAATAAATAAATTAAGGCTTTGGACTCACCCAGTTCTAAAAAGTCGAAGACTCTGCGGAGTTGCGTGCCCACGTCACGTGCATAGTCTTCAAAGCGGACGAATATAAACTGGTCACGTGGTACCACTCTGAACCAATCCTCTAGCAGTATGGGGTAGAGATTCTCCTGAAACCGCATCTGCAGACGCAAACATACACACGCAGACACACATACATGCACGCACGCACGCACGAACGCACATACACACACACTCACACGCACGCACGCACACGCACACACACGCACGCACATACACACACACACACACACACACACACACACACACACACACACACACACACACATCATTATTTTATTAATAATGATGATGTGATTGTTCTATTTCCCCCTTTCACCCATTTTCCACGTTTCCACACATGAGACGGGGACACATAGAAACGGGGACACAAATAGACGGGGACACATATAGACGGGGACACATAGAGACGGGGAGACACAGAGACGGGGACAAACAGAGACGGGGACACACAGAGACGGGGACACATAGAGACGAGGACACACAGAGACGGGGACACATATAGACGGGGACACACAGAGACGGGGACACATATAGACGAGGACACACAGAGACGAGGACACACAGAGACGGGGACACATAGAGACGGGGACACATAGAGACGGAGACACATAGAGACGGGGACACATAGAGACGGGGACACATAGAGACGGGGACACACATAGACGAGGTCACACAGAGACGAGGACACACATAGACGGGGACAGACAGAGACGGGGACACATAGAGACGGGGACACACAGAGACGGGGACAGACAGAGACGGGGACACATAGAGACGGGGACACATAGAGACGAGGACATTATATAGACGGGGACAGACAGAGACGGGGACACATAGAGACGGGGACAGACAGAGACGGGGACACATAGAGACGGGGACACATAGAGACGGGGGACACATACAGACGGGGACACATAGAGACGGGGACACATAGAGACGGGGACACATAGAGACGGGGACACACATAGACGGGGACACATAGAGACGGCGACACATAGAGACGGGGACACATATAGACGGGGACAGATAGAGACGGGGACACATAGAGACGGGGACACACATAGACGGGGACAGATAGAGACGGGGACACATAGAGACGGGGACACACATAGACGGGGACACATAGAGACGGCGACACATAGAGACGGGGACACACAGAGACGGGGACACACATAGACGGGGACACACATAGACGGGGACACATAGAGACGGGGACACATAGAGACGGGGACACACATAGACGGGGACACATAGAGACGGGGACACATAGAGACGGGGACACATAGAGACGGGGACACATAGAGACGGGGACACATAGAGACGGGGACACATAGAGACGGGGACACACAATAGACGGGGACACATAGAGACGGGGACACATAGAGACGGGGACACACAGAGACGGGGACACACATAGACGGGGACAGACAGAGACGGGGACACATAGAGACTGGGGACAGACAGAGACGGGGACACATAGAGACGGGGACACACATAGACGGGGACACACATAGACGGGGACACACAGAGACGGGGACACATAGAGACGGGGACACATAGAGACAGGGACACATATAGACGGGGACACATAGAGACGGGGACACAGAGAGACGGGGACACATATAGACGGGGACACACATAGACGGGGACACATAGACGGGGACACATAGAGACGGGGACACACATAGACGGGGACACACATAGACGGGGACACACATAGACAAGGACACACAGAGACAAGGACACACATAGACAAGGACACACAGAGACAGGGACACACATAGACAGGGGACACACAGAGACAGGGACACACAGAGACAAGGACACACAGAGACAGGGACACACATAGACAAGGACACACATAGACAGGGACACACATAGACAGGGACACACATAGACAGGGACACACATAGACAGGGACACACATAGACAAGGACACACATAGACAGGGACACACATAGACAAGGACACACATAGACAGGGACACACATAGACAGGGACACACAGAGACAAGGACACACAGAGACAGGGACACACATAGACAAAGACACACATAGACAGGGACACACATAGACAGGGACACACATAGACAAGGACACACATAGACAGGGACACACATAGACAGGGACACACAGAGACAAAGACACACAGAGACAAGGACACACAGAGACAGGGACACACATAGACAGGGGACACACATAGACAGGGACACACAGAGACAAGGACACACATAGACAGGGACACACATAGACAAGGACACACATAGACAGGGACACACAGAGACAAGGACACACAGAGACAGGGACACAGGGACACACATAGACAGGGACACACATAGACAGGGACACACATAGACAGGGACACACAGAGACAGGGACACACATAGACGGGGACACACAGAGACAAGGACACACATAGACAGGGACACACAGAGACGGGGGACACACAGAGACAAGGACACACATAGACAGGGACACACAGAGACAAGGACACACATAGACAGGGACACACAGAGACAATGACACATATAGACAGGGACACACAGAGACAAGGACACACATAGACAAGGACACACAGAGACAAGGACACACAGAGACAGGGACACACATAGACAGGGACACACAGAGACAGGGACACACATAGACAGGGACACACATAGACAGGGACACACATAGACAAAGACACACATAGACAGGGACACATCGAGACAAGGACACACATAGACGAGGACACACATAGACAAAGACACACATAGACAGGGACACACATAGACAGGGACACACATAGACAGGGACACACATAGACAGGGACACACATAGACAAGGACACACATAGACGGGGACACATAGAGACGGGGACACACATAGACAGGGACACACATAGACAAAGACACACAGAGACAGGGACACACATAGACAAAGACACACAGAGACAGGGACACACATAGACAGGGACACACAGAGACAGGGACACACAGAGACAGGGACACACATAGACAGGGACACACATAGACAGGGACACACATAGACAAGGACACACATAGACAGGGACACACATAGACGGGGACACATAGAGACGAGGACACACATAGACAGGGACACACATAGACAAAGACACACAGAGACAGGGACACACATAGACAAAGACACACATAGACAGGGACACACATAGACAGGGACACACAGAGACAAGGACACACAGAGACAGGGACACACATAGACAGGGACACACATAGACAGGGACACACATAGACAGGGACACACATAGACAGGGACACACAGAGACAGGGACACACATAGACAGGGACACACATAGACAGGGACACACAGAGACAAGGACACACATAGACAGGGACACACATAGACAGGGACACACATAGACAAGGACACACATAGACAGGGACACACATAGACAGGGACACACAGAGACAGGGACACACAGAGACAGGGACACACAGAGACAAGGACACACATAGACAAGGACACACATAGACAGGGACACACAGAGACAGGGACACACAGAGACAAGGACACACAGAGACAAGGACACACAGAGACAGGGACACACACAGACAAGGACACACAGAGACAAGGACACACATAGACAGGGACACACATAGACAAGGACACACAGAGACAAGGGACACACATAGACATGGACACACAGAGACAAGGACACACAGAGACAGGGACACACATAGACAAGGACACACAGAGACAAGGGACACACAGAGACATGGACACACATAGACAAGGACACACAGAGACAAGGACACACAGAGACATGGACACACAGAGACAAGGACACACAGAGACAGGGACACACATAGACAGGGACACACAGAGACAAGGACACACAGAGACAGGGACACACAGAGACAGGGACACACAGAGACAGGGACACACAGAGACATGGACACACATAGACAGGGACACACAGAGACAAGGACACACAGAGACAGGGACACACATAGACAAGGACACACAGAGACAAGGACACACAGAGACAGGGACACACATAGACAAAGACACACATAGACAGGGACACACAGAGACGGGGACACACATAGACAAGGACACACAGAGACAAGGACACACATAGACAGGGACACACAGAGACAGGGACACACAGACAGGGACACACAGAGACAGGGACACACAGAGACAAGGACACACATAGACAAGGACACACAGAGACAAGGACACACAGAGACAGGGACACACAGAGACAGGGACACACAGACAAGGACACACAGAGACAAGGACACACAGAGACAGGGACACACAGAGACATGGACACACAGAGACAGGGACACACATAGACAAGGACACACATAGACAAAGACACACAGAGACAAGGACACACAGAGACAAGGACACACAGAGACAAGGACACACAGAGACATGGACACACATAGACAAGGACACACAGAGACAAGGACACACAGAGACAAGGACACACAGAGACAGGGACACACAGAGACAAGGACACACATAGACAGGGACACACATAGACAAAGGACACACATAGACAGGGACACACATAGACAAGGACACACAGAGACAGGGACACACAGAGACAAGGACACACATAGACAGGGACACACAGAGACAAGGACACACATAGACAAGGACACACATAGACAGGGACACACAGAGACAAGGACACACAGAGACAGGGACACACAGAGACAAGGACACACATAGACAGGGACACACATAGACAGGGACACACAGAGACAAGGACACACATAGACAGGGACACACAGAGACAGGGACACACAGAGACAAGGACACACATAGACAAGGACACACATAGACACAGGACACACATAGACAGGGACACACATAGACAGGGACACACATAGACAGGGACACACATAGACAGGGACACACATAGACAAGGGACACACATAGACAGGGACACACAGAGACAAGGACACACATAGACAAGGACACACATAGACAAGGACACACATAGACAAGGACACACAGAGACGAGGACACACAGAGACGAGGACACACAGAGACAGGGACACACATAGACAGGGACACACATAGACAAGGACACACAGAGACAAGGACACACATAGACAGGGACACACATAGACAGGGACACACAGAGACAGGGACACACAGAGACAAGGACACACAGACGGGACACACAGAGACACACATAGACAGGGACACACATAGACAGGGACACACATAGACAGGGACACACATAGACAGGGACACACAGAGACAGGGACACACAGAGACAGGGACACACATAGACAGGGACACACATAGACAGGGACACACAGAGACAAGGACACACATAGACAAGGACACACATAGACAGGGGACACACATAGACAGGGACACACAGACAAGGACACACAGAGACAAGGACACACAGAGACAAGGACACACATAGACAGGGACACACATAGACAAAGACACACATAGACAGGGACACACATAGACAAGGACACACATAGACAAAGACACACATAGACAGGGACACACAGAGACAAAGACACACAGAGACAGGGACACATATAGACAGGGACACACAGAGACAAGGACACACATAGACAGGGACACACAGAGACAAGGGACACATATAGACAGGGACACACAGAGACAGGGACACACAGAGACAGGGACACATAGAGACAGGGACACACATAGACAGGGACACACATAGACGGGGACACACAGAGACAAGGACACACAGAGACAGGGACACACAGAGACAGGGACACATAGAGACAGGGACACACAGAGACAGGGACACATATAGACAGGGACACACAGAGACAGGGACACATATAGACAGGGACACACATAGACAGGGACACACAGAGACACAGGGACACACAGAGACAAGGGACACACAGAGACAAGGACACACAGAGACAGGGACACACAGAGAGAAGGACACACATAGACAGGGACACACATAGATAGGGACAGGGACACACATAGACAGGGACACACATAGACAGGGACACACATAGACAGGGACACACAGAGACAAGGACACACATAGACAAGGACACACAGAGACAGGGACACACATAGACAGGGACACACATAGACAGGGACACATATAGACAGGGACACACAGAGACAAGGACACACATAGACAAGGACACACAGAGACAGGGACACACAGAGACAGGGACACACATAGACAAGGACACACAGAGACAAGGACACACAGAGACAGGGACACACAGAGACAGGGACACACATAGACAGGGACACATATAGACAGGGACACACAGAGACAAGGACACACATAGACAGGGACACACAGAGACAAGGACACACATAGACAGGGACACACATAGACAGGGACACATATAGACAAGGGACACACAGAGACAGGGACACACAGAGACAAGGGACACACAGAGACAGGGACACACAGAGACAGGGACACACAGAGACAGGGACACACATAGACAAGGACACACATAGACAGGGACACACAGAGACAGGGGACACACAGAGACAGGGACACACAGAGACAGGGACACACAGAGACAAGGACACACAGAGACAAGGACACACAGAGACAAGGACACACAGAGACAGGGACACACATAGACAAGGACACACATAGACAGGGACACACATAGACAAGGACACACAGAGACAAGGACACACAGAGACAAGGACACACATAGACAAGGACACACATAGACAGGGACACACATAGACAAGGACACACAGAGACAGGGACACACAGAGACAGGGACACACAGAGACAGGGACACACATAGACAAGGACACACATAGACAGGGACACACATAGACAGGGACACACAGAGACAAAGACACACATAGACAGGGACACACAGAGACAAGGACACACAGAGACAGGGACACACAGAGACAAGGACACACATAGACAGGGACACACAGAGACAGGGACACACAGAGACAAGGACACACATAGACAGGGACACACATAGACAGGGACACACAGAGACAGGGACACACATAGACAGGGACACACAGAGACAAGGATACACAGAGACGGGGACACACATAGACAGGGACACACATAGACAAGGGACACACAGAGACAGGGACACACAGAGACAAGGACACACATAGACAGGGACACACATAGACAGGGACACACATAGACAGGGACACACAGAGACAAGGACACACAGAGACAAGGACACACAGAGACAGGGGGACACACATAGACAGGGACACACATAGACAGGGACACACAGAGACAAGGACACACAGAGACAAGGACACACATAGACAGGGACACACAGAGACAAGGACACACAGAGACGGGGACACACATAGACAGGGACACACAGAGACAGGGACACACAGAGACATGGACACACAGAGACACAGGGACACATAGACAGGGACACACAGAGACAGGGACACACAGAGACAAGGACACACATAGACAAGGACACACATAGACAGGGACACACAGAGACAAGGACACACATAGACAGGGACACACATAGACAGGGACACACATAGACAGGGACACACAGAGACAAGGACACACATAGACAGGGACACACATAGACAGGGACACACATAGACAGGGACACACATAGACAGGGACACACAGAGACAAGGACACACAGAGAAAAGGACACATATAGACAAGGACACACAGAGACAGGGACACACAGAGACAAGGACACACAGAGACAAGGACACACAGAGACAAGGACACACAGAGACAGGGACACACATAGACAGGGACACACATAGACAGGGACACACAGAGACAAGGACACATAGAGACAAGGACACACATAGACAGGGACACACATAGACAGGGACACACAGAGACGAGGACACACAGAGACAAGGACACACAGAGACAAGGACACACATAGACAGGGACACACATAGACAGGGACACACATAGACAGGGACACACAGAGACAGGGACACACATAGACAGGGACACACATAGACAAGGACACACATAGACAGGGACACACATAGACAAGGACACACATAGACAGGGACACACATAGACAGGGACACACATAGACAGGGACACACAGAGACAGGGACACACATAGACAGGGACACACATAGACAGGGACACACATAGACAGGGACACACAGAGACAAGGACACACATAGACAAGGACACACATAGACAGGGACACACATAGACAGGGACACACATAGACAAGGACACACAGAGACAAGGACACACAGAGAGAAGGACACACATAGACAGGGACACACATAGACAAAGACACACATAGACAGGGACAGACATAGACAAGGACACACATAGACAAAGACACACATAGACAGGGACACACAGAGACAAAGACACACAGAGACAAGGACACACATAGACAGGGACACACAGAGACAAGGACACACATAGACAGGGACACACAGAGACAGGGACACATATAGACAGGGACACACAGAGACAGGGACACACAGAGACAGGGACACATATAGACAGGGACACACATAGACAGGGACACACATAGACAAGGACACACAGAGACAAGGACACACAGAGACAGGGACACACATAGACAAGGACACACATAGACAGGGACACACATAGACAGGGACACACATAGACAAGGACACACATAGACAGGGACACACATAGACAGGGACACACATAGACAAGGACACACATAGACAGGGACACACATAGACAAGGACACACAGAGACAAGGACACACAGAGACGAGGACACACAGAGACAGGGACACATAGAGACGGTGACACATAGAGACGAGGACACACAGAGACGGGGACACATAGAGACGAGGACACACAGAGACGGGGACACATAGACACGAGGACACATAGAGACGGATGACACATAGAGACAGAATTGACACGTAGAGACAGTGGACACATAGAGAAAGGACACACATAGAGACGTGGACACACAGAGACGGGGACACATAGCAGAGACGGGGACACATAGAGACAAGGAAAACAGAGACGGGGACACACAGAGACAAGGGGACACACAGAGATGGGGACACACAGAGACGGGGACACACAGAGACTGGGGACACATAGAGACGGGGACACATAGAGACACGGGGACACACAGAGACGGGGACATACAGAGACGGGGACACATAGAGACGGGGACACATAGACGGGGACACACATAGACGAGGACACATCAGTTTGACCTCTAAGAAAAGGAAACGCTTACCACCCCACATCAGACATTGTACTTAATGGACACATGCACTGCATACGATTCGATTCGATCGTGACGATGTCTGTGAGTCACATTCACGAGAAATACTTCCTTATGAAAACTAGTTCTACCGTTTTCATTCACTTATATTACTCACGAATTGCATGAAATGTTTGACACAAACACAAAATACCAATAATAATTATGTTACCAGATTTGTGTACAGAGGCACCACGAAAATATACTGAACAAAACTAATTGTTTCATCAGATTTTGAGACAGCAGAATTTCACGATAATCATGCCTCACAATTATCACAGTCGGATAAGGATGTGTACACATCAGACGCGGAAATCACATGCGCAATCCGTGAATAAGTAAAAGAAAGAAGGAAAAAAATAAGCCCACGTTTCCGTATTTACCCGCCTCCGTACACCCCCCCCCCCTTTCTTTCTTTTACTTATTTACGGTTCTCCGTGCGTACGGGGACGCGTCTAATGTGTACACGGCCTAAGCTGCGAGCCCATAAATCGCATGATTTTGGATGATTTAAAAACAAAATATCAACATAAAACTAAAATATACAGATATCAAGTCAAGTCAAGTCAAGTCAAAAATACTTTATTATCTCTCGTGGAGAAATTTGGTTGAAGGTGCAATGCACATCAACAAACACGGTGGAGACAATGAAATATTAAGCATCACAAACACGGGGGAAGAGCATACAAGTTAGGACATTATTAGAGCATAACTAAATACCAAGCTAAAATTAATTAGATGAAATAACAAGATCACACAAAAGATAAGTTGGATAGGAACGATGGGAATGTTTGTTCATATATGTTTTTAATATTATATTCTTTAGTGAAAATTGTAAAGCGTTTAGAGCTTTGATGAATAAGCGCTATATAAATATGTACATAATAAATAAATAAATAAATATTAAGACGTTATCATCAAGGCATCAACAGGACCGATAAAAGGTATGCCTTACGTAGTAGGCGATGGATTGAAACAAGGTCCTGTTGTAGATGCAGTGCCGTATGGACCAGCGCTGGAAGCAGGCCTTGAACTGGGTCAGCGCGTGCACCACGTAGGAGTGGAACTGCCGGGGGGAAGGGGGGTCGCTCTTGTTGTACCGAGACCCATTTCGTTCCGGTCTGTAGTCGAACAGATAGCGCGCATAGAGCCTGCAACAATAACAATTAGACAAAACAGAATCAAAGAAAATAGTAAAGCGCAGAGCACGTATCTAATTATTGCATTGGTAGGGGAAGGGGCCATACGTTGGCCGGTTCATAAATAGACGATGTTCGGAAGAAAAAAACTAGGGGAGAGCACTTCGTGAAAATTAGAGTTGATTACCTCCATTACTCGGTCAAATGCCATGGCAACAATGCAACAATGGCGTCGAAGCTTGAAACCGCAGGATGCGAGTCTGCGACTTGCAAACATTTTTTAAGAAAATTAATTAGGTGTGATCAGTGGCCACAAACTGATAAAACGATGTAAAATGTGACGTAAAAATAAAATGACATAAATTTTTAGAATGACGCACGGTATTCTAAGTGCTGTAATGTCTGCTCAAACACACGACTTCAGACTCAGACTTCAGACTTTAAATACTTTATTTTACAAGGATAAGAATTTAGGCTGGGCCTATTCTTCCATTCTGTCCTTGGTTTCTAAGCTTACAATTTTACATAAACTACTACTATAAATGAACATTGGATGATTTAGGAACATCGCCAACAGAAACAACAAACTGGGAAACAGTCATATAGCAACGACATGGTAGTCAGAGCATCAACATCAGCAATAAAAACAAAACAAAACTGAAAAATAACCAACCAAATAAACAAACAAGCAAATAAGTAAATGGAAAAACACCTCTATCACTACAAATTACTTCTCCTACTACAATTATTACTCCTACTACTATTACTACCACCAACGCCTACACACCACTACTACTACTACTACTACTACTAATACTACTACTACTACTACATCACCACCATACATACTACTACCGCTACCACTACCACTACTACTAATACAGTGCCACAATAATATAACATTGACATGGTACGCAGAACATCACCATCAGTAATAAGAACAAGCGAAAAGAGAAACCAACCGACCAAACAAAGACATAAAATTAATGAAAAAAAGAGAAAAAACAAAACAAAAATTACTTCCACCACAATTTTCTTCATCCACTACTACTACTACTACTACTACCACAACACTACTACTACTACTACTACTACTACTACTACTACTTATTTATTTATTTATTAAAAAAAAACACCTTATACAGCCCATAGCCTTAAAGCTCAATGCGCTTTACAAAAACATAAAAAGTTAAAAGCGAGCCCCAAAAAAATGTGTTTCACACACGCCACACGCACACACACACACACAATTAGGCGCGCAAGCGGAAACATGCAAAATATATGCATATTATATCAGTAATACACAGTGAATGAGAAAATTGTACAATAACTCCTTATCCATGTAAACAATCAAAACTACAACCTTTAACTAACAATAGATGTGATGCACGCACATTCGCACACGCACGCACACGCACGCACACACGCGCACACGCGCGCGCACACGCACGCACACGCACACGCACACGCACACACACACACACACACACACACACACACACACGACATCATACACACACAAACAGAACACAAACACAACACACACACACACACACACGACACACACACACACCACAAACACCACACACAGTCCACTCTTCACACACACACACACACACCACACACAAACCACACACACACACACACACACACACACACACCACACACACACACACACCACACACACACACCACACACACAACCAAATATGCAGAGTCGATAGGCTACGAGAGCTGAAGGTAGAGTGACTTCCCCTGTTTGACCGATTGAATTAGGCAAGATCACTCCCACACACCATGAAATTACTCCCCTTAATTATTTCCGAACAATTCCTATTAGACAAAACAGAATCAAAGAAAATAGTGAAGTGCAGAGCAAGTATCTAATTATTGCATTGGAAGGGGAAGGCGCCCATCCGTGGGCCGGATCTTAAATTGAGCCACCCCTTCCGTAGCTTTTTCTCGGGGATGTCAATACAAGTGAAGCACTGGTTTGAATGCGGGAAGCATTTTGGCAGTATTGACAAACTTAGGGCCCCCTATATAATACGACGAGAGAAAAGTAGACCCGATTTTCTTTTCAGTTTTGCAACATTGTTGACCAACTTTGTGCATGCAGAACATAAGCTCTGGCTTCCGAGAAAGAGTTGGTATCAACATTAGTTTTGCTGAGGCAGGTTTAGTGTCCTGTTTGACATTATCTATCTCAAATATTCTTAAAGGTGGACCCTGACGGATGGTTTTTTTTGCAAGAAACACGTCGATATCACCAGAAAGACAGCCTTTTCAAGGATCGGAACACTCACTTTTTGCTCTGGTTTCCTAGAAATTAAACCGTCAAAACGGCGATTCCTCCTTGGTGGAGATGCCGGAGAGAGAAGCCATGTTGGATGGGGTGGGTGGAGGTCACTCATTGTGGTTGAAGCGTTTTCTTTTTTTTGTAGTGCAGTAACAAGAATTGGAGCTATTTCCTTTGTTGTGAGCGAAACTCCTTTAGATAAACTGCATAAAATAAAAAAATAATAAAAAAAAAGGCTTGTATTGTGGAAACTTTTGTGCAAACGATTTGGTCTAAACGTAGGAGGCCATTAGAAAAGAGACGGCACACGCCTTCTCTTTGGGTGAAATAATTTGACTTCCAGCACCTCCGCCAAGGAGGAATCGCCGATTTGACGGTTTGATTTCCAGGAAACCAGAACAAAGTGAGTGTTGCAATATCTGTAAAGGGTGTTTTCCTGGTGATCTCGACGGGTTTCTTACAAAAACTCATCCGTCAGGGTGTCCCTTTAAAGTCATATGTACAGCACCATGCGTAAGGTGGCGAGTGGTTATGTTAGACACCCCATGTGTGCCTATATTGTGTGACATTGTGTGTCTCCTATATTGAGCATAGTGGCTCAATGTAGGAACAGGGTGGCTCAACATAGGAACAGCAGTTGCTAACATCACTTCTAAGTCTTTACAGACTGAGTTGCTGCCTGTTTACATTGAACTTTCAAATAATTATCGTTGATTCCTCTGTCATATTACATAATTCATAACTATGAATAAGATTCTTTTTATTAAAAGTCTGTCAGCGTGTTTGTTTGAAAAACATCAGCCAAAGTCAAAATTTTTTTTGTTTAGACCATTATCATTAAATGTATGTCTTGATCATCATCATCCGAGGAATGTTGAAGTCTAGTGCAAACGTACGTTAAAGGAGCATTCACTGTCTCAAACATTTTAGCAACGCAACTCAAAACGTTATTGGCTAGACCCAAGAAGCATGACTCTCTTCATCAGCATCACTCAAGGAGTATGGTGAGGTACATTTTGACAGTGCAAACATCTACCAAATACCCACTTACCATGCACAACTCTCTGTTTCTATAACCTGTTTTAAGTCTCTTGCTAAGTGAAAGCAAGCAACAATATTAATACATTATTCATATAGTGTTTTATGCACAAGGTTCTACTCTCATCAGTGTCCTTCTGTAACTCGTGTCTTCTTTTTCTTCTTGTTCATAAAACAAATCTCAGGAATAGAAAGGCCAACTTTGATCTGTATATTAAAATTCAAACATTAAATCTGAGGGTGGTCTAAATCCAAACCATGCTTGCTGTCTCCCTCTCCTCCTCTCTTTCGTGTTATTTTGATATAGCTTTTTCTGTCTGTAATTTTGTCTAATTTTATTGAGCTTCATTATTGATAATTTTATGTTTTATCAAACCACTTATTCAATTTTTGTTTCCTAGAGGTCGCAGGAAGAGAAATACGCAAAGATGATTCCTGTTGATAAAAAAAAGTTTATGTACAAGATTAAACGTTTGTTTTCTAAAGTGCAAAATATGCACGGAATGTTTGTTGTTCTAGCATTGTATCTGCTGTTTGAGTCAAGTTCTAGTACTACACTTCAGAATTGGTGATTTGCTTCATTAAAAGTTATGACTAATTGTGTGCGTCATTGCTTTGTTACTTAATCAGTGTTTTAATTACATGCTCAGTACACAATCTGGAAAGTCTAAATTATCCTAATTTTCATTTTATTGTGATGATATCTTCTTCACCATTGTTTCAAATAGTTTTACTATCACAAAGGTCCAGATGTTGCAGCAGTTTCTTTATGTTTCAGTTTGGTGTTGTCTCTTTTGTTCCTCTGTTGAAAATTAGGCCCTACTTGTCTGAGTATGCCCAACATAGGGTTGGGGTGGTTAAAGATAGGAACAGGGTCCTATTTTGGGCCACGTTTCACAAAACACATGTTAAAATCTTAAAATGTTTTCATTGAATTAACATTATTGTAAACCCACCTTTACAGCAAGACTGAATAGCTGATGTTTTTGTTTGTATATGGGGCCACATTTCACAAAACACATTTTAAAAATCTTACAATGTTTTCATTTAATTACAATTATTGTAAACCCACCTTTACCGCAAGACTAAATAACTGATTTTTTTATAAACACAATCAAGACAATACAAATAGAGCAGCTGGCCTCCAAAGTTAGGGTTCCAACTTTGGGCCCCTTCCCCTACAATTATTCGAGAGGTTCTTGCCAGAACAGCGTATCCGTGTTCTATATTCCTTTTTGTGGTAGGCTTTTTGTGCAGAGACTCGACATTTTGTACAAAACATCTCCTGGTATCGCAACAGGGGGCGTCACACCCAAACACAGGGTGACGTACGATGAAGATGATTTTAGCTTTGGGGTTGAGGTGGATAATTTCTTGTGTCACGATGACGTCATAATAGAATGACGTCACAGCATATCACCTGTACACAGGGTGACGTACGATGAAGATGATTTTAGCTTTGGGGTTGAGGTGGATAATTTCTTGTGTCACGATGACGTCATAATAGAATGACGTCACAGCATATCACCTGTACACAGGGTGACGTACGAATGGGATGATTTTAGCTTTGGGGTTGAGGTGGATAATTTCTTGTGCCACGATGACGTCATAATATAATTACGTCACAACATCTTACTTATACATAAGGTGACGTATGATGAGAATGATCTTAGCCTTGGGGTTGAGGTGGATAACTTGTAGGGCCAGGATGACGTCATAGCATAATGACGTCACAACACCTCACCTGTACACATGGTGACGTAAGATGAGGATGATCTTAGCCTTGGGGTTGAGGTGGATGATCTGCTGGGCCAGGATGACGTCATGATAGAATGACGTCACATCACCTCACCTGTACACAGGGTGACGTACGATGAGGATGATCTTAGCCTTGGGGTTGATATGGATGATCTGCTGGGCCAGGATGACTCTAGGTTCCATGCAGTCTTCGTTGCCAGAGTATTGCTCCCAGAAATAGTTGTCGTAGAAGTACGAAGGGCTGGCATCGCCTGGGAATATACGAGCAAGCACGTGTACGCACACACGCACACATTTATGCATTAACACAAACATAATTATCATACATGCAAGAATGTATATATGTTTAGGCACACGCGCGTACACACACACGCACGACACACACGCACGCACGCACGCGCACACACACACACACAACTACACACACACACACACACACACACACACCACACACACACACACACACACACACACACGTATGCATAGATACACACTATCTTTTCCAAGCCATTTTGCGGAGCATTATGAACCAAACAATTAGTCTGGAATTCGGGGATACGAATATTAAGGAAACCAAATTAGGATTTACAAAATGAAATAATAAAAGCCTGCATAATATGAAACAATGGACTCAGTAATGTGAACGATTAAAAAACAAGCGCGGATTCGCAATCGTTTGTGGCACGCTTTTCTTTCTATTTTACAATATGTGCGACAAATTTTTGGACCGACCGACCGACCGACCGACAGACCCGACAAAGTGAGTTATAGGTTTGTGGCTTGTGCCACAAATAAAAAAGTCAAAAAACAACAACTGGTAAATTATGTAATTACATATCACTTCAAGGTATAATGCATAAGATACAGATTGTGAATTTGTGCGTGCAAAATTGCAGTCTCTCTCTCTCTCTCCTCATCTCTCTCTCTCTCTGTTCATTTGTTTTTGTGTGTGTGTGTGTGTGTGTGTGTGTGTGTGTGTGTGTGTGTGTGTGGTGTGTGTGTGTGTGTGTGCGTGCGCGTGCGCACGCGCGCGTGTGTGAATGCGCGCGTGTGTGTGTGGGCGCGCGTGTGACTATTTTGTGTACAAGTGTGTAAGTATGCGTGTGCACACAAACGCTTTCGCAGATCTGTACCGGTCCTGTCTATCTGTCTGTCTGTTTGTCAGTCAGTTTATGCTTGTTCCCGTTCCCAGTAATCGATAATGCTTTTCCTTTTCCTTCTGGATGTCTCTGTCTGTCTGTCTGTCAGTCAGTTTACCAGTAACGATAATGCTTTTCCCGTCCTTCTGGATGTTCTCTGTCTGTCTGTCTGTCAGTCAGTTTACCAGTAACGATAATGCTTCTGGATTCCTTTCCCGTCCTTCTGGATGTCTCTGTCTGTCTGTCTGTCAGTCAGTTTACCAGTAACGATAATGCTTTTCCCGTCCTTCTGGATGTCTCTTTCGATCTGTTTGGCTGGATTTTCGAAGTTTTGAACGTATCCAGAAAACGTTCGATTTTCTGAAAAAAATAAAAGATGCATTACATTTTGTACCTTTAATCATTTCACCAGCGGCCATCTTGTATCCAACAAATACCGTTAAACTTACATGGATAGAGAGAAAATAGATCTGCAACATTGCACATTCCTCTGTAACATGCATAACATTAACATATCCTTACCTCCCAAAATTAAGAAAATAAGTGTCTTCAGATAACAGGCCCTGGTTTGATGCTTTTTAGTGACATGGGTGTTAAGCGATTGTGGTGCATAAATGCGATATTGGCGGTGGAAGGGTTAAGATTCGCATTACATTAAACAGTATTGGTTTAGACATTCAACAGTATTCAGAAAGGATACTTGTATAAACGAACACATTATATTATAGTGTCTAAAATGTCAGTTTCACTCGTTGCCCACGCCAACACATTGATAGACTAACGATATCATTGCTGGTATTGTATTGATTGTCCATGGTGTAGAGTGGCACAGTGGTAGCGCGTTCGCCTTGTGTCAAGTAAACCCGAGTTCGAACCTGGGTAACAGGGGATTTTTTCCTCTCATTCTGCACTAGGCCTTAACGTCTGAACGTGGAGTCCTTCGGATGAGACGATAAACCGAGGTCCCGTGTGCCCATGCACTTAGCATACGTTAAACCCAGTGCAACAACGAAAAAGTTGTCATTTGGTCAAAATTTACCCCCCCCCCCCCCCCTCATCAGTGACAAAAATCGCATGCAAAAAAACACCCCAAAACAAAAAAAAACAATTGGGTGGCGCGCCTCTGGCAGCGACGCGCTCTCCAGGTGGGAGCAACCCGAATTTCACAGAGACGCCTCTGTGACTATAAAGTACCTAATAGTTGGTATTTGGTACGCTATAGTCACAGAGGTGTCTCTGTGAAATTCGGGTTGCTCCCACCTGCCGAGAGCGCGTCGCAGCCAGAGGCGTGTCACCCTTTTTTGGAATATGATTTTTGTTTGACATATGAGGAAGGAAATGGAGGGGGAGGGTATGTGTGTGTTAAATTTTGACCAAATGACAACTTTTTTTGTTGCCACTGGGTTTAACGTGTACTGAGTGCATGGGCACACAGGGCATTGGTTTATCGTCTCATCAGAAAGACTCCACGTTCAGACCATAAGGCCTAGTGCATAGTGAGAGGAAAAAAATCCCCTGTACCCAGGTTCGAACTCGGGTTTACTGTGCACGAGGCGAACGCGTCACCTATGTGCCACTCCTGTAGGGAACGATTAAAAACATCATTACGTCTATTTTGACCTTAAGCGACTAAATATTAACTCAGCAAATAATATCAACGAATAAATGATGTCAGAAATAAGTACACGATAAAACACCTTCCTATTATTTTCAAGTCAACTGGAATTATCTGCGAAAATGTTTTTGAACCTCCAGAAAATTGTTTCCGATAAGAGCATTGCTAAGCGTCTTAAACAAAGCGGATTCGCAATCGTTTGTGGCGTGCGACAGTTGAAAAAACGAAACATCATTTTAAAGAGCAGCCTCGCTTTGAAGTGCGACAATTTTGCAGCCTCGCTTTGAAGTGCGACAATTTTGGACCGACCGATACAGACAGACAGACAGACCGACAAAGTGAGTTATAGGTTTGTGGCTTGTGCCACAAACAAAAACACCACTGTAAATGTCCATGTATTAAATGTGTTCATAAACCTGAACAATCACAATGATACCTTGATTATCATGAAAATTAAAGCCGCCTCACACTATTTAACCTTTTGAGTTGAAATAAAATGTAGTTGTAAACTCTATTCAGCTACTTGTGGCCGTGTGCCGCCTTCACTATCAGCAAGCATTGGCTGTATTCCCACAACTGCCTGAGTGAGTTGGAAGTAAATGGTGCAGTCGCCAGTTCCTTCCGACCTGGTTGGGAGGATTTTATCCGACCAAATTTCGCATTTGTGATATCTACTCACTCTGTCAAAATAAAAGGGAAAACGTGGAAAGGTCATATTAACCATTTCTTCTTCTGACTTGGTTGGATAGCATGAGGCGGCTTTTACTAGCGATTCTGTGGCTTGCTTGGTTGTTGTTGTGTTTTGAGTGACTCAATGCTTACTCGTAAACCGACCACGGTCGAAGAAGTGGGGCTCCTTTTTGGTGCGGTAGGCGTGGGGGTGGAAGGCGATGCGTTCGAACAGATCCGAGGTGCCGCTCTTGCTGACTCCAACCAGGTAGAAATAAGGACCGCATCTCAGCTGTCCGCCCCGCTCCTTCCAACAGGGGTTCTTACTGTTCTGGATGTATTGGAAGGGGCCCTGCAGCAAGACAAAGCCAGGATAACAGTAGCGGACATGGTTCTACGGAGTAGAAATATAATGAGCCAGAGGGTCAATTTAGGATGACCATGAAGGTCTAACAGCTTCGTGACTAAGGCTGAATAGCATAAGGCAGAGGGTTGATTTAGGCTGACCATGAAGGTCTAACACCGTCATGACTAAGAGGTGTGGCTGGATAGTATAATGGAGAGGGTCAATTTAGGATGACCATGAAGGTCTAACAGCGTCATGACTAAGACTGAATAGTATAAGGCAGAGGGTCAATTTAGGCTGACCATGAAGGTCTAACAGCTGAATAGTATAAGGCAGAGTGTCAATTTAGGCTGACCATGAAGGTCTAACCGCTTCGTGACTAAGACTGAATAGTATAAGGCAGAGGAAAAACCAATAAAAATAACGGAAACGTAAGACTTTGACTCGTTTAAGTGAATAAAAGCGTTGTGAAGCAGGGTTAGGATCGCATCATCAATGCTCCTGTGCGACCTGTAAGCAAACTGAAGGGGGTCTGAATGCTGGCTGGTAAAGGTTAAAAGATGCCGTAGGACAATTCTCTCAAAGCACTTCATAACTATAGAGGTTAGGGCCACAGGGCGATAGTCATTCAGAGCAACGGGGTTCTTTTCCTTGGGGACAGGGTAAATAGTACAGGTGAGTTTTTGTGGGTTTTGTTGTTGTTGTTTTTTCCTCGAAAGGTTGGGGACTGTGCTGATTTGATGGTCCAGTTAAAAATAGAACTAAAGGCACCACGCAGTTCAGAGGCACGAGTCTTCAACTGGGCATCTGGGCCTTCATGAAATTCAGTTTTGAAAACAAAGATTTTAACAACGTCTGGACCAACTCAAAAATACACGAGCTCGGAACTAACTCGGGACTTTCCTGATAAGGCACATTGCAGTACCTCCAAGATCACCTCACTATCTGTACATTTAGAAATGTTATATAATTATGTACCTGTTGCAGATCGGAGTACGTTAAACAGATTGATCTCTCTCTCTCTCTCTCTCGCTCTCTCTCTCTCTCTCTCTCTCCTCTCTCTCTCTCTTCTCTCTCTCTCTCTCTCACACAACCACACACACACCACACACACACACACACACACACACAACACACACACACACACACACACTGTCTGTCTCACCACATAAGGGTATCGGCCCCACTTGGCCACCCCAGCCGGCAGACCAGGGCGGCACGGAGGGAAGAAAGGCTGATCCCCCACGAATTCTGCCCCCCGGTCACTACAGAGGCTACCGCTGTACCACCGGGAAACCTCCTCCACGTCATAGCCCCCGGCACTGACGTCACTGTCACTGTTGCTGCACTCAACATGGCGGCAATGACGAAGCAAAACATGAACAGCAGGGTGGTTAGAGACATGGTTGATGAGTTAGCTAGGCTTTAAAGGTGCAGACAAAATACGATTAAGGTATATTTAATGTGTCCCCCTCAAAAAAAAGTTAACGAAAAGAACAAGAAGAAGCCAGCAAGCAAAACAAAACAAAATAAAACAAAAAAATGATATCGAAATGTTTAGCACATCACAAACCACCAGGTGAGACCCAGCAGCTAGGTTTACCAGGTACCTTACCAGGTACTATATCGTCTAGAAAAATAAGACCATGCGTCAATAGTCTCTGGGGAAAGTGGACCCGGATCAGCTTTGCACAGTTTTAAAGTATGGACAGGTGGGGCAATGAAGACGATGCTGGAACACAACACTTTTTGTATTCATGTATTGCCTCTTGCGTGCGAAGGATTCTGTCAACTTTCATACGGTTAGGATTATGCTGGGCCTCTGTCGTTTACATCTTATACAAAAGGTCTATAGATTTAAAGAGAAGAGAAAAATGATACCTTGCATACGGAGAGGTGGGGGAGCGTTTTGCCCTATCTTCAAATCAAATCAAATCAAATCAAATCATCTTTATTATCTCATAACAGAGAAATTGCAGCCAGGTGCACACAAGAAAAACAATAAACACAATTATCAACAACAACAAAAACCACAACAATAAACACATTTATCAACAATTAAAGAATATAAACTAATAACTAATAACACTGCAATATTGTAGTTAACAAACTGGACGAATACGAATACAAATTCAATCCCAAGGAGATGTACAGGCTGCTCAGCAAAACAATCACTCGATGCAGTGCATTAAGATTTCAACAGATGAATTGATCTTGGTAAGAAAGTTTTCTGTGCTCTTATTTTCAGTTTTAGAGTTCTGTATCGACGGCCCGATGGTAATACTTCATAGTATTTTGCCAGAACATGACTGTTATCATTAAGAATTTTCCTGGCTTTCTTGACTACTTGTCTGTCATACAACTCTTGCATACCACTCTGCCTTGCACCCACAACCTTACTGCACACATTCACCATATCACTCAACACGCGCTTACTTTTTACACTCAAGCTTCCATACCAACAGATAAATGACACAGTAAGAACAGATTCAATGCAACATCGGTAGTAGGTTTGAAGAATATCTGAACAGACACCAATATTCCTTAGCCTCTGTAAACAAAAGATCCTGGACTGACTCTTCTTATGTATATGCTCAATGTGTTTATCAAAAGTAAGTTTCTTGTCTAAAACTGTGCCTAGGTATTTGTACTCATCAATTCTTTCAACCGTTTCACCATCAATTTCCAAATGTGGCACTGGCACTGGGTTTCTACGAAAATCTACAAGCAGTTGTTTTGTTTTAACAACATTTAAATCCAGATAATTATCTTTGAACCATGAACAAAACCTTTTGACTTCACTGAAGTACACAGAATCAGAGTTTAACAAATCTTCGATGGCAGAATCATCTGAGTATTTAATGACAGGTGTTTCTTCAGTGCCTCTACAGTCGTTTGTGTACAATGTAAAAAGAACTGGGGACAAAACTGTTCCTTGGGGGCACCTGTAGAAGTCGAACGTTCTGAGGAGATTGCAGATTGAAAGCGGACAGACTGAGTTCTATTGCGTAGGAAATTGGTTATCCAGAGAATGAGCTTGGGGTTAACATTCAGGTCTAGTAGTTTCTGGGCCAGTAAATGGGGCTGTATTGTATTGAAGGCAGAGGAGAAATCGATGAATAAAATACGAACAAAAGAGTTGGGGGTATTTAAGTGAAGAAAGGCATTGTGAAGAAGGGTCAGTAAGGCATCGTCTGTTCCTCTACACCGTTTGTAGGCAAACTGAAAGGGGTCAAGGAGTAGGTTAGTAAAAGAAAGAAGGCGATGAAGGACGATCTTTTCAAAACATTTCATGGCAATAGACGTTAAGGCAACAGGGCGGTAATCGTTCAGTGTGGCAGGGTTCTTTTTCTTAGGGATAGGAGTAACTGTAGAATGTTTCCAGATACATGGTACAACACAATCACGTAAAGACCAGTTAAATAGAGAGCAAAACACACCACACAATTGAGAACAGCATGCTTTCAACAATCTTCCACACACATTATCTGGTCCCACAGCTTTCCTCACATTTAGTTTCTGAAATATGGACTGAACATCTCTTTCTTGAACCTCAAATTCATGATCTTCATTTGCATTGATATTTTTTTCTCTTAACTGTGATGTTACCCCGTTTAGATCTCCCTCTAGATCATTTTTTTCAAACCGACAATAAAAGTCATTTAGCTCATTAGAAAAATCCTTCTGTTCTTCTCTGGTCATTTGGCAATTTGCTGTTCGGTTTTTTGATTGGCCGGTTAGAGTTCGAAGCCCATCCCATGCATCTAAGATTCTGCCTGTCTGAAACTGCTGTTCTACTTTATCCTTATACTCCCTCTGCCCCTTCCTTAACTCCCCTCTAAGTTTAGATTGAACCACTTTTCTTTCTCTTTTATCTCCTGTTTGAAAGGCTACTTTCTTCTCATTTAAAACTGATTTAATAGACTTGGAAATCCACGGTTTGTTGTTGGGAAAAATCTTTATAGTCTTTGATGGAATGATCATATCTTCACAAAAATTAATGTAAGACGTAACAACATCAGCAGCTTCATGCACAGTTTCACAGGAATCAGTCAGCACACTACAGTCAGTACATTCAAAACAACCCCTCAATTCATCCACACTCTCGGTCGTCCACTCTTTCACGCTCTTTTTCACCACAGGTTCAGTTTGTATTTTGGGTCTGTAGGCAGGGATAAGTTGCACGGTGTCGTGGTCGGAAGCACCCACTGGTGGTAGAGGTAGAGATCTATATGCATTGGGAATATTGCCGTAACATAAGTCAATAGTCTTCTTCTGATGAGTAAAACATGTCACATACTGTTTAAAATAGGGTAGAGTTTTACGCAAGTCACAGTGATTGAAGTCACCAACGATGAAGCAGGGGGCATCAGCAGAAATCAACTGTAGCTCTCTGACGACAGCAGCTATCTCCCTTCCAGCGCGTACAGCAGAGGTCTTGTCAAACACGGGGGCATACACAACTGTCAAAAAGACACGACCAAACTCGCGAGGAAGATAACGCGGCCTGAGAGACACAGAGAGCAGTTCAATGTCTTGTGTACACACACGCTTCTTTACGGTTACATTCGCACTATCACACCAGCTTTCATTCACATAATATTATAAGCAAACACCACCACACATTTGCTTCCACACATTCACACAGTCTCTATCAACTCTGTACGGCACACCAAAACCATCAACTGCAACATTCTCATCACAAACTTTCTCAGTCAACCAAGTTTCCGTAAAACAGAGTACACATGAGTTTCTATATTCACTTATAAATTGACAATTTGCCTGGATTTCGTCTAAGTTATAGTTCTTTCCGTTCCGGTTGATAGATATGACGTTTGATAGAATCATGGATGGTAGGGGCAGTTTAGATCTGTTTCTTCTCATTCTTCTTCTCACTCCTCCTCTCTGTCCCCTCTTTCGTTCTTTCTTCTTTCTAGCCGTACTCTCACTCTCACTTTCACCAATCATTTCAGCAGGGAATAGTTGTCCAGAAATGGTCGAGATGTCATGGGCAGTTTGAAGACGAAGTAGAAATTCACGATCGTAGCGCAAAGCACTGGTACTAGATCTATCTTCCTGCTGCCCGCCATATCTCTCACCAGGCGTCACAAGCACAGTCAAAACACATGTCCGAAATACAACTATGACGATGATTAGAATCTTTACAAATGACACAGTCTCCATCTTTACAACTTATAATTCATCTGCATTCAACTAAAAGTTCAGGAAACAGATAAAGATAATAAAACAAGATGAAATATACAGAGACAAGTGCACCTGAGCGTCGCCCCTTGAGAAGCGCCACCTATGTACCATACATATGTTACCTAGCACCACGAAAGGGACATTAAGTGTCAAAATGACCATTCTGAGAAAATGGTACAGTTAGAAACTTCAGACAATTCTCTTTCAAATAGTATAAGAACCATTCTTGTAACTTATGTTGTCCGTTTTAGAGTTATGAGCATTAAATGTTGGTAGGGTGACTGCCAGCCATTTTCAGAATTCACAGTCTGAAGTTTAGCCTAGCTGAAGAAAATGCATCGACCTACTCATTTTAAAGCACTTTTTGGAATGCTTAGAGACCATAACAAAGATTATCCTTCATAAATATGAAAGATAAGATGCTAGAGAGCAAGAAAATACCCATAACTTAAAAGCCAAAGAATGATATGTTTTTGACTTTGCAAGCCTGTTGTGAGAAACTAACCCAGCGACTTAATGTCCCTTTCGTGGTGCTGGGTCACATATTTATATGGCTCAAAATGCTGAAATCCGATCTGGGTGTTCTTCATTTGGAAGATTAGTATTGACCTTTGGTCTTTCACTTTTCTATGGTGGTCAATATTGTTCACCAGCCTGAGTTGTGACCTGAACAGTTGATCCAGATCATTATTATTAGGACTAAGTGTCTCTTGTCCGAAACAACGATGGTGAACAGCGTAGCCGTACTAAGACTAAAATAACGAAACTGGATTCCATAACGAGTTCACAGATTTGTTTTGGTAGTGAAATAGTTTCAACCTTAACGACCGTTGATCACAGACAAGATGTCACCATGTATCGTAATCATGCGTTCGTCTTCCACAGTCAACACGGGTATGTAAGTTAGGCTAAACAGCCCATTTGTGTACGGGGGCACTAAGAAAACATAGTGAACAAAACTAGTAGGGTTTCATCATATTCATTTAGACAGCAGAAATGTCACGTGAATCTTGCCTCACAAATGTCACAGTCGGATCGCGAATCGTATGCGAGTGTGGCTGCCCCTAAGGATGTGTACACATTAGACGCGGAAATCCCATGCGCAATCCGTGAATAAGTGAAAGAAAGAAGGAAAAAAAATAAGCGCACGTTTCCGTATATCCCCCCCCCCCCCCTCCCCTTTCTTTCTTTTTTACTTATTTACGGTTTTCCGTGCGTAATGCGCATGGCCTAAGCTGCGAACCCAGAAATCGCATGATTTTGGATGATTTAAAAACAAAATCTCAACATAAACAGCCCATCGTTTTTGGAGGTTTCTTCTAATTTGCAAGTTACTTCCAGTGCTAACTGTCAGGGCCCGTTCGGTATATATATATAATATATATATATATATATATATAAATATATATATATATATATATATATTTTGCATAAGGCACTGTCCCTCCCCCATTGGAAGAAAAAGTAAATCAGCACAATTTTATTATTTTTAATTTTTATTTATTATTATTATTTTTTTGATTTTTTGAAGACGGAACATTACTCAAAGTTAACGTTATCTGGTTTTGTTTCTGAGGTTCACAAATAAAGACATTTGGACACAGAAAAGTTTTATAAAAGTGTGGAACTTGTTTTTTGTTGGTGCAAATCCTTTTGATTATTATTTTTCTCTCTCTCTCTCTCTCTCTCTCTCTCTCTCTCTCTCTCTCTCATCTCTCTCTCTCCTCTCTCTCTCTCTCTCTCTCTCTCTCTCGTCCTCTCTCTCTCTCTCTATATAATATATATATATACTAGAATGAAAAAAAAGTGTTTCCTGTGAATATGATCTTGATTGTTTCCTGTGAATATGATCTTGATTATTTCTTGTGAATATGATCGACTATGACAAAGTGAGAGAGAAGAAAATCGAAATAATTATGTTTCTGCAAACCCTGGTGAGTTTCCAAATTCTACCATTTTCGTCCGTACGTTTCTACAGCTCTTGTTCACAAATCAAGACGACATAGGCCTACCATGAGTAAGATTAGGCATATGTGTGGCATTGTTCAAGAAAGTCCAACAATACTAACTTGAACAATAATTAACAAAAGGTACACCGGAAGCTGCTGATGGGACGTGGAAATGCATGAGCCCCACCTGCCCTAGCCAACACAAGAGCAGCCCTGGTTTGGAAGGACATCATGTATTTACGAGACAATATTACTCACAAACAAACAAGACAACTCGATGAAACGAAAAGCTAAAATGTAAACATCCCGTGTTATCAGCTTTGTTTTTCAGACTGCCCAGCACCCCCCCCCCCCCCCCCTACATTCTCTTTGCGGTCAGTTTGCCCCTCAGAAATTTAAAACCGTTTCATGATGGGGGGGGGGGGGGGGGGGGGGGGGTGGGGCGGGGGGGGGGGGGGTGGGGGGGGGGGGGGGGGGGGGG
>CM065696.1:4522800-4538902 GCA_017654935.2 Phymorhynchus buccinoides | reverse complement strand
AACAGATTCTAGCCCAGCCCGCCTGAATAGCCTCTGTCCCCCTCTGATATCTGGTAGTCATAGTCGGAAACGACTGACTAGCACACATACAAAACGCATTCAACACATTTCAATGTTTTTGTTGTTTGTTATTTGATATTTTTTGATAAAAAGAATTTTAAAAGTTTCACTCAACTTAAGATTTTGTTTTAAAAATTAATAAGTTAGTGTGGCCCAAAAGCCTAATGTTACAAAGAGTGATAACTTCGCAGCCTACAAACCTTGCAAAGAATGAAGCCAACTTTCTCACTTCCCACCTGGAAGGTGAAAAGGTGGAAGGTGGGAAGTGTTAGTGTTGCTGTAGGCAGTGAGTGAGTTCACAATGATCCCCACCTGTAGTGTAGTGAAAGGGTCGGAGTAACAAACATAACGGCTTCAGTCAGCTGCGGAATGCGAGCTCTTTGTATATTCAGGCTTTTTGGTGTGGCTTTTGATGTGCCCACTTCGTTTGATTTCACCATTACGTTTCAGACAACCCAGAGGTCATCAAATCCTTTTACGTGAAATAAATGGAAAACCTTGTTAGTCTTTTAAATATTGGGCTACTTGCCTTATATCAATTTTAAGATAAACTTGGTCAACTGGTTTAATCTAAGGACATATCTAGCTTTGAATGTTTAATTCGTAAGAGTATTGCAACCAAACTGAAGTGAAGGACCTAATTGGTCTACGAGTTTAGCTTTAGGGCATGTCCTGATAGGCCCATTTTACCTGGATTTCATTTTAACTTAACAACTTGGAAACATATGTCATTATTCTATCTGTTGCAGTTTTTGTCTAAGTAATTAAACATTACTATCAGTTATTATGATTTGGGAGTTAGATATTGCTTTTATTGGTCATGAAGTTGAGTAGCCTAGGCATTTCAAGTGGCAGGCACATAATGGTTTGTGCAGATATGTGACATGTACTATTGATTCATTCAAACAATGAATCTTCGTTATGTACTAGCATTAATGTTGTCGTCAGCGCTGAATGAATCCTAGGGGTAACATTGCACAGCTTGGGTTTGGTATGAACAGCTCGCGTTTGCAAGCCGTGAGATATATAACTGTGACGTCAAGTTTCTAATAGCAACAGTGTATTCTTACACCTTTTCTCACGCGCGTTTACACTAAGCCTATGGGTTAATATATGCAAATGATATCTCTGGATATTGTTTTATTTATCACGGCTGGCAGGCCTCTTTGCACTACTTGTACATCGGTATATAATTTGTTATTGTGATTGATGCGCTTCAACGTGTAGATGTACCTTTAGTTTTGTCATCTCAAATTATTTGGTTGATGTCGCATTGTCATTATGCTGGAGCGTTGGTTTTGTGACACTAAAATTATATTTGACTTTTGCGAGATCAAAATTGTATTTGTGTTTTGTGGGATTCAAAATGTTAATAGACTTTTGCCATAACTGAAATTCTATTTGAATTTAGTCAGGCTCAAATTATTTCCATCTGATCAGAAAACTCTAGCGTATAGGGGGCCGTTACGCTGCATACTATTTGATCCCAATGTGATCCGATCGTGACATTCGTGAGGCACGATTCTCGTGACATTCTACTGCCTGACTGTTTTGTAGTTTCTTGTACACGAATCTGATGAAATATCTGTATTTTGGTATCAGACATTATATTTGATTGGTGCATCGGGGAAATAGCAGAACTATTTTTATGCAGAAGTATTTCACGCGAATCACGAATCGAGGACATCGTCACAGTCGGATCGTATTGGGATCGAATCGCATGCAGTTAGCGGTTCCTTAATTAACCCTTGCATCGCCACTGTCGCCTCCTGGCACCACAATGATTTAACACCCATGTCACTAAAAGGCATTACGTGAGGGTCTGGCATACAGTGACCTTATGTTCTTTATTTTGGGAGGTAAGGACAGGCCCTATTTTAGGCATGTCACAGAGGAATCCCCGGTATTCCAGACGATCTCTTTTTCTCTACCCAGGTAAGTTTAACCCTTTCGTTACCACTGTCGCGTCTTGGCACCACAATGATTTAACACATAGGTCACTAAAAGGTATCAAATGAGGGTCTGCTAACCAATGACCTTATTTTCTTCATTTTGGGAGGTTAGGATAGGCCCTGTTTTATGCATGTCACAGAGGAATCCCCAATACCGCGGACTGAATCTTTTATTTACCCAGGTAATTTTAATGGAAGGTTTTAGCTGAACAATAGCTGGTGTTGAAAGGGTTTATAAAATAATTAATGGTACATTTTGGCTGAGGAATGGCTAGCGTTGAAAGGGTTGGCTAAGATTATGGGACAGCTGGCTGAGCGTTGACAAGCAACACACACGCTTCTTCCAGCGCTGGTTCCAAGACATCTATCCGCAGTGCTGAAGGCAGCACGGAGCAACATGGTGTTCTCCCCGCTATGCTCCTACTACAGGCTTCTGGTGGTGATGTCTCTTCTGACCGTGGTCTTCATTATCTTCGTGGTGGCCCATCTGGGCCTACCTCCGCACGTGGCGCACGTGCTGCCCGCAAATGTCACCGGATACATGCAGGGGAAGATGGAGCAGCTGCACGGGTTCCTTGGCAGGTAAGATGAACATGCTTTCCGCAATATCATTTTATAGGAATACAGATCAGTGACTACTGTACCTTTTAGAATAAGGAATAAAATATACATTTGCTTACTGTTATCTACTATCTTTCTGCCTACTCGGTCCATTCGTTTGCCTTTTTTCCCCCAAGAAATTCTTACAAATAGTTTATCTAGTCGGAGGCGGACATGCAGGGCGTATTTCGTAGTTAGGCGCATAACGGCAACATGACGCATCTGCGCTCATAATTGACAGGAAACTGTCTGAGCGATCGATGAAGAAGAAGAAGAAGAAGAAGAAGAAGAAGAAGAAGATAGGAAAGACACACCAGAAGAAGAGTCTACGACTCGAAACGTCTGGGTTTCCTCTTCCCATGTACCATTCCCCACCTTGTATATTTTCTTGTTTAATATGATTATACTAGTTACACCCGTGTTCCGTACGGGTCCAGAAATAAATGTTTTGAAATGCAAAGAAAAGGGCAGACGTTACGAAACACAGGTTCAGCATTCATCGTGTTTTCCGAGGTAGATTCGGCAATTTCCGACACAGCTCGGGCGACGCAGACGACACAAAATTTCAAGGAAATTTCATACATTTTGCCTTCAAAATCAACTTTCAAAAGCAGAATTTTGAACCAGACATAGCAGAATCGCGTCCCAACGCGTTCTACTGGAACTGTATGGAAAGCAAAAGTCCGACATTTATGCGGTATCCACGTTGTTATGTTCTTTTACACTGCGGGCCTTAGCATATTATATTATAGATTACCTGCTGTCCACAGCACTCCATTTCTAGTTAACTTAGTTGGTGGCTATAGCTGGATAACAGCTGTCGCAATAGGCGCCATCTTGGGGTAAATATAAGAGGTGAACTAGTTAGATGCGACGCCATCTTTATCCCACAATGGCGACTGGGCTCCTCTTTGTGTCATTGCTTATGAGAGGAAAACGGGGACCGCTGATACGCAGCCATTTCTAGCACTCACTTCCAGCATTGCCCACAACAATTGGTTTCATCCTTTCTTTTGTTGTAGTGCAGCACTTGTAAGGTCTGTTCCTAGCCCTACGTCCCCTCACCACAAGCAGGCATGAGATTGATAACTCATGATTAAGACTGAAAAAAAAGCTGACCTCTCTGAAGCTGAAACTTGTTTTTTGCCAAAAAACAACATTAGAAGAGAATTGATATACATTTCATTTTTATTCGGTCATAAGAAGCATTTCTATATCCAGTTGGTCTCTTTTGTATCTTAATAATTACCTTCGGAGCCACCATAAAGCCTGAAATCAACCTAACGGCTGACAAACGCATACCAGAGAAGAATCAGTAACATTACTTGCTTTTGGGAACATAACTAACTTGAGACAAACGGTTCTCAATAGTTCCAATGGGAAAATTAAAAGAAAACAGAATGTGGGCAGAATTCGTTTGCTGTGCATATCTGAAAACAAAGCTCATACCATGGGGTGTTTATATTTTAGCTTTTCGTTGCATCGAGTTGTTTGTTTGTTTGTTTGTGAGTAATATGTCCCGAACATGCATGATTTCCTTCAAATCAGGGTTGCTCTTGTGTTGGTAGGGCAGGTGGGGCTCGTGCATTTCTGGGTCCCATCAGCAGCTTCCTGTGTTCCTTTTGTTAATGTTCATGTTAGTATTGTTGGACTTTTTTTTGACAATGCCACACATAGGCCTAATCTTACTCTAGATAGGCCTATGTCTTTTTGATTTGTGAACAAGAGCTATAGAAACATAATTTTCTTCTCTCTCACTTTGTCATAGTCGATCATATTCACAGAAACAATCACGATCATATTCACAGGAAATAATAATAATAATAATTAATAATGCTTATATAGCGCATAATCTTGCTAAGCAACTCAATGCGCTTTTCAGTCACCATTCATACACACATTTCTAACAGACTGGTTCACGTATCCTCACCATACATCTCTATGAAAATGAATACATTACAGAATGCATTGCATATCATAGCAAAAAACACTAGCACCCACCTCCCTTCAACCCACCCCCCCCCCCCCCCGCCACCCTCCATCCCCACCCCCACCCCACCCACACACGCGCACGCGTTAACCTCATACTCAACGTCTTCAATGAGCTGGAAAACAAGAGTGGGGAAAGGATCATAGACTTTGCAGAGAGAAAGCTTTCCTGAAGAAGTGGGTTTTTAGTTGGGACTTGAATGAAGGAAGAGTGGACTGGTTATATTATACTGGTTAAGATCATATTCACAAGAAACTTTTTTTTCACTATTAATCTTCCAAAACATGTACACCCAGATCGGATTTCAGCCGTAGAAATATGTGACCCAGCACCACGAAAGGGACATTAAGTCGCTGGGTCAATTTCTCACAACAGGCTTGCAAAATCAAAAACATCATTCTTTATGACTTTTGAGCTATGGGTATTTTCTTGCTCTCTAGCATCCCATCTTTCATATTTATGAAGGACAATCTTTGTTATGGTCTCTAAGCATTCCAAAAAGTGCTTTACAATCAGTAGGTCAACGCATTTTCTTCAGCTAGGCTAAACTTCAGACTGTGATTTCTGAAAATGGCTGACAGTCACTCTACCAACATTTAATGCTCATAACTCTAAAACGGACACAATAAGTTATAAGAATGGTTCTTATTCTATTTGAAAGAGTCTTGTTTGAAGTTTCTAACCGTACCATGTTCTCAGAATGATCATTTTGACACTTAATGTCCCTCTCGTGGTGCTAGGTCACATATGTATGATAAGATAGGGCAAAACGCTCCCCCACCTCTCCCTAAGCAAGGTATCCTTTTTCTCTTCTCTTTAAACCTATAGACCTTTTGTATAAGATGTAAACGACAGAGGCAAAGCATAATCCTAACCGTATGAAAGTTGACAGAATCCTTCGCACGCAAGAGGCAATACATGAATACAAAAAGTGTTGTGTTCCAGCATAGTCTTCATTGCCCCACGTGTCCATACTTTAAAACTGTGCAAAGCTGATCCGGGTCCACTTTCCCCAGAGACTATTGACGCATGGTCTTATTTTTCTAGACGATATAGTACCTGATAAGGTACCTGGTAAACCTAGCTGCTGGGGTGTCACCTGGTGCTTTGTGATGTGCTAAATATTTCGATATATTTTGTTTCGTTTTATTTTGTTTTGTTTTGCTTGCTTGGTTGTTGATGTTGTTAATGTTGTTCTTTTTTTAAACTTTTTTGGGGTGGGGGACAAATTAATGTAACCTTGTTTGTATTTGCTTTGCACCTTTAAAGCCTAGCTAACTCATCAACCATGTCTCTAACCACCCTGCTGTTCATGTTTGGCTTCGTCATTGCCGCCATGTTGAGTGCAGCGACAGTGACAGTGACGTCAGTGCCGGGGGCTATGACGTGGAGGAGGTTTCCCGGTGGTACAGCGGTAGCCTCTGTAGTGACCGGGGGGCAGAATTCGTGGGGGATCAGCCTTTCTTCCCTCCGTGCCGCTCTGGTCTGCCGCCTGGGGTGGCCAAGTGGGGCCGACACCCTTATGTGGTGAGACAGACAGTGTGTGTGTGTGTGAGAGAGAGAGAGAGAGAGAGAGAGAGAGAGAGAGAGAGAGAGAGAGAGAGAGAGAGAGAGAGAGAGAGAGAGAGAGAGAGAGAGAGAGAGAGAGAGAGAGATATATATAACGTACTCCGACCTGCAACAGGTACATAATAATAGGACATTTCTAAATGTACAGATAGTGAGGCGATCCTGGAGGTGCTGCAATAGGTATTATCAGGAACGTCCAGAGTTATTTCCGAGATCGTGTGTTTTTGAGTTGGTCCAGACGTTTATAAAATCTTTGTTTTCAAAACTGAATTTCATGAAGGCCCAGATGCCCAGTTGAAGACTCGTGCCTCTGAACTGCGTGGTGCCTTTAGTTCTATTTTTAACTGGCCCATCAAAGCCAGCACTGTCCCCAACCTTTGGAGGAAAAAACAACAACAACAAAACCCACAAAAACTCACCTGTACTGTTTACCCTGTCCCCAAGGAAAAGAATCCCGTTGATCTGAATGACTATCGCCCTGTGGTCCTAACCTCTATAGTTATAAAGTGCTTTGAGAGAATTGTCCTACGGCATCTTTTAACCTTTACCAGCCAGCATTCAGACCCCCTTCAGTTTGCTTATAAGTCGCACAGGAACATTGATGATGCGATCCTAACCTTGCTTCACAACGCTTTTATTCACTTAAACGAGTCAAAGTCTTACGTTCCCGTTATTTTTATTGGCTTTTCCTCTGCCTTATACTATTCAATCTTAGTCACGAAGCGGTTAGACCTTCATGGCCATCCTAAATTGACCCTCTGCCTTATATTATTCAGCTGTTAGACCTTCATGGTCACCCTAAATTGACCCTCTGCCTTATACTATTCAGCTGTTAGGCCTTCATAGTCACCCTAAATTGACCCCTGCATTATACTATTCAGCCACACCTCTTAGTCATGACGCTGTTAGACCTTCATGGTCACCCTAAATTGACCCTCCGCCTTATACTATTCAGTCTTAGTCATGAAGCTGTTAGACCTTCATGGTCACCCTAAATTGACCCCTGCATTATACTATTCAGCCACACCTCTTAGTCATGATGCTGTTAGACCTTCATGGTCACCCTAAATTGACCCTCTGCCATATACTATTCAGCCACACCTCTTAGTCATGACGCTGTTAGACCTTCATGGTAGGCCTAAATCAACCCTCTGCCTTATACTATTCAGCCTTAGTCACAAAACTGTTAGACCTTCATGGTCATCCTAAATTGACCCTCTCCATTATACTATCCAGTCACACCTCTTAGTCATGACGGTGTTAGACCTTTATGGTCATCCTAAATTGACCCTCTGGCTCACTATATTTCTACTCCGTAGAACCATGTCCGCTACTGTTATCCTGGCTTTGTCTTGCTGCAGGGCCCCTTCCAATACATCCAGAACAGTAAGAACCCCTGTTGGAAGGAGCGGGGCGGACAGCTGAGATGCGTTCCTTATTTCTACCTGGTTGGAGTCAGCAAGAGCGGCACCTCGGATCTGTTCGATCGCATCTCCTTCCACCCCCACGCCTACCGCACCAAAAAGGAGCCCCACTTCTTCGACCGTGGTCGGTTTACGAGTAAGCATTGAGTCACTCAAAACACAACAACCAAGCAAGCCACAGAATCGCTAGTAAAAGCCGCCTCATGCTATCCAACCAAGTCAGAAAAAAAGGTTAATATGACCTTTCCACGTTTTCCCTTTTATTTTGACAGAGTGAGTAGATATCACAAATGCGAATTTTGGTCGGATAAAATCCTCCCAACCAGGTCGGAAGGAACTGGCGACTGCTCCATTTACTTCCAACTCACTCAGGCAGTTGTGGGAATACAGCCAATGCTTACTGATAGTGAAGGCGGCACATGGCCACAAGTAGCTGAATAGAGTTTACAACTACATTTTATTTCAACTCAAAAGGTTAAATAGTGTGAGGCGGCTTTAATTTTCATGATAATCAAGGTATCATTGTGATTGTTCAGGTTTATGAACACATTTAATACATGGACATTTACAGTGGTGTTTTTGTTTGTGGCACAAGCCACAAACCTATAACTCACTTTGTCGGACTGTCTGTCTGTCTGTCGGTCCAAAATTGTCGCACTTCAAAGCGAGGCTGCAAAATTGTCGCACTTCAAAGTGATGCTGCTCTTTAAAATGATGTTTCGTTTTCAACTGTCGCACGCCACAAACGATTGCGAATCCGCTTTGTTTAAGACGCTTAGCAATGCTCTTATCGGAAACAATTTTCTGGAGGTTCAAAAACATTTTCGCAGATAATTCCAGTTGATTTGAAATAGTAGGAAGGTGTTTTATCGTGTACTTATTTCTGACTTATCATTTATTCGTTGATATTATTTGCTGAGTTAATATTTAGTCGCTTAAGGTCAAAATAGACGTAATGATGTTTTTAATCGTTCCCTACAGGAGTGGCACATAGGTAACGCGTTCGCCTCGTGCACAGTAAACCCGAGTTCGAACCTGGGTACAGGGGATTTTGCCTCACTCTGCACTAGGCCTTATGGTCTGAACGTGGAGTCTTTCTGATGAGACGATAAACCAATGCCCTGTGTGCCCATGCACTTAGTACACGTTAAACACAGTGGCGACAAAAAAAGTTGTCATTTGGTCAAAATTTAACACATACCCTCCCCCTCCATTTCCTTCCTCATATGTCAAACAAAAATCATATTCCAAAAAAGGGTGACACGCCTCTGGCTGCGACGCGCTCTCCAGGTGGGAGCAACCCGAATTTCACAGAGACACCTCTGTGACTATAGCGTACCAAATACCAACTATGGCCAAGCAATATAATACCAGCAATGATATCGTTAGTCTATCAATGTGTTGGCGTGGGCAACGAGTGAAACTGACATTTTAGACACTATAATATAATGTGTTCGTTTATACAAGTATCCTTTCTGAATACTGTTGAATGTCTAAACAAATACTGTTTAATGTAATGCGAATCTTAACCCTTCCACCGCCAATATGGCATTTTTGCACCACAATGGTTTAACAACCATGTCACTAAAAAGCATCAAACCAGGGCCTGTTATCTGAAGACACTGTTTTCGTAATGTTGGGATGTGGGGATAGACCTAATGTTATGCATGTTTCAGAGGAATGTGCAATTTTGCAGATCTCTTCTGTTCTCTCTATCCAGGTAAGTTTAACGGTATTTGTTGGATACAAGATGGCCGCTGGTGAAATGATTAAAGGTACAAAATGTAATGCATCTTTTATTGTTTTCAGAAAATCGAACGTTTTCTGGATACGTTCAACATTTTGAAGAGCCTGCCAAACAGATCGAAAGAGACATCCAGAAGGACGGGAAAAGCATTATCGTTACTGGTAAACTGACTGACAAACAGACAGACAGATAGACAGACCGGTACAGATCTGCGAAAGCGTTTGTGTGCACACGCATACTTACACACTTGTACACAAAATAGTCACACGCCCCCCCCCCCCCCCCACACACACACACACATGCGCATACACACACGCGCGCGCGCGCACACACACACACACACACACAAACAAATAAACACAGAGAGAGAGAGAGAGAGAGAGAGAGAGAGAGAGAGAGAGAGAGAGAGAGAGAGAGAGAGAGAGAGAGAGAGAGAGAGAGAGAGAGAGAGAGAGAGAGAGAGAGAGAGAGAGAGAGAGAGAGAGAGAGAGAGAGAGAGAGAGAGATGCAATTTTGCACGCACAAATTCACAATCTGTATCTTATGCATTATACCTTGAAGTGATATGTAATTACATAATTTACCAGTTTTTTGTTAATGAATTTTTTGTTTGTGGCACAAGCCACAAACCTATAACTCACTTTGTCGGTCTGTCGGTCGGTCGGTCGGTCGGTCGATCCAAAATTGTTGCACATATTGTAAAACAGAAAGAAAAGCGTGCCACAAACGATTGCGAATCCGCGCTTGTTTTTTAATCGTTCACATTACTGAGTTCATTGTTTCATATTATGCAGGCTTTTATTATTTCATTTTGTAAATCCTAATTTGGTTTCTGTGACGAGGTAATGGGTTAAAAGGCTAAGTCCCTAGGGAAGACTTTAGATAATTTGCCTTTAGCCCACTTCTCTAGGGTATGGGAGATGAGCAACTTTCCCGGCCCCTTTTCATCTAATAAATTTATATTTGTGCCCGGGTTCTGGCTCGTATGGTTGTAAGAAATACAAGTGGTTGAATTGCTCTAAATGGCAGACAGAGAGAAGTAGGGTTTTACATGAAATTACAAGACTCCCACTCTCATCAGTCTGACCAAAGGGTTCAGGATTATTTGACACTTGTATTTTATTTACTCCCAAAATCTGCATAAGATTATGCAACAATAATAATACAGCTCAATGGCGCCAAAACAAAATATGGATCCAAAAAAAACCAATGGAATCCGAAAGGATTTACAAGACTTTTGTCTTTCTATAAGGTTCGCCCCATGCCGGAAGGGTTACTAATTATCTTCATTGTCCGTAGGAAAGTTCAAATGATTGGCGCAGTCCGGGGGACTTAGCTGTGGTTGAGTTCCTCCGTAGTGATCGGCGAATGCTGATGTGGCTGGGCTTGCTCGTCAGATGAGAGTAGCTCCCAGTCGTTCCGGTTACGGCTTCGCGGGATGGCACGGTTCAAGCGTGGTCTCCTCGCGGATTCTGGGTGCGGGTCGTCTTGGCGACGGACCCGTCTTGGTGCTTGGTGGAGTCCGGGATGATCGTCCGGCCCACGATGCCCTGCTGATAATCACAGGAGAAGGTGGATGTAGATCTCTATGGCTTAGAGACAAGGGGCTTCAGTCGGCAGGGCATTAGTGAATCCCAACCGGCTAGAAGGCTTCCCTTGTACAATAGCACTAGTTAATAAATAAACTGAATTTCAGTTAACAAACTGAGATCAGAAAAACATAAAAGGTGATCAATCCATCATCACTCTCCATCCAACACCTGGAAAGGAAGGGTATCATAAAGTGCAAGATTGCGGCCCATAGGTTTCCTACTAAAAATAGACAAATGGGTTAGTAGGCATAAACTCCGGTTCTGGTACCGAAAGTGTTCAAGTCAAAAACACACACACACAAATAATCAGTGCACATAAATAGAACAGAATGTTTACCACTTCTTTTCTATAATATATCTATCTACTCCTTATTCATCATTGAACATAGGATCTAGATCAAAACTAGAGTCACACAAACAACCAGTCTCAATCACCAGTCATCAATAAGACTTACTAGGTGGGCTATTCTGGCTGGGAGAGGTGTTGCTCTAGTCAGTTTCAGCGTCTTGTGTGAAAAACTTTTTCTCACTACGCCAATTATAGCCTTCACTTTCAAACAATGAAAGCCTGCTATTGGTTTATTACAGTCCACACATCACAAGATGCTGTTCAGAGTGTACCGAACAATCACGCGCCTATTACATCCTTATCACGTGCCGACATTCAAATCCTTCTCGTGCTCGGAACGGCAAAACCGTCTTCAAAGGGAGATAACCGTGGTTGTCACTTTCTTGTGATGGGTAAGGGCGAGGTGTCTTACAAAGGGAGCCGACTCTTGATACCACTATCTCGTGATGAGACGGTAGATAAAGGGGGGGGGGGTGAAGGGAGATAACCTCGGTAGGTGGTACGTGCTGACCGGGGAGACAAATCTAACTTCAAACAGCCAACGCCCGTACTCGGCGTTCTCTTTGAAGCGGCCGGGCAATTAACGTGGCGGCCGGTCAGAGAAAAGAAAAGGAGAGGGGGGGGGGGGGTGTAGATAAAGAAAGAGGGGTCGCGCGGGACACTTACGTCACAGTTTCCTTAATATTCGTATCCCCGAATTCCAGACTAATTGTTTGGCTCATAATGCTCCGCAAAATGGCTTGGAAAAGATAGTGTGTATCTATGCGTACGTGTGTGTGTGTGTGTGTGTGTGTATGTGTGTGTGTGCGCGCGCGTGCGTGCGTGTGTGCGTGTGTGTGTACGCGCGTGTGCCTAAACATATATACATTCTTGCATGTATGATAATTATGTTTGTGTTAATGCATAAATGTGTGCGTGTGTGCGTACACGTGCTTGCTCGTATATTCCCAGGCGATGCCAGCCCTTCGTACTTCTACGACAACTATTTCACACAGCAACACACACACAACACACACTGCATGGACACACACAATCATCCTGGCACACCACACATCATCCATATCAACCACAAGGCACACATCACACTCATCGCGCGTCACACTGTGCACAGGTGAGGTGTGGTGGTGTCATTGGAAAGACTGACGTCAACCGATGGCCCAACAGGTCATTGTTTTGAACCCCGATGCTAAGATCATCCTCATCTTATGTCACCATGTGTACAGCAGAGGTGTTGTGAATTCCAGATGTTATGACGTGCTGATGGGCCTAAAAGTTATCTACCTCAACCCCAAGGCTAAGATCATTCTCATCATACGTCACCTTAAATTTTGGTAAGATGTCGTGAAGTAATCCTATTATGTCATCATCGTGGCAGCGGAGATTATCGAGATGAACCCCAACGCTAAAATCATCTTCATCATACGTCAAGCTCAGTAGAGGTGATGTGCTGTGACGTCATTCTGTTTATGACGTGATCGTGGGCGCCAGCAATTATCCAGCTGTAGTTTATTCTTTGTTGAACTGGGTATACCAATGTAACTCTGTTAAGTACCAGGTGATGTGTGTTGAAGACGCTTGGCTTTGAAAAAAAGGAAAAAAAGGAATATAGAACACGGATACGCTGTTCTGGCATGAACCCCTCGAATAATTGTAGGGGAAGGGGCCCAAAGTTGGAACCCTAACTTTGGAGGCCAGCTGCTCTATTTGTATTGTCTTGATTGTGTTTATTTTTAAAAAAATCAGTTATTTAGTCTTGCGGTAAAGGTGGGTTTACAATAATTGTAATTAAATGAAAACATTGTAAGATTTTTAAAATGTGTTTTGTGAAATGTGGCCCCATTAAACAAAAACATCAGCTATTCAGTCTTGCTGTAAAGGTGGGTTTACAATAATGTTAATTCAATGAAAACATTTTAAGATTTTAACATCTGTTTTGTGAAACGTGGCCCAAAATAGGACCCTGTTCCTATATTTAACCACCCCAACCCTATGTTGGGCTTACTCAGACAAGTAGGGCCTAGTTTTCAACAGAGGAACAAAAGAGACAACACCAAACTGAAACAGAAAGAAACTGCTGCAACATCTGGACCTTTGTGATAGTAAAACTATTTGAAACAATGGTGAAGAAGATATCATCACAATAAAATGAAAATGTGGATAATTTAGACTCCCCAGATTGTGTACTGAGCATGTAATTAAAACACTGATTAAGTAACAAAGCAATGACGCACACAATTAGTCATAACTTTTTATTAAGCAAATCACCAATTCTGAAGTGTAGTACAAGAACTTGATTCAAACAGCAGATACAATGCTAGAACAACAAACATTCCGTGCACATCTTGCATTTTTGAAACCAAACGTTTAATCTTGTACATAAACTACTTCTTTATCAACAGGAATCATCTTTGCGTATTTCTCTTCCTGCGACCTCTAGGAAACAAACAATGATTAAGTGGTTTGATAAAACATAAAATTATCAATAATGAAGCTTAATAAAATTAGACAAAATTACAGACAGAAAAAAGCTATATCAAAATAACACGAAAGAGAGGAGGAGAGGGAGACAGCAAGCATGGTTTGGATTTAGACCACCCTCAGATTTAATGTTTGAATTACAATATACAAATCAAAGTTGGCCTTTCTATTCCTGAGATTATTTTATGAACAAGAAGAAAAGAAGTCCTGAGTTACAGAAGGACACTGATGAGAGTAGAATGTTGTGCACAAAACACTGTATGAATAATGTATTAATATTGTTGCTTGCTTTCACTTAGCAAGAGACTTAAAACAGGTTATAGAAACAGAGAGTTGTGCATGGTAAGTGGGTATTTGGCAGATGTTTGCACTGTCAAAATATACCTCACCATACTCCTTGAGTGATGCTGATGAAGAGAGTCATGCTTCTTGGGTCTAGCCAATAACGTTTTGAGTTGCGTTGCTAAAATGTTTGAGACAGTGAATGCTCCTTTAACGTACGTTTGCACTAGACTTCAACATTCCTCGGATGATGATGATCAAGAAATACATTTAATGATAATGGTCTAAACAAGCAGTTTTTGGACTTTGGTTGATGTTTTTCAAGCAAACACGCTGACAGACTTTTAAAAAAATATATATTCATAGTTATGAATTGTGTAATATGACAGATGAATCAACGATATTTATTTTAAAGTTTAATGTAAACAGGCAGCAACTCATTATATAAAGACTTAGAAGTGATGTTAGCAACTGCTGTTCCTATGCTGAGCCGCTATGCTCAGTATAGGAGACACACAATGTCCCGATATAGGCACACATGGGGTGTCTAACATAACGACTCGCCAACTTACGCATGGTGGTGTACACATGACTTTAAGGGGCACCCTGACGAATGGGTTTTTGTAAGAAACACGTCGAGATCACCAGGAAAACACCCTTTACAGAGATTGCAACGTCTCACTTTGCTCTGGTTTCCTAGAAATCAAACCGTCAAATCGGCGATTCCTCCTTGGCGGAGGTGCTGGAAGTCAAATTATTTCACCCAAAGAGAAGGCGTGTGCCGTCTCTTTTCTAATGGCCGCCTGCGTTTAGACCAAATCGTTTGCACAAAAGTTCCACAATACAAGCCTTTTTATGTTATTTTTATTTTTATTTTATATGCAGTTTTATCTAAAGGAGTTTCGCTCACAACAAAGGAAATAGCTCCAATTTTTTTTTACTGCACTACAAAAAAAAAAAAACGCTTCAACCACAATGAGTGACCTCCACCCACCCCATCCAAAATGGCTTCTCTCTCCGGCATCTCCGCCAAGGAGGAATCGCCGTTTTGACGGTTTTAATTTCTAGGAAACCAGAGCAAAATGAGTGTTCCTTGCAAAGTCTGTCTTTCTGGTGATCTCGACGTGTTTCTTGCAAAAACTCATCCGTCAGGTTCCACCTTTAAGAAGATTTGAGCTAAGTAATGTCCAAACCTGCCTCAGCAAATCTAATGTTGATACCAACTCTTTCTCGGAAGCCAGAGCTTATGTTCTGTATGCACAAAGTTAGTCAACAATGTTGCAAAACTGAAAAGAAAATCGGGTCTACTTTTCTCTCGTCGTATTATATAGGGGGCTCTAAGTTTGTCAATACTGCCAAAATGCTTCCCGCATTCAAACCAGTGCTTCACTTGTATTGACATCCCCGAGAAAAAGCTACGGAAGGGGTGGCTCAAGTTAAGATCCGGCCCACGGATGGGCCCCTTCCCTTACCAATGCAATAATGGTCGACTTATGGCGATGATTTTGACCGCCAGGGGGCAGTCAAAGCACCAGGAGCTTATCACGCTATATTCTTAGTTGGGCGTAGTGAGAGAGAGAGAGAGAGAGAGAGAGAGAGAAGAGAGAGAGAGAGAGAGAGAGAGAGAGAGAGAGAGAGAGAGAGAGAGAGAGAGAGAGAGGGTGGGACTCCTCCCTATCTCTCTCTTTCTCTTTATCCCCAACTAAGAATAGAGAGAGGATTAGCCCCACTCGAGCTTTATGCCACCTGGTGGTCAAAAGAGCCAGCTAAGTCGCTCATTAGATACGTGCTCTGCACTTCACTATTTTCTTTGATTCTATTTTGTCTAATAGGAATTGTTCGGAAATAATTAAGGGGAGTAATGTCATGGTGTGTGGGAGTGATCTTGCTTAATTCAATCGGTCAAACAGGGAAGTCACTCTACCTAATCAGCTCTCGTAGCCTATCGACTCGTGTGTTTTGAGCAGACATACAGCACTTAGAACACCGTGCGTCATTCTAAAAACACATGTCATTTATATTTTTACGTCACATTTTGCAAGTTCTATCACTTTGTAGC
>CM065696.1:4497800-4517800 GCA_017654935.2 Phymorhynchus buccinoides | reverse complement strand
CTGCACGATTTCTACCAGCCGTTCATTCGACGGTTTGCCGCCATGCTCAACGACGAGACATTTCTTTGGGCAGACCTCTACCCCTATGTGGGAAGGAAGTGAACAGGGACTGCTTCAACATGACCACACAGCACCTGTGGGTTCAACATTTCAAGACTGTTGTTTTTAAATTATTATCAGTAACATCGCTTCATCAGGAAAATAACTTTAACCCTTTCGTTACCAGCTGTTTTTCAGCCCAAAAAAATCCCATTAAACTTAATTGAGTAGAGAACAAAAACACCTGCAATATTGGGAATTCCTCTGACATTAGGCCTGTCAAAATTAAGAAAATATGGTCTTCGGGTAACAGACTTAAAAGATTTGATGCCTTTTAGTGATATGGGTGTTAAACCATTGTGGTGCATACATGCAACATTGGCAGTGAAACGGTTAACCCCTTTTTTAACCCTTAAAACTTCCCAAAATTAAGAAAATAAGGTGTGCGGCTAACAGGTCCTGATTTGATGCCTTTTAGTGATATGGGTGTTAAACCATTGTGGTGCATAAATGCAACATTGGCAGTGAAACGGTTAACCCCTTTTTTTAACCCTTAAAACTTCCCAAAATTAAGAAAATAAGGTGTTCGGATAACAGGCCCTGATTTGATGCCTTTTAGTGACATGGGTGTTAAACCATTGTGGTGCAAAAATGCGACATTGGCGGCGAAAGGGTTAAACCCTTTTTTGTTACAAAATTAAAATGAACTGGGCAATGTTTGTGTTCAGCTGTGGACATAGCGTTATGGGTTGTGACGTGTCGGTGCATGAAGTGAGGGGAGATAGGGTTGGGCAAGGTTTGTGTTCAGCTGTGGACATAGCGTTATGGGTTGTGACGTGTCGGTGCATGAAGTGAGGGGAGATAGGGTTGGACAAGGTTTGTGTTCAGCTGTGGACATAGCGTTATGGGTTGTGACGTGTCGGTGCATGAAGTGAGGGGAGATAGGGCTGGGCAAGGTTTGTGTTCAGCTGTGGACATAGAGTTATGGGTTGTGACGTGTCGGTGCATGAAGTGAGGGGAGATAGGGTTGGACAAGGTTTGTGTTCAGCTGTGGACATAGCGTTATGGGTTGTGACGTGTCTGTGCATGAAGTGAGGGGAGATAGGGCTGGGCAAGGTTTGTGTTCAGCTGTGGACATAGCTGGGTTGTGACGTGTCGGTGCATGAAGTGAGGGGAGATAGGGTTGGGCAATGTTTGTGTTCAGCTGTGGACATAGCGTTATGGGTTGTGACGTGTCGGTGCATGAAGTGAGGGGAGATAGGGTTGGGCAATGTTTGTGTTCAGCTGTGGACATAGCGTTATGGGTTGTGACGTGTCGGTGCATGAAGTGAGGGGAGATAGGGCTGGGCAATGTTTGTGTTCAGCTGTGGACATAGCGTTATGGGTTGTGACGTGTCGGTGCATGAAGTGAGGGGAGATAGGGTTGGGCAAGGTTTGTGTTCAGCTGTGGACATAGCGTTATGGGTTGTGACGTGTCGGTGCATGAAGTGAGGGGAGATAGGGCTGGGCAATGTTTGTGTTCAGCTGTGGACATAGCGCTATGGGTTGTGACGTGTCGGTGCATGAAGTGAGGGGAGATAGGGTTGGGCAAGGTTTGTGTTCAGCTGTGGACATAGCGTTATGGGTTGTGACGTGTCGGTGCATGAAGTGAGGGGAGATAGGGTTGGGCAATGTTTGTGTTCAGCTGTGGACATAGCGCTATGGGTTGTGACGTGTCGGTGCATGAAGTGAGAGGGGAGATAGGGTTGGGCAATGTTTGTGTTCAGCTGTGGACATAGCGTTATGGGTTGTGACGTGTCGGTGCATGAAGTGAGGGGAGATAGGGTTGGGCAATGTTTGTGTTCAGCTGTGAACATAGCTGGGTTGTGACGTGTCGGTGCATGAAGTGAGGGGAGATAGGGTTGGGCAAGGTTTGTGTTCAGCTGTGGACATAGCGTTATGGGTTGTGACGTGTCGGTGCATGAAGTGAGGGGAGATAGGGTTGGGCAAGGTTTGTGTTCAGCTGTGGACATAGCGTTATGGGTTGTGACGTGTCGGTGCATGAAGTGAGGGGAGATAGGGTTGGGCAATGTTTGTGTTCAGCTGTGGACATAGCGTTATGGGTTGTGACGTGTCGGTGCATGAAGTGAGGGGAGATAGGGTTGGGCAAGGTTTGTGTTCAGCTGTGGACATAGCTGGGTTGTGACGTGTCGGTGCATGAAGTGAGGGGAGATAGGGTTGGACAAGGTTTGTGTTCAGCTGTGGACATAGCGTTATGGGTTGTGACGTGTCGGTGCATGAAGTGAGGGGAGATAGGGTTGGACAAGGTTTGTGTTCAGCTGTGGACATAGCGTTATGGGTTGTGACGTGTCGGTGCATGAAGTGAGGGGAGATAGGGTTGGGCAAGGTTTGTGTTCAGCTGTGGACATAGCGTTGTGGGTTGTGACGTGTCGGTGCATGAAGTGAGGGGAGATAGGGTTGGGCAAGGTTTGTGTTCAGCTGTGGACATAGCGTTATGGGTTGTGACGTGTCGGTGCATGAAGTGAGGGGAGATAGGGTTGGGCAAGGTTTGTGTTCAGCTGTGGACAAAGCGTTATGGGTTGTGACGTGTCGGTGCATGAAGTGAGGGGAGATAGGGTTGGACAAGGTTTGTGTTCAGCTGTGGACATAGCGTTATGGGTTGTGACGTGTCGGTGCATGAAGTGAGGGGAGATAGGGCTGGGCAAGGTTTGTGTTCAGCTGTGGACATAGCTGGGTTGTGACGTGTCGGTGCATGAAGTGAGGGGAGATAGGGTTGGGCAATGTTTGTGTTCAGCTGTGGACATAGCGTTATGGGTTGTGACGTGTCGGTGCATGAAGTGAGGGGAGATAGGGCTGGGCAATGTTTGTGTTCAGCTGTGGACATAGCGTTATGGGTTGTGACGTGTCGGTGCATGAAGTGAGGGGAGATAGGGTTGGGCAATGTTTGTGTTCAGCTGTGGACATAGCGTTATGGGTTGTGACGTGTCGGTGCATGAAGTGAGGGGAGATAGGGTTGGACAAGGTTTGTGTTCAGCTGTGGACATAGCGTTATGGGTTGTGACGTGTCGGTGCATGAAGTGAGGGGAGATAGGGTTGGGCAAGGTTTGTGTTCAGCTGTGGACATAGCGTTATGGGTTGTGACGTGTCGGTGCATGAAGTGAGGGGAGATAGGGTTGGGCAATGTTTGTGTTCAGCTGTGGACATAGCGTTATGGGTTGTGACGTGTCGGTGCATGAAGTGAGGGGAGATAGGGTTGGGCAAGGTTTGTGTTCAGCTGTGGACATAGCGTTATGGGTTGTGACGTGTCGGTGCATGAAGTGAGGGGAGATAGGGTTGGACAAGGTTTGTGTTCAGCTGTGGACATAGCGTTATGGGTTGTGACGTGTCGGTGCATGAAGTGAGGGGAGATAGGGTTGGACAAGGTTTGTGTTCAGCTGTGGACATAGCGTTATGGGTTGTGACGTGTCGGTGCATGAAGTGAGGGGAGATAGGGCTGGGCAATGTTTGTGTTCAGCTGTGGACATAGCGTTTTGGGTTGTGACGTGGGTGCATGAAGTGATAGGGTGTCGGTGCATGAAGTGAGGGGAGATAGGGTTGGACAAGGTTTGTGTTCAGCTGTGGACATAGCGTTGTGGGTTGTGACGTGTCGGTGCATGAAGCTGAGGGGAGATAGGGTTGGATAGGGTTGGGCAAGGTTTGTGTTCAGCTGTGGACATAGCTGGGTTGTGACGTGTCGGTGCATGAAGTGAGGGGAGATAGGGTTGGACAAGGTTTGTGTTCAGCTGTGGACATAGCGTTATGGGTTGTGACGTGTCGGTGCATGAAGTGAGGGGAGATAGGGTTGGACAAGGTTTGTGTTCAGCTGTGGACATAGCGTTATGGGTTGTGACGTGTCGGTGCATGAAGTGAGGGGAGATAGGGCTGGGCAAGGTTTGTGTTCAGCTGTGGACATAGCGTTATGGGTTGTGACGTGTCGGTGCATGAAGTGAGGGGAGATAGGGTTGGGCAAGGTTTGTGTTCAGCTGTGGACATAGCGTTATGGGTTGTGACGTGTCGGTGCATGAAGTGAGGGGAGATAGGGTTGGGCAATGTTTGTGTTCAGCTGTGGACATAGCGTTATGGGTTGTGACGTGTCGGTGCATGAAGTGAGGGGAGATAGGGTTGGGCAAGGTTTGTGTTCAGCTGTGGACATAGCTGGGTTGTGACGTGTCGGTGCATGAAGTGAGGGGAGATAGGGCTGGGCAATGTTTGTGTTCAGCTGTGGACATAGCTGGGTTGTGACGTGTCGGTGCATGAAGTGAGGGGAGATAGGGTTGGACAAGGTTTGTGTTCAGCTGTGGACATAGCGTTATGGGTTGTGACGTGTCGGTGCATGAAGTGAGGGGAGATAGGGCTGGGCAATGTTTGTGTTCAGCTGTGGACATAGCGTTATGGGTTGTGACGTGTCGGTGCATGAAGTGAGGGGAGATAGGGTTGGGCAAGGTTTGTGTTCAGCTGTGGACATAAGCGTTATGGGTTGTGACGTGTCGGTGCATGAAGTGAAGGGGAGATAGGGTTGGGCAAGGTTTGTGTTCAGCTGTGGACATAGCGTTATGGGTTGTGACGTGTCGGTGCATGAAGTGAGGGGAGATAGGGTTGGGCAAGGTTTGTGTTCAGCTGTGGACATAGCGTTATGGGTTGTGACGTGTCGGTGCATGAAGTGAGGGGAGATAGGGTTGGGCAATGTTTGTGTTCAGCTGTGGACATAGCGTTATGGGTTGTGACGTGTCGGTGCATGAAGTGAAGGGGAGATAGGGTTGGGCAATGTTTGTGTTCAGCTGTGGACATAGCGTTATGGGTTGTGACGTGTCGGTGCATGAAGTGAGGGGAGATAGGGTTGGGCAAGGTTTGTGTTCAGCTGTGGACATAGCGTTATGGGTTGTGACGTGTCGGTGCATGAAGTGAAGGGGAGATAGGGTTGGATGAAAGAGGCATCATCTAGAAAGTCCCCAATTTGTTTTCTTAACCCTTTCACCGCCAACCATATTTCAACCAAAAATGTCCATTACATTTACCTGGATATAGATCAAAATCCGTCTGCAGGATTGTGGATTCGTTTGTGATATATACTACTGGCAAAAATTAAGGGCCACTTCCAATGACGTCTCCCAGACCACAACACCACAGCAAATTTCAAGAAAACCTGTTTCAGAATGATCAAAATTTATTCAACAACAAATTCATTTCAACATTGAACGAAATCAACAATTCGGATGCGAATAGTGAGCTTTAATGTCCAGTCACCCTCCTTCAGCAAAGTCACAAAAGCCACCGGTGAAAACTGCACCACTCAGTACCGCGTGTGGCCACCGTTTGCTGCCAGGCATTCAGCGCAGCGTCGACGCATGGAGTCCACCAGGGTCCGTACAGTGTCCTGTGGTATGGCCTGCCACTCCTGCTGAAGGAAAATAATGAGCTGGGCCACGTCAACAGGAGGGGGGTGGCTGTTGGCTACTTTCCGGCCAAGGACATCCCAAAGGTGCTCAATTGGAGCCAGATCGGGTGAACGAGATGGCCACTGCAGCCTGATTATCCCCTGTTGCTGTAGATAATCGTCCACGACACGTCCAGTCTGCACGGGCTCTGTGGTGACCTGGAGTTAGGGGTACTCGGACTGCTGGTCTCCAGGAGGACAGCGAGAACTCGTGCAAACGGTTGCAAACTGTCCTTCTGCTGACATTGACGTTCGAAGCCTGCATGAGCTCACGCCTCAGGGTGGATGAGGTGACGGTCCGATTGCGTAGGGCGGACAGCATGAGGAATCGGTCATCATGTCTGTTGGTACACCGAGGACGACCTGGTCGTGACCGATCCTGTACACTTCCAGTTGCCTGGAACCTCTCTAAGAGACGTCGGAGTGAGACACGTTGAGACGCCTGGCAACCTCGCGGCCAGAAATCCCCTCGTTAATGAACGCTAAGGCGCGTCCACGATCTGCAGTGTCCAGTCTTTGCCTATGCGCCATGCTTTTTGAACTGGCTTGAAAGTCTATTCAGTCTACTGATTTATAGCCAAAGACGGCCGAAATGTGTTCATTTTAGACGTGCCTTGCACGTGCATCATGAACCAACATGGACACTTCGCCCTTTTGTCAAACACATTTGCTACCACAGTCACACATATTGCAGATTTTTCATGCTTTTGGCACGTGCAGCTGAACCCCATCTTGTAATGCATTGGGTTGTTTGGTGTTGTGCATCCATTGAGGTGTGTCTGGTCAATGTTTGTAACAGGGTTTGGGTAATTGTTAATTTGTTTCAGGTCTATTAATTTCAATAACAAGAAGGGAGGTCAAAATGAGAGCTGGACCTTAACTTTTTGCCAGTAGTATATTTAATAAGGTCTGTCCTTACTTTACCCGTCGTACATGGCGAAAGCCGATACGCGACGTTAAACTGAACTTCCATCTTTACTTCCCAAAACCAAGACAATAGGGTCTTTGGATAATACAGACCCCAATTTGATGCCTTTTAGTAACAGGTGTTAAACCACTGTGGTGCTAAAATGCGACTTTGGCGGTGAAAGGGTTAATGTAGAAAACGAAACATCTTGCTTTAAAGAAAGAAAAGAAAGAAAAGAGGCATCAAGAAAGGCTTAGGACCACCTGTGGATTGCCTTCGGTCAATGTCCTTGTCATGAGGCATATAAAACATTATTGAAAAAAGGGTGAATACTCTCTTTATAATTAACTCTTTCTGTTGATTTGTTTGTATGTTGTCCTCTCCACCATTGTTGATGTGTACTGTGTGTGTGGTGTGGGTCATAAAGGCGAACTTGGCACATTTTTTTGTTTTAGAATGATGCTTTGTTTGTCTCACTTTGGTTCTGACCCACGCACTGCTAGATGATTGGTATCGTAATCAACGTTGGTGGAGGGGAGTTAATTAGAAAGAGAGTATTCACCCTTTGTTCAATTTCGTTATCTCCTCTCTTGGCCTCACTATTTCATTATATAATAAGGCGTGCTGTACAAGTTCATGGAATGAACCATTCTAGAACAATGTCCTGTAACTTAGACAACTTCCTGTAATGAGGTGTGTAACATCAATTTCATGACGGACAATTTCTTGAAACGAGATTTTTAGAACAATGTCCTGTAATGAAACATGTAGAACAATTTTACTGTAATGAGGCATGAAGAACAATGTCCTGTAATGAGGCATGAAGAACAATTTCCTGTAATGAGGCATGTAGGACAATGTCCTGTAATGAGGCATGTAGAACAATTTCCTGTAATGAGGCATGTCGAACAATGTCCTGTAATGAGGCATGTAGAACAATGTCCTGTAATGAGGCATGTAGAACAATGTCCTGTAATGAGGCATGTAGAACAATGTCCTGTAATGAGGCATGTCGAACAATGTCCTGTAATGAGGCATGTAGAACAATGTCCTGTAATGAGGCATGTAGAACAATGTCCTGTAATGAGGCATGTAGAACAATGTCCTGTAATGAGGCATGTAGAACAATGTCCTGTAATGAGGCATGTAGAACAATGTCCTGTAATGAGGCATGTGGAACAATGTCCTGTAATGAGGCATGTAGAACAATGTCCTGTAATGAGGCATGTAGGACAATGTCCTGTAATGAGGCATTAGGACAATGTCCTGTAATGAGGCATGTAGGACAATGTCCTGTAATGAGGCATGTAGAACAATTTCCTGTAATGAGGCATGTAGGACAATGTCCTGTAATGAGGCATGTAGGACAATTTCCTGTAATGAGGCATGTGGAACAATTTCCTGTAATGAGGCATGTAGAACAATGTCCTGTAATGAGGCATGTAGAACAATTTCCTGTAATAAGGCATGTAGGACAATGTCCTGTATTGAGGCATGTAGGACAATTTCCTGTAATGAGGTATGTAGAACACTTTCCTGTAATGAGGTATGTGGAACAAATGTATGTCATGAGGCATGTAGAACAATTTCCTGTCATGAAGCATGCATAACAATTTCCAGTAATGAATCATGTAGAAGAATGCGGGACCTTTACGAGTAGTGTTTTGTTTTAAGGGAACAGCATCTTACCCCTAGAGGCCAGGGAACGGGTCTCTAGGGGTATGACCAATGGAGTAGGGGCATCATTATTCATGTTCAGTTCCATCTGTTATCTCTACTGAGTATTCCTATAGTTGTATGTCAAGCTGTAAGACACCGCTACATTTTGGCAAAATCGTTGACTTTGCACATACGCTGAGCACATAATGAAGGTTAGCGAAAAGCAGTTAAAACGACTCTCATCAGATTCATAGCTGACATAGTCAATATGTTCTTTTCCATAATAAATTATCTGTAATAAAAATTCCAACATGTAAGACACTGTCCTACATGCCTCATTACATGCCTTATTACGAAAGGATCAAACAGTACATTTTGTTGGGTCCCTTCCCATTGTGGAGTATTTATTAATGGATTGGCAGATAAAAATGCAAAAGCAGGTGCAAATGATCATATTCAATCAGAAAAGTTAAAAATTAAATTATCACTAAAAGAAATGAGTCATATAATCGAATACGAAATGTATTCACGTTATAAAAATAACATACAGCCCTGCCATTTTAAAACATACATCTCATCTGGTAACGGACATGTAACTAGCTTAATACATAGGTTGAGATAATGCATACAAAACAAAATATTCCAAAGAAGTTAACTGTATTTGTCAAAGCAACATTTCTATTTAACATATATTAAATTGCTCTGAATTAAATATTGTATCTACATATTTTACAAATATTGAAATACATTCTCTGCTATGCAGAAAAGATAATTCATTTTTGATGAATCTAGCACATAATATTTTACATAGTTCTGTAGGATACTTCCTATAACAGGTTTTCGATTGCATGCTAGTATTGGTTGTTTTTTCGGGGGGGGGGGGGGGTGTTGTTGTTGTTGTTGTTGTTGATTTTAATTCTGTTCGTGTAATATCACTGTGAAGTGAACACACGTTGAATAAAAGATTCATCCACAGCTGACATATAATTAATGTTAAAGCCTCGGTCACACTAAGTTCTCAAAGTTATCACATTATTTACCGAAACGTTATCCAAATACTGTTTGTTCTGGAACTGGTTCTGACCTTAAGTTTCTTTTTTTCTTTTTCTTTTTTCTGACCTTAAGATGACAGCTTAATCATAGCTTAATTATTTCAGTGTACATGTTCTGCGGGTAAAGGTGCATAATTATGGTAAATCTGTAGATTGTTTAATCGTTTGTAACTGAGAAGGGAAACGTGTGTGTGTGTGTGTGTGTGTGTGTGTGTGTGTGTGTGTGTGTGTGTGTGTCTGTGTATGTGTGGTCTGTGTCTGTGCGTGTGTGTGCGCGTGTGTGTGTGTGTGTGTGTGTGTCTGTGCGTGTGCGCGCGCGCGCGCGCGCGTTTTTGTGTGTGTGTGTGTGTGCGTGTGCGTGTGTGCGTGCGTGCGTGCGTGCGCGTGCGCGTGTGTGTGTGTGCGCGCGGGTGTGTGTGTGTGTGCGCGTGTGTGTGTGTGTGCGTGTGCGTGTGTGTGTGTGTGTGCCGTTGTTTAATTAATTATTTATTTGGTATTTGGTATATTGTAATCATATAGATATATATCTGTGAAATTCGGGCTGCTCTCCCCCGGAGAGCGCGTCGCCGCAAGTGCAGCGCCTACCCCATTTAAAAAAAAACCTTTCTTTTGGGGGGCACAGGGTGAGGAGGGTGTGTGGGCGCGCACACTTGGAAAACTTAGCAATCAATTTTGCCATACCAGGCAGCGGGATTTTCCCCTGCACTTACCGACTTTCAACTGCCGTGGGATTTGTACGTGCGTAAAGCGCCGAAGGACTCGACGTTCAGGTCGATTTTCCTGTCGAACTAGAAAGAAAGGGCGAGGCTGGGATTCGAACCCGCGTCACTCACGTTGCAGTCACGCATTACATTTTGGCAGGCGAACGCCTTAACCACTCTGGCACCTTTCTTATACAATCCAGGGTGATTTGGTGTACATACTTGGAGGCTAAGGTACGTGTTGATGGTGTAAAGGAGATGGCCAATTAGAATGATGTAGGTCTACAACTGGCTTCACCATTGCAAAGTGGTGCTCATATGTTTGCCGTTGGTCTGCATCCCTCGTGTGTACATAGTATGTATGATTTACAACAGGTTATCTCTGTATTTATGTCTTTATACTCTTTTTCTGTGTCAAAAGCACACACACACATATACACAGCGCGCGCGCGCGCGCGCGCACACGCGCACACACACGCACACACACACACGCACGCGCGCACGCACACACGCACACGCACACACACGCGCACACACACACACATATAATGCAACCGCTTCATTCCCACCCCCACCCACATCAATTCAGACTACCGCATTGGATCCCAAAACTTACAAACCCCCTAACGTTTCTTCCTTCCAGGGATCGGATATGTTCCATCCCTATGCTGATTACTTAATAAGGATGGCGTCCAATGTTATTGCCAACCAGAATCATGTGCCAACCGTCCCAATCCCAAACAAAGATATTCATCTTCCCCTCTGAATCTAATATTTTCTCTTGTTTGTGATGTAAATATACTCCCCCCCCCCCCCCCCCCCCCCCCCCCTCCAAACTTTACCTTTCTCCTAGTCCTTCATCAACTATTATCCACTTCGCCCATTCTCCTTCTCTTGCTCTCCTCTGCCTGGTTCATGTCTTATTAAACGGCAGAAGAGTGATTAGTCTGTCTTTTTTGTTATTGTTGTATGTCTTATTGATATCGGTTTCTTTCCCTAATAATGTTTCATATCGACATCCATTCATACTGTAGTCTGTGTTTGTTATATCATAGCGTATTTTCGATACGAACTGTTTCCTGTGGGCTTTCCAATTTGTGACGGTCATTGTTGAGCAAAGCAGTTTTTGTGTGTTTGTTTTTGTATTCCAAGAAGTGAGGTACTAGATTACTAAGTACGTGTTCTGACAATATTTTGGTTATGTTTCTGGTGCGTGCGTGCAAGCTTGCGCACGCGCGTCAGTGTGTGTGTGTGTGTGTGTGTGTGTGTGTGTGTGTGTATGTATGTGTGTGTGTGTGTGTGTGTGTGTGTGTGTGTGTGTGTGTGTGTGTGTGTGTGTGTGTGTGTGTGTGTGTGTGTGTGTGTGTGTGTGTGTGCATATGTGTAAGTGCATGCGCGAAAGAGTAATTACGTAAACATTTTAAAATATGAAAATGACTGTAACATCCAGGATACAGAATTATTCCAAAGCTGTATTCTTTATGTTTCACTGTAGTAGTTTGGAATTATGTTAGTAATGAGTGTGTGTTTGTGCGTGCGTGCGTATGTGCGTGCGTGCGTATGTGCGTGCGTGCGTGTGTGCGTGCGTGCGTGTGTGCGTGCGTGTGTGTGTGCGTGCGTGTGTGTGTGTGCGTGTGCGCGCGCGTGTGTGTAGGTTTGTTGACATGATATATATATATATATATATATATATATATATATATATATATATATATATATATATATATATATATATATGTGCATAAGCATGCTTGCCCCAATGCCCAGTATATTGTACTGGTTGTGTGTTGCACGTGGATTACTTGCAGCCCTGGTTTTTTCTTAGTGAGCATTTGATTTTGTATTGTATTTTTAAGCATTTCACGTTTCGTTCTGTGGGATACCGGATGAAGTGTTGATTTGATTTTGCGCTTTTTGTGCCATTGGTTTCTTGTTGTTTGTTTTTTTCCCATCACGTAAAGTTAGTTCGCTATTTTGTGACGTGTTTCTCTCTGGTTTGTATGAGGTGTTTTTGTGAGTTGTATATATAATCCTGACTGCGTTGTCTTTACATTTTGTTTGCCACTGTCCCTTATTCCCTTCCCCCCTGGCCACCCTTTGTGTGTTTGGACAGTACGCATTGTTAGTCAGTTGTATATATAATCCTGATTGCGTTGTCTTTACATTTGTTTGCCACTGTCCCTTATTCCCTTCCCCCCTGACCACCCTTTGTGTGTTTGGACAGTACGCATTGCTAGTCAGTTGTATATATAATCCTGACTGCGTTGTCTTTACATTTTGTTTGCCACTGTCCCTTATTCCCTTCCCCCCTGGCCACCCTTTGTGTGTTTGGACAGTACGCATTGCTAGTCAGTTTGTTAGTCTGCAATTTGCCTAGTGTTTTCAATCAGTTAACGTAGTTTGCTATGTTTAAATGTGTTTAAGTATTATTGTGGGCCAACAGTGTGTTCAATATTTCTAACAGAATGACTACTACAGTAGATACATGGCCCTCTAAAAACGGACTCAGAGTAGGTTATCTAAACATTAATAGTGCACGGAATAAGCTTGATGACATGGCAACAATTTTACACAATAATGGAAACAATTTTCACATCTTTTGTATAGCCGAATCCAGACTAATAAACATTATTCCAGATAGTGATATGGCAATGCCTAACTATGACATAATTCGGCTCGATCCTATTTTACCTAAATCAACTGGCTTACTTTTATACTGCGCTAAATCAGTGAACTATAAAAGGCTAACAAAATTAGAAAATGTTAACGTAGAATCTGTTTGGATAGAAATTAATCTTAAACATTGTAAACCCGTCATGGTTGGTTTTCTATATAGAAATCCAGCCGAGACCGCTGACTGGTTTGATCGATATAATTTGATGATGGATGCAGCTAACTTTGATTCCAAAGAAATTATTCCTCTAGGCGACTTTAACATAGATCTGATAGTTCCTAATATTAAATGGCCTCATATTTATGCAACTCATGGGTTAGAGCAGATAATAGATCGCCCAACACGCATAACAAAAAACACCGCAACTCTAATAGATCACGTATACGTTAATACTAAATCAAATATAGTTGAAACTTGCTCCGTTTCAACCGGTTGTAGTGACCATTCTTCTGTCTGTATTACCTGGTTGAAAAAAGGTGCTAAAATTCCAAAAACTGGACATAAAGAAATCTATTATAGATGTTTTACCCATTTTGACGAAAATGCCTTCATAAATGATTTGCTTAACTCAGGATTAGATTACGTCTACCAAATTAGGAATGTCGATGATGCCGTTGATTTTTGGATAGATACCTTCGTTTCCGTATATAACAGACACGCTCCTTTTGTAAAGAAAAGGGTTAAACATTCAATCAAACCACCCTGGATCAATAAGGAGATTGATGATGCCAGATACAAGCGAGATAATTTCGATAAAACCAATGAAAAAGAATTTAGAGTATTAAGAAACAAAATAAACTCAATGAAACGGAAAGCAGAGATGAAATATTACCAAAATTTAATATGTAGCTCACAAAACTCTAAATCAATATGGAATGCCATTAACAAGCTTACGAATAGAAATTATAAAAAGCAAGATCCAGTAAAAGATATTTCAGCAGATGATCTAAACATACACTTTGCAAACGTGGCTAATGATATTATTGTGAATGATAAAACGGATGAAAACGATTTACAAAAGCTTCAAGAATTCTGTCAGTCAAAACACATCCAGTCGTCTTTCACAATACCATTCATTTCAATTAACGATGTATTAAAATTATTATTGCATTCTAAACCATCTGGAACCCGTGATTTGGATGGAATTGATGGTAAGATATTAAAAATTGCTGCCATCGCTGTTGCGGACTCGCTCACCTATATCTATAACTTATGCATAGACAAACAACATTTCCCTCAAAGATTTAAGCTAGCTAAAGTAATTCCATTATACAAGAGTGGTGATCGTGCCATTCCATCTAACTACAGACCCATTTCAATCCTAAGTATTATATCGAAACCTTTAGAAAAGCATGTACAATCTCATTTGTACTCTCATCTGACTCAGTATGATTTATTACACGAAAATCAATCTGGTTTTAGAGTAAATCACTCCTGCCACACATCTTTAATACAGCTTATTGATAAATGTCTTTCTAACATAAATAATAACGAATTCACAGGCGTACTATTCATAGATTTCTCCAAAGCTTTTGATGTCATCAACCACTCACATCTTCTGAAAAAAGCTCACTCATTACAACCTATCTGATGGATCTTTAAATTTTATTTCATCGTTTCTAACCAATCGCAAACAACTTGTTGAAAACAATTCCAAAAGATCAAACTTAACCCTGTTGAAGCATGGAGTTCCTCAAGGGTCAGTTTTATGACCCCTCTTTTTCTCTATCTATATTAATGATTTACCTTTGTATCTTCAGTGTTGTAGTGAGATGTTCGCCGACGACACTTCTTTACAATCAAATAGTGGTAACCCTAACGAATTAGTTGTTGACCTGCAAAGCAATATTGACAGGCTGGTAAATTGGACAGAAATAAACCACATGGCTCTAAATGCAGAGAAAACTAAATGTATGTATATAGCCACCCGTCAGAAAAGGCAGAAGATGAATTCCATGTTTCCTCCATTGTATGTCAAGGACCAGACAATAGAAGAAGTTTCATCACACAAGGTTCTAGGAGTTATTATTGACAACGATCTATCATGGCATAATCACCTAAATGAACTCGGAAAACGTATCTCTAGTAGAATCTACCAGTTAGCAAAAATAAAGCATGTTTTGGATCTTCACTCAAGAAAGCTATTTTTCCATGCTCATATTTTATCACTTATCAATTATGCTTCCACTTTATGGGATAATGCTAGTGAATCTAATTTAAAGCAAATAAATCGTTTGCATAAGAGAGCTGTAAAACTAATACTTTTAAAATCAAATAGCCTAACTGGAAATGATTATAAACGTTTGAACATTCTTCCATTCAAAGACAGACTTTTTTTTCAATAAATGTCTATGCATGTACAACGTTGTAAATGGGCTGGCTCCTACACAAATCACGCGGAATTTTACAAACAATGACAATAGACACACTCACAAGCTTTCTTTCCCAAAACCCCATAACAATTTGTACAAATCAAGCTTGACATACTCTGGAGGATGTACATGGAATAACTTGCCATCTTTTTTAAAAATCATGCCCTTCAAAGTTAGCTTTTAAACATAATTTGAAAATGTATTTGTTTGATAAATTGTAACCTAATGTGTCATGGAATTCTTTGTACATATGTTCATACTCTGGTTTTTAAGAGCCGATATCTTCTGCACATTGTGTATGTGCTGCTTTGCACTTTAAGGCGAAGCGACAATACGGTACGCATTCATGTGACTTTGTTTTCTTGATATGCCTTTTCTGTTCGCCTAAAATGTGAATGGTGTGTGTGTGTGTGTGTGTGTGTGTGTGTGTGTGTGTGTGTGTGTGTGTGTGTGTGTGTGTGTGTGTGTGTGTGTGTGTGTGTGTGTGTGTGTGTGCGTGCGTGCGTGCGTGCGTGCGTGTGTGTGTGTGTGTGTGTGTATATGTGTGTGAGTGTATGTGTGTGTGTGTGTGTGTGTTGTGTGTGTGTGTGTGTGTGTGTGTTTGTGCACGCGCGTGTGTGTGTGTGTTTGTGCACGCGTAAGTTTGTGTGTAGGTTTTCTGCATTCTGTAATTTTGTTCTGATTCTCTCTCTCTCTCTCTCTCTCTCTCTCTCTCTCTCTCTCTCTCTCTCTCTCTCCTCTCGTCTCTCTCTCTCTCTCTCTCAACATAATTTGAAAATGTATATGTTCTCTGTGTGGTGATGGTGGTGGTGATGGTGGAAGTAATAGTAATAGTTGGTGAAGACGGGGTAGAGGGTCCATAAGCGGGTGGAGGGCCCGTGCCGGTTGTCTCATGGAGTGGGGCGGGTTTCGGTCGGGTTTGTCCATGAGACGAATGCTAAACATTTACACTTGTCTCATGGGCAGAATGTGACCGAGATTTGCTTTGTTTTGTGGCATAGTTGGAGTGGGCTTCTTACCCGCCCATGGGCTTTTTGCTCCGTCTAACACTAGTAGTAGTAATTGTAGTAGAAGAAGTATATTGTAGTAATAGAGGTGTTTTTAATCTATTACTTTGTTTAACTGGTTGGTTAGTTTTCTATTTTATTTGTTTGTATTGCTTATGTTGATGCTCTGCCTGCCATGTCGTTGCTATATTACTGTTTGTTGTTATTTTTTTTTTAAATTGTTTTTGGCGATGTTCCTGTGTCTCAATGTTCATTTATAGTATTAGTTATGTATTGCATGCTTAGAACCAAGGACAGAATGGAAGACTAGGCCCAGCCTAAATTCTTTTCCTTGTAAAATAAAGTTTCTGAGTTCTGAGTTCTGAGTTCTCTCCGTCATTTCGGTGTCTCTGTTCTATCTGTCATTTGTCGTAGTCATTTTTCCCCCCAACTGTTTCCTCTCCTCTCCCTTTCCACTACGATTACTGTTGTCAGTATTATGTACATGATTATGGTATTGTGCTTGCGGAACATATGTGTATTTTTTCCATATATTTCATTGTAAATAGATTTTTTTTGTTTACAGTTTTTGCTTTTCAAATTGTTTGCTTCAGTTGTATTTCTTATTTATTTATGACGACAGGATGAAAAAAAGTTTTGTTTAGCTTATTCCTTTATCGTCATTAAAGATCATTTTGACTTGACTTGACGTGCACACACACACACACACACACACCACACACGCACGCACACACACACACTCACCTCTCTTCCCGTTCAATCCTTTCTGTCTACCTGTCGGTCTGTCAGTCTGTCTGTCTCTCTCTACTCATCTCTCATCTCTCTCTCTCTCTCTCTCCGGACATGTGCGTGTGCGTGCGTGTGTGTGTATGTGTGCGTGTGGTGTGTGTGTGTGTTGCTTGTTGAACTCAATTGAAGGGAGGGAACCGGCGGAATCTCGCAGACATACGGCTTCAATGTGCAAATGATGCCCCTTGTTTAATTTTAGCGAGAACCAGAAGAAGACGAAGAAAGAATATAATAATAACGCTGACGATAATGATGAAAAATTAGACGATGAAACATTCGACCATGAAAAATGAGAAGAAGAAGACGACGACGAAGAAGACGAAGAAGAAGAAGAAAAGGGGAGGTGTAGGAGGAGGAAGAGGAAGAGGATGAGGAGGCGAAAAAAAGACATTGAAGAAACGAAAAAAAGACGAACACGGTGAAAGGGGGGGGGGGGGGGGGGGGGGGGGGGGGGGGGGGGGGGGGGGGGGGGGGGGGGGGGGGGGGGGGGGGGGGGGGGGGGGGGGTGAGAGGAAAAAAGATGTTGATGATGGGATGCGGGTGGGGGGGATGTGGATCGGGGTGATGGGGGGGGGGGGGTAGGGGGGGGGGGGTAAGACGGTGCAACATTAATGGGGGGATGCGGTGTTGGGGGGGGGGGGGGGGGGGGGGGGGGGGGGGGGGGGGGGGGGGGGGGGGGGGGGGGGGGGGGGGGGGGGGGGGGGGGGGGGGGGGGGGGGGGGGGGGGGGGGGGGGCCGGGGGGGGGGGGGATGGGGGGGGGGTGGGGGGGGGGGGGGGGGGGGGGGGGGGGGGGGGGGGGGGGGGGGGGGGGGGGGGGGGGGGGGGGGGGGGGGGGGGGGGGGGGGGGGGGGGGGGGGGGGGGGGGGGGGGGGGGGGGGGGGGGGGGGGGGGAAGGATCAAAAATATGACGGGTGGTGGGGGGTAGGAAGGATGAATAGGATAATACAACAACAATAACAACATTAATACAGCCAGAACATTTACACAACTCATACATAATATTCTTTGGCTCAAAATAACCAACTTTTTTTTTTCCCATGTTAAGGATTCAAATCCCCATGCAAATTGCTCTTTAGAAAAAAGCTATCATCAGTAATACCGTCTTCTTCTATTCCATCCACTCAGACAGTATCCTGTCATATGAGTGCCACATGCGTCACGCTGCTTGCTGCCGTTATGCGCCGCCCAGCATGTCCGTCTTCAGCTAGAGATTTGTTTTTGTAAGAATGTCTAGAGAAAAAACAAAAGACAGAGAAATGAACAAGAAAGACAGTAGATGACCAGTAAGCAAAGGGAAAAGACATAGTCAAAGAGAGTGACAGATTAGAGAAAGAAGTTACATAAGCACAGAAATTCCAGAAGGTGGGGAACTATTCGCCCCCTAGTATTCCTACGGAGGAGCATCAATAACAACGAACGCTTAAGTTGCAATATTTCGGCTTTTTATTTGCAATCCTTCTTCTGGCAATTTGTGTTTGAAAACACACAGGGCAAGTCAACTCTAGCATGGCAGAGTCGCTACAGTCTTCTGCAAAACACGTCAAAACACGTTCCAACACACTCCAGTAAGCTGACTTATACTTCTATATCTCTCACACACATACATACAACACACTTCCGTCTAAAAAGGGAAATGATAACATACCCACACGTACATAGGTGAAGACGGGGTAAAAGGCACATCGGCGGGTTAAGAACCCATGCCAATTTATCTCATGAAATAAAGCAAATTTGTGACTAAAAGTTTATTTACTTCATAGAGATAATTGGCATGGGCTTCTTACCCGCCCATGGCTTTTTTTTTTACACCCGTCTTCCCCCCCCCTACACACTCCGTCTAAAAAGGGAAATACAAACATTTCACACATACATACACACTCAGTCTAAAACGGGAAATAAGAAAATCTCGTGTCAAGTTTATAAAATTTTAAAAAAAAATCGAAAATCTATAAAAGCGAACACGAAAGATCAAAAGCCACAAAGAATACCAGTGTGTCGCCGACACGGAGAACATGTCTGCCGATCGGCGACCGGCGACGCCCACGGGGCAGAATGGATGCACCGGGTGCGCCACACTTCGCCAAACCTTTGATGTTCAACTCTCGGCACCGACAACCCCCCCCCCCCAAGGCCGCTAGTGCACGAAAAGTAACATCTCGCCAAAAACCACTCTGCTCAGTTCGCCAAGAAATGACTGGTTTTGGTGACAAAGTGTTCACAAGTAATCACTGTCTTGAATTTTTGTTTGACGGGACTGTTCTAGCACTGTTCGCTCAAAATGGTTTCCTGTGACTTTCTGTTATTTTCTTACTATCCCTAACCCTATCCCTTTAATAACCTATCCCTAACCCAATATCCCTAACGCCTATCCCTAACCCTATCCCTAACCTAATCTCCCTAACCTAGGTTTTGTGGCGAAGTGTGTAAATTTGGCGAAAGTGTTATGCCGGGCTAATGATTTGGCGAAGTGTGGTTTGGCGAAGTGAGCATTGGGGCGAAGTGAGCTTTGGCGAAGTGTGGTTTGGCGAAGTGAGGCTTTTTGGCGAACAGTGTGGTTTGGCGAAGTGTGACATGTGGCGAATGGTGAGCATTTGCGAAGTGTTTTTTGGCGAAAGTGAAGGTTTGGCGAAGTGAGCTTTTGGCGAAGTGAGCATTTTGGCGAAGTGAGCATTTGGCGAAGTGACCTTTGGCGAAAGTGTGGGGGTTTGGCGAAGTGGTTTGGGCATTGGGCGAAGTGAGCTTTTGGCGAAGTGTGGTGCACCGAGAAGCACCAACTATGTCTTCTATCCTTGGTGGGTGTTACACCCCAGAAGGTGGGGGGAACTATTTGTACGAAAAGACCCCTAGACATCCCCACGGGGAGTCTCAATACGCTTCAGTTGCAATATTTCTTCTGGCAACCCACACCCACCACCTCACAACATTTGAAGTAATTCCACGCAGTGGTTCATGAGTTACGTTTATACCAATGTGAACAAAAACGGAGACTTGTATGTCGCTTGGGGACACCCCCATCACCGGGGCCTAAGGTATGCACCAATGTCTTCTACTCGTTGTTTTACACCCAAATACAACATTTGAAGCGATTCCGTCAAGGGGTTCGCAAAATACCCTTGGTACAGATATAAAAAAACACAAGCAAACAAACTTACACTCTTTTCTGCCATTAATGGATTCATAGTTAAATAAAACCCAAAAAATGCTTTTTTCCCCTTTTTTTTTTTGTTTTTTTTCCTGGGGGGGAAGCTTTTTGGAATATAAAATGCTTTTCTCTGTGACAAACCTATAATATGTCCGCACTGCCTTAAGTATTCCGTTTACGGATT
>CM065696.1:4484489-4497300 GCA_017654935.2 Phymorhynchus buccinoides | reverse complement strand
CACAGAGGAATCCCAAATACCGCGGACTGAATATTTATACCATACCCAGGTAATTTTAATGGAAGTTTTAGCTGAACAATAGCTGGTGTGAAGGGTTTATAAAATAATTAATGGTACATTTTGGCTGAGGAATGGCTAGCGCGTGAAAGGGTTGGTAAGATATGGGACAGCATGGCTGAGCGTTGACAAGCAACACACACGCTTCTTCCAGCGCTGGTTCCAGCCATCTATCCGCAGTGCTGAAGGCAGCCACGGAGCAACATGGTGTTCTCCCGCTATGCTCTTAATACAGGCTTCTGGTGGTGATGTCTCTTTGACCCGTGGTTCTTCATTATCTTCGTGGCTGGCCCATCTGGCCCTACTCCGCACGTGGCGACACGTGCTGCCCGCCAAATGTCACCGGATACATGCAGGAGGAAGATGGAGCAGCTGCACGGGTCCTTGGCAGGTAAGATGAACATGCTTTCAGCAATATCATTTTATAGGAATACAGATCAGTGACTACTGCTACCTTTTAGAATAAGGAATAAAATATACATTGCCTTACCTGTTATCCTACTATCTCTTCTGCCTACTCGATCCATTCGTTGCCTTTTTTCCCCCAAGAAATTCTTACAAATAGTTTATCCAGTTCGGAGGCTGACATGCAGGGCGTATTTCGTAGTTAGGCGCATTAACGGAAACATGGACGCATCTGCGTCATAATTGACAGGAAACTGTTCTGAGCGATCGATGAAGAAGAAGAAGAAGAAGAAGAAGAAGAAGAAGAGATAGGAAAGCCACACAGAAGAAGAGTCTACGACTCGAAAACGTCGGGTTCCTCTTACCATGTACCATATCTCCACCGTGTATATTTTCTTGTTAATATGATTATGAACTAGTTACACCGTGTTCCGACGGGTCCAGAAATAAATGATTTGAAATGCAAGGGGAACAAAAAAAAACAAAAAAAAAAGGGCCAGGGGGAACAACCGTTACGAAACACAGGTCAGACATTCATCGTGTTTTCCGAGGTAGATTGGCAATTTCCGACACACGCTCGGGCGACGCAGACGACACAACAATTTCAAAGAAATTTCATACATTTTGCCTTCAAAAATCAACTCAAAAGCAGAATTTTGAACCAGACAATAGCAGAAATCGCGTCCCAACGCGTTCTACTGGAACTGTATGGAAAAGCAAAAGTCCGGACATTATGGCGGTATCCACGTTGTTAGTTCTTTTACACTGCGGGCCTTAAGCATATTATATTATAGATTACCTGCTGTCACCGCACTCATTTCTAGTTAACTTAGTTGGTGGCTATAGCTGCGATAAAGCTGTCGCAATAGGCGCCATCTTGGGGTAAATATAAGAGGTGAAAACTAGTTAGATGCGACGCCCTTTATCCCACAATGGCGACTGGGCTCCTCTTTGTGTCATTGCTATGAGAGGGACAAACGGGGACCGTGATACGCAGCCATTCTAGCACTCACTATCCAGCATTGCCCACAACAATTGGTTTCATCCTTTCTTTTGTTGTAGTGCAGCACTTGTAAGGTCCTTGTTCCTAAGCCTACGTCCCCTCACCAAAGCAGCATGATGATTGATAACTCATGATTAAGACTGAAAAAAAAGCTGAACTCTCCTGAAGCTGAAACTTGTTTTTGCCAAAAAAAAACAACATTAGAAGAGAATTATTAACATTTCATTTTATCGGTCATAAGAAGCATTTATATATTCCAGTGGTCTCTTTGTATCTTCATACTTACCTTCGAGCCACCATAAAAGCCGAAATCAACCTTAACGGCTGAACAAACGCATACCAGGAAGAATACAGTAACATTACTGCTTTTGGGGAAACATAACTAACTGAGGACAAAACGGTTCTCAATAGTTCAATGGGAAAGTAAAAAGGAAAACAGAAATGTGCAGAATTCGTTTGCTGCTGCAATACTGAAAACAAAAGCTCATACCATGGGGTGTTTGATATTTTAGCTTTTCGTGGCATCGAGTTGTTTGTTTGCTTGTTTGTGAGTAATATGTCCGAACATGCAGATTTCCTTCAAATCGGGTTGACTATTTGTGTGGTAGGGGCAGGTGGGGCTCGATGCATTTACTGTGGTCTCATCAGCAGCTTCCTTGTTCCTTTGTAATGTTCATGTTAGTATGTTGGACGTTTTTTTGTAACAGCACACATAAGGATAATCTTAACTCTAGATAGGCCTACTGTCTTTTTGATTTGTGAACAAGAGCTATAGAAACATAATTCTTCTCTCTCACATTGTCATAGTCGATCATATTCACAGAAACATCACGACAATTCACAGGAAATAATAATAATAATAACTATAATGCTTATATAGCGCATAATCTTGCTAAGCAACTCAATGCGCTTTCAGTACACCATTCATACCACACATTTCTACAGGGACTGGTTCACGTATCATCGCCATGCATCTCTATGAAAATGAATACATTAAGTAATGCCATTGCATATCATAGCAAAAAACATAGCACCCACCTCCCTTCAACACACCCACACCCGCCCCGCCACCCTCCATCCCCACCCCACCTCACCCCACACGCGCACGCGTTAACTCACACTCAACGTCTTCAATGAGTGCGAAAAACAAGAGTGGGAAAGGACATAGGATTTTGCAGAGGAAAGAGTTTCCTGAAGAGTGGGTTTTAGTTGGGACTGGAATGAAGAAAAGTGGACTGGTTATATTATAATGGTTAAGATCAATTCACAAGAAACTTTTTTTTTACACTATTAACTTCCAAGACATGTACACTCCCCCAGATCGGATTTCAGCCGTAGAAAGATGTGACCCAGAACCACGAAAGGGACATTAAGTCTGCTGGGTCAAATTTCTACAACAGGCTTGCAAAATCAAAAACATCATTCTTTATGACTTTTGCGCTATGGGTATTTTCTTGACTCTCTAGCATCCTATCTTTCATATTTATGGAAGGGAACCACTTTGTTATGCGTCTCTAAGCATTCCAAAAAGTGATTTCCAATCAGTAGTCAACGGCATTTTATTCAGCTAGCTAACTTAGACTGTGATTTCTGAAAAAATGGCTGACAGTCACTCTACAAACATTTAATTGCTCATAACTCTAAAACGGCCACAATAAGTTATAAGAATGGTTTCTTATCTATTTTGAAAGAGTCTTGTTGAAGTTTCTAACCGTACCATGTCTCAGAATGAATCATTTGACACTAATGTCCCTCTCGTTTTTTTCTTTTTGGTGCATAGGTCACATATGTATGATAAGATAGGGCAAAACGCTACCCCCACCTCTCCCTAAGCACAGGTATCCTTTTTCTCTCTGTCTTTAAACCTATAGACCTTTTGTATAAGATGTAAACGACAGAGGCAAAGGATAATCCTAACGTATGAAAGTGACAGAACCTCGCAAGCACGAGGCAATACATGAATACAAAAAGTGTTGTGTTTCCAGCATAGTCTTCATTGGCCCCACGTGTCCATAACTTTCAAACTGTGCCACAAAAGATGATCAGGGTCAATTTCCCCCGAGACTATTGACGCATGGTTTGTTTTTCTAGACGAGATCGTACCTGCATAAGGTACCTGGTAAACCTAGCTGCCTGGGGTGTCACTGGGCTTTGTGATGTGTAAATATTTCGATAATTTTGTTTCAGTTTATTTTGTTTTGTTTTGACTTGCTTGGTGTGATGTGTTAATGTTGTTCTTTTTTTAAACTTTTTGGGGGGGGACAAATTAATGTAACCTTGTTTGTATTGCTTTGCACCTTTAAAGCCTAGCTAACTTCATCAACCATGTCTCTAAACACCCTGTTGTTCACTGTTTGGCTTCGTCATTGCCGCCTGATTGAGTGCAGCGACAGGACAGTGACGTCAGTGCGGGGGGTCTATGACGTGGGGAGGTTTCCCGTGTACAGCGGTAGCCTCTGTAGTGACCGGGGGGCAGAATTCGTGGGGATCAGGCCTTTCTTCCCTCCGTGCCGCTCTGGTTCTGCCGACTGGGTGCAAGTGGGGCACGAAAACCCTTATGTGGTGAGACAGACAGTGTGTGTGTGTGTGAGAGAGAGAGAGAGAGAGAGATGAGAGAGAGGAGAGAGAGAGAGAGAGAGAGAGAGAGAGAGAGAGAGAGCAGAGAGTAGAGAGAGGAAGAGAGAGAAGATATAAGTAACGTACTCCGGACCTGCAACAGGTACATAATAATAGGACATTTCTAAATGTACAGATAGTGAGGCGATCCTGGAGGTACTGCAATAGGTATTATCAGGAACGTCCAGAGTTATTTCCGAGATCGTGTGTTTTTGAGTTGGTCCAGACGTTGTTAAAATCTTTGTTTTCAAAACTGAATTTCATGAAGGCCCAGATGCCCAGTTGAAGACTTGTGCCTCTGAACTGCGTGGTGCCTTTAGTTCTATTTTTAACTGGACCATCAAAGCCAGCACAGTCCCCAACCTTTCGAGGAAAAAACAACAACAACAAAACCCACAAAAGCTCACCTGTACTATTTACCCTGTCCCCAAGGAAAAGAACCCCGTTGATCTGAATTACTATCGCCCTGTGGTCCTAACCTCTATAGTTATGAAGTGCTTTGAGAGAATTGTCCTACGGCATAGTTTAACCTTTACTAGACAGCATTCAGACCCCCTTCAGTTTGCTTACAACTCGCACAGGAGTACGGATGATGCGATCTTAACCCTTCTTCACAACGCTTTTATTCATTTAAACGATTCAAAGTCTTTCGTTCGTATTATTTTTATCGGCTTTTCCTCTGCCTTATACTATTCAATCTTAGTCACGAAGCGGTTAGACCTTCATAGTCACCCTAAATTGACCCTCTGCCTTATACTATTCAGCTGTTAGACCTTCATGGCCATCCTAAATTGACCCTCTGCCTTATATTATTCAGCTGTTAGACCTTCATGGTCACCCTAAATTGACCCCTGCATTATACTATTCAGCCACACCTCTTAGTCATGAAGCTGTTAGACCTTCATGGTCACCCTAAATTGACCCTCCGCCTATATACTATTCAGTCTTAGTCATGAAGCTGTTAGACCTCATGGTCACCCTAAATTGACACCATGCATTATACTATTCAGCACACCTCTTATCATGATGCGTAGACCTTCATGGTCACCTAAATGACCTCTGCCATATACTATTCATCCACACCTCTAGTCATGACAGCTGTTAGAGACCTTCATGGTAGGCCTAAATCAACCCTCTGCCTTAACTATTCAGCTTAGTCACCAAAACTGTTAGACCTTCATGGTCATCCTAATTGACCATCTCCATTATACTATCCAGTCACACCTCTTAGTCATGACGGTGTTAGACCTTTTTGTATCCAAATTGACCCGCTGGCTCACTATATTTCTACTCGTAGAAACCTGTCCGCTATGTTATCCTGGCTTTGTCTTGCTGCAGGGCCCCTTCCAATACATCCAGAACAGTAAGAACCCCTGTTGGAAGGAGCGGGGCGGACAGCTGAGATGCGTTCCTTATTTCTACCTGGTTGGAGTCAGCAAGAGCGGCACCTCGGATCTGTTCGATCGCATCTCCTTCCACCCCCACGCCTACCGCACCAAAAAGGAGCCCCACTTCTTCGACCGTGGTCGGTTTACGAGTAAGCATTGAGTCACTCAAAACACAACAACCAAGCAAGCCACAGAATCGCTAGTAAAAGCCGCCTCATGCTATCCAACCAAGTCAGAAAAAAAGGTTAATATGACCTTTCCACGTTTTCCCTTTTATTTTGACAGAGTGAGTAGATATCACAAATGCAAAATTTTGGCCGGATGAAACCCTTCCAACCAGGTCGAAAGGAATTGGCGGCGACTGCGCCATTTACTTCCATCTCACTCAGGCAGTTGTGGGAATACAGCCAATGTTTGCTGATAGTGAAGACGGCACACAGCCACAACTAAATGAATTGAAAGTTCACAACTAACATTCTATTTCAACTCAAAAGGTTAAATAGTGGTGAGGCGGCTTTAATTTTCATGATAATCAAGGTATCATTGTGATTGTTCAGGTTTATGAACACATTTACATACCTGGACATTTTACAGTGGTGTTTTGTTTGTGGCCACAAGCCTACAAACATTATAAATCACTTTGCTCGGACGGTCTGTTCTGTCTGTCGCGTCCAAAATTGTCGCACTTCACAGCGAGGGATCCAAAATTGTCGCACTTCAAAGTTGAGGCTGTTCTTTAAAACGATGTTTCGTTTTCAACTGTCTCACGCCACAAACGATTGCGAATCCGCTTTGTTTAAGACGCTTAGCAATGCTCTTATCGGAAACAATTTTCTGGAGGTTCAAAAACATTTTCGCAGATAATTCCAGTTGATTTGAAATAGTAGGAAGGTGTTTTATCGTGTACTTATTTCTGACTTATCATTTATTCGTTGATATTATTTGCTGAGTTAATATTTAGTCGCTTAAGGTCAAAATAGACGTAATGATGTTTTTAATCGTTCCCTACAGGAGTGGCACATAGGTAACGCGTTCGCCTCGTGCAAACACAAAAGTAAACCCGAGTTCGAACCTGGGTACAGGGATTTTTCCTCTCACGTTGCCACTAGGCCTTATGGTCTGAACGTTGAGTCTTTCGGATGAGACGATAAACCAAGGTCCTGTGTGCCCATGCACTTAGTACACGTTAAACACAGTGGCGACGAAAAAAAGTTGTCATTTGGTCAAAATTTAAAACACATACCCTCCCCCTCCATTTCCTTCCTCATATGTCAAACAAAAATCATATTCCCAAAAAGGGTATCACGCCTCTGGCTGCGACGCGCTCTCCAGGTGGGAGCAACCCGAATTTTCACAGAGACACCTCTGTGACTATAGCGTACCAAATACCAACTATGGCCAAGCAATATAATACCAGCAATGATATCGTTAGTCTATCAATGTGTTGGCGTGGGCAACGAGTGAAACTGACATTTTAGACACTATAATATAATGTGTTCGTTTATACAAGTATCCTTTCTGAATACTGTTGAATGTCTAAACAAATACTGTTTAATGTAATGCGAATCTTAACCCTTCCACCGCCAATATCGCATTTATGCACCAAAAAGGTTTAACACCCATGTCACTAAAAAAGCATCAAACCAGGGCCTGTTATCTGAAGACACTGTTTGTTTTCGTAATGTTGGGATGTGGGGATAGACCTAATGTTATGCATGTTTCAGAGGAATGTGCAATTTTGCAGATCTCTTCTGTTCTCTCTATCCAGGTAAGTTTTAACGGTATTTGTTGGATACAAGATGGCCGCTGGTGAAATGATTTAAAGGTACAAAATGTAATGCATCTTTTATTGTTTTCAGAAAAATCGAAACGTTTTCTGGATACGTTCAACATTTGAAGAGCCTGCCAAAACAGATCGAAAGAGACATCCAGAAGGACGGGAAAAGCATATCGTTACTGGTAAAGTGACTGACAAACAGACAGACAGATAGACAGACCGGTACAGATCTGCGAAAGCGTTTGTGTGCACACGCATACTTACACACTTGTACACAACATAGTCACACGCCCCCACGGTGCCCCCCCCCCCCCCACACACACACACACAATGCGCATACACACACACACACTGCGCGCGCGCACGCTCACACACACACACACACAAACAAATAAACAAGAGAGAGAGAGAGAGAGAGAGAGAGAGAGAGGAAGAGAGAGAGAGAGAGAGTGAGAGAGAGAAAGAGATAGAGAGAGAGAGAGAGAGAGGAGAGAGAGAGAGGAGAGAGAGAGGAGAGAGAGAGAGAGAGAGAGAGAGAGAGAGAGAGAGAGAGAGAGAGAGAGAGAGAGAGATGCAATTTGTGCACGCACAAATTCACAATCTGTAATCTTATGCATTATACCTTGAAGTGATATGTAAATTACATAATTACCAGTTTTTTGTTAATGACTTTTTTTGTTTGTGGCACAAGCCACAAACCTATAACTCACTTTGTCGGTCTGTCTGTCGGTCGGTCGGTCGATTCCAAAATTGTTGCACATATTGTAAAACAGAAAGAAAAGCGTGCCACAAACGATTGCGAATCCGCGCTTGTTTTTAATCGTTCACATTACTGAGTTCATTGTTTCATATTATGCAGGGCTTTTATTATTTCATTTTGTAAATCCTAATTTGGTTTCTGTGACGAGGTAATGGGTTAAAAGGCTAAGTCCCTAGGGAAGACTTTAGAAAATTTGCCTTTAGCCCACTTCTCTAGGGTATGGGAGATGAGCAACTTTCCCGGCCCCTTTTCATCTAATAAATTTATATTTGTGCCCGGGTTCTGGCTCGTATGGATTGTAAGAAATACAAGTGGTTGAATTGCTCTTAATGGCAGACAGAGAGAAGTAGGGTTTTACATGAAATTACAAGACTCCCACTCTCATCAGTCTGACCAAAGGGTTCAGGATTATTTGAACACTTGTATTTTATTTACTCACAAAATCTGCATAAGATTATGCAACAATAATAATAAAGCAGCTCAATGGCGCCAAAACAAAATATGGATAAAAAAAACAATGGAATCCGAAAGGATTTACAAGACTTTTGTCTTTCTAGAAGGTTCGCCCCATGCCGGAAGGGTTACTAATTATCTTCATTGTCCGTAGGAAAGTTCAAATGATTGGCGCAGTCCGGGGGACTTAGCTGTGGTTGAGTTCCTCCGTAGTGATCGGCGAATGCTGGTGTGGCTGGGCTTGCTCGTCAGATGAGAGTAGCTCCCAGTCGTTCCGGTTACGGCTTCGCGGGATGGCACGGTTCAAGCGTGGTCTCCTCGCGGATTCTGGGTGCGGGTCGTCTTGGCGACGGACCCGTCTTGGTGCTTGGTGGAGTCCGGGATGATCGTCCGGCCCACGATGCCCTGCTGATAATCACAGGAGAAGGTGGATGTAGATCTCTATGGCTTAGAGACAAGGGGCTTCAGTCGGCAGGGCATTAGTGAATCCCAACCGGCTAGAAGGCTTCCCTTGTACAATAGCACTACATTAATAAATAAACTGAATTTCAGTTAACAAACTGAGATCAGAAAAACATAAAAGGTGATCAATCCATCATCACTCTCCATCCAACACCTGGAAAGGAAGGGTATCATAAAGTGCAAGATTGCGGCCCATAGGTTTCCTACTAAAAATAGACAAAAGGGTTAGTAGGCATAAACTCCGGTTCTGGTACCAAAAGTGTTAAAGTCAAAAACACACACACACAAATAATCAGTGTGCATAAATAGAATAGAATGTTTACCACTTCTTTTCTATAATATATCTATCTACTCCTTATTCATCATTGAACATAGGATCTAGATCAAAACTAGAGTCACACAAACAACCAGTCTCAATCACCAGTCATCAATAAGACTTACTAGGTGGGCTATTCTGGCTGGGAGAGGTGTTGCTCTAGTCAGTTTCAGCGTCTTGTGTGAAAAACTTTTTCTCACTACGCCAATTATAGCCTTCACTTTCAAACAATGAAAGCCTGCTATTGGTTTATTACAGTCCACACATCACAAGATGCTGTTCAGAGTGTACCGAACAATCACGCGCCTATTACATCCTTATCACGTGCCGACATTCAAATCCTTCTCGTGCTCGGAAAGGCAAAACCGTCTTCAAAGGGAGATAACCGTGGTTGTCACTTTCTTGTGATGGGTAAGGGCGAGGTGTCTTACAAAGGGAGCCGACTCTTGATATCACTATCTCGTGATGAGACGGTAGATAAGAGGGGGGGGGGGTGAAGGGAGATAACCTCGGTAGGTGGTACGTGCTGACCGGGGAGACAAATCTAACTTCAAACAGCCAACGCCCGTACTCGGCGTTCTCTTTGAACGCGGTCCGGGCAATTAACGTGGCGGCCGGTCAGAGAAAAGAAAAGGAGAGGGGGGGGGGGGGTGTAGATAAAGAAAGAGGGGTCGCGCGGGACACTTACGTCACAGTTTCCTTAATATTCGTATCCCCGAATTCCAGACTAATTGTTTGGCTCATAATGCTCCGCAAAATGGCTTGGAAAAGATAGTGTGTATCTATGCGTACGTGTGTGTGTGTGTGTGTGTGTGTGTGTGTGTGTGTGCGCGCGCGTGCGTGCGTGTGTGCGTGTGTGTGTACGCGCGTGTGCCTAAACATATATACATTCTTGCATGTATGATAATTATGTTTGTGTTAATGCATAAATGTGTGTGGTGTGCTTGCTCGTATATTCCCAGGCGATGCCAGCCCTTCGTACTTCTACGACAACTATTTCTGGGAGCAATACTCTGGCAACGAAGACTGCATGGAACCTAGAGTCATCCTGGCCCAGCAGATCATCCATATCAACCCCAAGGCTAAGATCATCCTCATCGTACGTCACCCTGTGTACAGGTGAGGTGTTGTGACGTCATTCTATCATGACGTCATCCTGGCCCAACAGATCATCCCCCTCAACCCCAAGGCTAAGATCATCCTCATCTTACGTCACCATGTGTACAGGTGAGGTGTTGTGACGTCATTATGTTATGACGTCATCCTGGGCCTACAAGTTATCCACCTCAACCCCAAGGCTAAGATCATTCTCATCATACGTCACCTTATGTGTAAGTAAGATGTTGTGACGTAATTATATTATGACGTCATCGTGGCACCAGAAATTATCCACCTGAACCCCAAAGCTAAAATCATCTTCATCGTACGTCACCCTGTGTATAGGTGATATGCTGTGACGTCATTCTGTTATGACGTCATCGTGGCACAACAAATTATCCACCTCAACCCCAAAGCTAAAATCATCTTCATCGTACGTCACCCTGTGTATAGGTGTGACGCCCCCTGTTGGGATACCAGGAGATGTTTTGTAAAAAATGTCGAGTCTCTGCACAAAAAGCCTACCACAAAAAGGAATATAGAACACGGATACGCTGTTCTGGCAAGAACCCCTCGAATAATTGTAGGGGAAGGGGCCCAAAGTTGGAACCCTAACTTTGGAGGCCAGCTGCTCTATTTGTATTGTCTTGATTGTGTTTATTTTTAAAAAAATCAGTTATTTAGTCTTGCGGTAAAGGTGGGTTTACAATAATTGTAATTAAATGAAAACATTGTAAGATTTTTAAAATGTGTTTTGTGAAATGTGGCCCCATTAAACAAAAACATCAGCTATTCAGTCTTGCTGTAAAGGTGGGTTTACATTAATGTTAATTCAATGAAAACATTTTAAGATTTTAACATCTGTTTTGTGAAACGTGGCCCAAAATAGGACCCTGTTCCTATATTTAACCACCCCAACCCTATGTTGGGCATACTCAGACAAGTAGGGCCTAGTTTTCAACAGAGGAACAAAAGAGACAACACCAAACTCAAACAGAAAGAAACTGCTGCAACATCTGGACCTTTGTGATAATAACACTATTTGAAACAATGGTGAAGAAGATATCATCACAATAAAATGAAAATGTGGATAATTTAGACTCCCCAGATTGTGTACTGAGCATGTAATTAAAACACTGATTAAGTAACAAAGCAATGACGCACACAATTAGTCATAACTTTTAATGAAGCAAATCACCAATTCTGAAGTGTAGTACTAGAACTTGACTCAAACAGCAGATACAATGCTAGAACAACAAACATTCCGTGCACATCTTGCATTTTTGAAACCAAACGTTTAATCTTGTACATAAACTACTTCTTTATCAACAGGAATCATGTTTGCGTATTTCTCTTCCTGCGACCTCTAGGAAACAAACAATGATTAAGTGGTTTGATAAAACATAAAATTATCAATAATGAAGCTTAATAAAATTAGACAAAATTACAGACAGAAAAAGCTATATCAAAATAACACGAAAGAGAGGAGGAGAGGGAGACAGCAAGCATGGTTTGGATTTAAACCACCCTCAGATTTAATGTTTGAATTACAATATACAAATCAAAGTTGGCCTTTCTATTCCTGAGATTATTTTATGAACAAGAAGAAAAGAAGACCTGAGTTACAGAAGGACACTGATGAGAGTAGAATGTTGTGCACAAAACATACGAATAAATTACCAATTACTGTAGCTTGCTTTAACTTTGCAAAAGGCTTAAAACAGGTTATAGAAACAGAGACTTGTGCATGGTAAGTGGGTATTTGGTAGATGTTTGCACTGTCAAAATATACCTCACCATACTCCTTGAGTGATGCTGATGAAGAGAGTCATGCTTCTTGGGTCTAGCCAATAACGTTTTGAGTTGCGTTGCTAAAATGTTTGAGACAGTGAATGCTCCTTTAACGTACGTTTGCACTAGACTTCAACATTCCTCGGATGATGATGATCAAGAAATACATTTAATGATAATGGTCTAAACAAGCAGTTTTTGGACTTTGGTTGATGTTTTTCAAGCAAACACGCTGACAGACTTTAAAAAAAATATATATTCATAGTTATAAATTGTGTAATATGACAGAGGAATCAACGATATTTATTTTAAAGTTTAATGTAAACAGGCAGCAACTCATTATATAAAGACTTAGAAGTGATGTTAGCAACTGCTGTTCCTATTCTGAGCCGCTATGCTCAGTATAGGAGACACACAATGTCACACAATATAGGCACACATGGGGTGTCTAACATAACGACTCGCCACCTTACGCATGGTGGTGTACACATGACTTTAAGGGGCACCCTGACGAATGGGTTTTTGTAAGAAACACGTCGAGATCACCAGGAAAACACCCTTTACAGAGATTGCAACGTTCACTTTGCTCTGGTTTTCTGGAAATCAAACCGCCAAATCGGCGATTCCTCCTTGGCGGAGGTGCTGGAAGTCAAATTATTTCACCCAAAGAGAAGGCGTGTGCCGT
>CM065696.1:4471989-4479489 GCA_017654935.2 Phymorhynchus buccinoides | reverse complement strand
CCAAAGCCTTGATTTATTTATTTATCTATTTATTTATTTATTTATTTATTCATGTTTTTAGTACTTCTTCATAATGTTTTGTAATAATGTTGTTTTTTCTTGATTGTATTTTTGTCGTAATATTTGTAAAGCGCTCTGGGGATTTTTTGCATCGAAGAGTGCTATAGAAGCTTTATTTATTATTATTATTTATTTATTTATTTATGTATTTATTTATTTATTTGTTAATATATGTATGTATTTATTAATTTATTTGTTTATGTATTTATGTTTTTATTATTTATTTATATATTTTAAGAAATATGGCCTAAGACTTGAATACCATACTGTCTGAAATGTAAGTGAATATTACTATTTTATGTACTGTGCTTTTATAATGTTTCGAAACCTGTCGATGCACGGGACTGGGTGAATCTGCAAGTTATTACCTGTACTAAACACTAAGCCTGCAATATTTGTTATTTTTTCAGCAAATACTTTGGTGACAGATTTTGTGTAGAAAAAGGTAACACACAGTACACTCCTTACAGCAAATAATACGATGGGTAAACTGCAGCACATGAATCGAACACTCATTTTGTGTCAATAAAACATCACACAGTTCATTCTCTGTTGGTGGGCTGGTGTATGCTAAGTCTGTACTTTGTTTATTACACGTTTATAGCAGTTTTATAAACCTCGATGAAATACTGGGGGGAAAAAATAAATCACAAAATACGCAAGAAGTTTTCAAACTGTAAGACAGAAGTCTGAAGTAGCCCTTTCTAATAGGCCTACGGTTTTATGGCAATAAAAAAAGATAATTGTAGCATCTGTTTCATTTTTGTTATGTCAAATATATGTCTATTTCAGAAGCAGCTGGAAAATAGATCATTTTAAACAATATTTCTTTGTTTCAATTGTTGTGGTTATTGTTGCGGTTGTGGTTGGTGACATTGCAGTTGCTGTTTTCTTGTAATACTGAATTGCACGGTAATCCCCTGACATATTTCATTCAAACGCATGTTAATTACGACTGAGTAGATAGCACCTGCAATGAAACCAATTAATGAACTAATGTAGTAACGAACAAAATGGATATACTATTTGATACAATTAATATATTCAACAAAACATATATATTTGCCTACTTACAACATGTGCGGTCTGTTACATTGCAGAACAACTTCCAGACAACAAATGGAAAGATATCGTAAACTATCGTGTTCGTAACCCGGGGACACTGAAGACAACCACGGGGCCGATGCTTCCAAAGACAGAGAGACTTCTGCACGATTTCTACCAGCCGTTCATTCGACGGTTTGCCGCCATGCTCAACGACGAGACATTTCTTTGGGCAGACCTCTACCCCTATGTGGGAAGGAAGTGAACAGGGACTGCTTCAACATGACCACACAGCACCTGTGGGTTCAACATTTCAAGACTGTTGTTTTTAAATTATTATCAGTAACATCGCTTCATCAGGAAAATAACTTTAACCCTTTCGTTACCAGCTGTTTTTCAGCCCAAAAAAATCCAATTAAACTTAATTGAGTAGAGAAAAAAAACACCTGCAATATTGGGAATTCCTCTGACATTAGGCCTGTCAAAATTAAGAAAATATGGTCTTCGGGTAACAGACTTAAAAGATTTTGATGCCTTTTAGTGATATGGGTGTTAAACCATTGTGGTGCATACATGCAACATTGGCAGTGAAACGGTTAACCCCTTTTTTTAACCCTTAAAACTTCCCAAAATTAAGAAAATAAGGTGTGCGGCTAACAGGTCCTGATTTGATGCCTTTTAGTGACATGAGTGTTAAACCATTGTGGTGCATAAATGCAACATTGGCAGTGAAACGGTTAACCCCTTTTTTTAACCCTTAAAACTTCCCAAAATTAAGAAAATAAGGTGTGCGGCTAAACAGGTCCTGATTTGATGCCTTTTAGTGATATGGTGTTAAACCATTTGTGGTGCATACGTAAAGCATTGACATTGGCGCCCCCGAAAGGGTTAAACCCTTTTTTGTTACAAAATTAAAATGAACTGGGCAATGTTTGTGTTCAGCTGTGGACATAGCGTTATGGGTTGTGACGTGTCGGTGCATGAAGTGAGGGGAGATAGGGCTGGGCAAGGTTTGTGTTCAGCTGTGGACATAGCGTTATGGGTTGTGATGTGTCGGTGCATGAAGTGAGGGGAGATAGGGTTGGGCAAGGTTTGTGTTCAGCTGTGGACATAGCGTTATGGGTTGTGACGTGTCGGTGCATGAAGTGAGGGGAGATAGGGTTGGGCAAGGTTTGTGTTCAGCTGTGGACATAGCGTTATGGGTTGTGACGTGTCGGTGCATGAAGTGAGGGGAGATAGGGTTGGGCAAGGTTTGTGTTCAGCTGTGGACATAGCGTTATGGGTTGTGACGTGTCGGTGCATGAAGTGAGGGGAGATAGGGTTGGGCAATGTTTGTGTTCAGCTGTGGACATAGCGTTATGGGTTGTGACGTGTCGGTGCATGAAGTGAGGGGAGATAGGGTTGGGCAAGGTTTGTGTTCAGCTGTGGACATAGCGTTATGGGTTGTGACGTGTCGGTGCATGAAGTGAGGGGAGATAGGGTTGGGCAAGGTTTGTGTTCAGCTGTGGACATAGCGTTATGGGTTGTGACGTGTCGGTGCATGAAGTGAGGGGAGATAGGGCTGGGCAAGGTTTGTGTTCAGCTGTGGACATAGCGTTATGGGTTGTGACGTGTCGGTGCATGAAGTGAGGGGAGATAGGGCTGGGCAAGGTTTGTGTTCAGCTGTGGACATAGCGTTATGGGTTGTGACGTGTCGGTGCATGAAGTGAGGGGAGATAGGGTTGGGCAATGTTTGTGTTCAGCTGTGGACATAGCGTTATGGGTTGTGACGTGTCGGTGCATGAAGTGAGGGGAGATAGGGTTGGACAAGGTTTGTGTTCAGCTGTGGACATAGCGTTATGGGTTGTGACGTGTCGGTGCATGAAGTGAGGGGAGATAGGGCTGGGCAATGTTTGTGTTCAGCTGTGGACATAGCTGGGTTGTGACGTGTCGGTGCATGAAGTGAGGGGAGATAGGGTTGGGCAAGGTTTGTGTTCAGCTGTGGACATAGCGTTATGGGTTGTGACGTGTCGGTGCATGAAGTGAGGGGAGATAGGGTTGGGGTTTGTGTTCAGCACATAGTGGGTTGTGACGTGTCGGTGCATGTGAGGGGAGATACAATGTTTGTGTTCAGCTGTGGACATATGGGTTGTGACGTGTCGGTGCATGAAGTGAGGGGAGATAGGGTTGGGCAAGGTTTGTGTTCAGCTGTGGACATAGCGTTATGGGTTGTGACGTGTCGGTGCATGAAGTGAGGGGAGATAGGGTTGGACAAGGTTTGTGTTCAGCTGTGGACATAGCGTTATGGGTTGTGACGTGTCGGTGCATGAAGTGAGGGGAGATAGGGTTGGGCAAGGTTTGTGTTCAGCTGTGGACATAGCGTTATGGGTTGTGACGTGTCGGTGCATGAAGTGAGGGGAGATAGGGTTGGGCAAGGTTTGTGTTCAGCTGTGGACATAGCGTTATGGGTTGTGACGTGTCGGTGCATGAAGTGAGGGGAGATAGGGTTGGACAAGGTTTGTGTTCAGCTGTGGACATAGCGTTATGGGTTGTGACGTGTCGGTGCATGAAGTGAGGGGAGATAGGGTTGGGCAAGGTTTGTGTTCAGCTGTGGACATAGCGTTATGGGTTGTGACGTGTCGGTGCATGAAGTGAGGGGAGATAGGGTTGGGCAAGGTTTGTGTTCAGCTGTGGACATAGCGTTTATGGGTTGTGACGTGTCGGTGCATGAAGTGAGGGGAGATAGGGCTGGGCAAGGTTTGTGTTCAGCTGTGGACATAGCGTTATGGGTTGTGACGTGTCGGTGCATGAAGTGAGGGGAGATAGGGTTGGACAAGGTTTGTGTTCAGCTGTGGACATAGCGTTATGGGTTGTGACGTGTCGGTGCATGAAGTGAGGGGAGATAGGGTTGGGCAATGTTTGTGTTCAGCTGTGGACATAGCGTTATGGGTTGTGACGTGTCGGTGCATGAAGTGAGGGGAGATAGGGTTGGGCAAGGTTTGTGTTCAGCTGTGGACATAGCGTTATGGGTTGTGACGTGTCGGTGCATGAAGTGAGGGGAGATAGGGTTGGGCAAGGTTTGTGTTCAGCTGTGGACATAGCGTTATGGGTTGTGACGTGTCGGTGCATGAAGTGAGGGGAGATAGGGTTGGGCAAGGTTTGTGTTCAGCTGTGGACATAGCGTTATGGGTTGTGACGTGTCGGTGCATGAAGTGAGGGGAGATAGGGTTGGGCAAGGTTTGTGTTCAGCTGTGGACATAGCGTTATGGGTTGTGACGTGTCGGTGCATGAAGTGAGGGGAGATAGGGTTGGGCAATGTTTGTGTTCAGCTGTGGACATAGCGTTATGGGTTGTGACGTGTCGGTGCATGAAGTGAGGGGAGATAGGGTTGGGCAAGGTTTGTGTTCAGCTGTGGACAAAGCGTTATGGGTTGTGATGTGTCGGTGCATGAAGTGAGGGGAGATAGGGTTGGGCAAGGTTTGTGTTCAGCTGTGGACATAGCTGGGTTGTGACGTGTCGGTGCATGAAGTGAGGGGAGATAGGGTTGGACGTGTCGGTGCAAGGGTTTGTGTTCAGCTGTGGACATAGCGTTATGGGTTGTGACGTGTCGGTGCATGAAGTGAGGGGAGATAGGGTTGGACAAGGTTTGTGTTCAGCTGTGGACATAGCGTTATGGGTTGTGACGTGTCGGTGCATGAAGTGAGGGGAGATAGGGTTGGGCAAGGGTTGGACAAGGTTTGTGTTCAGCTGTGGACATAGCGTTATGGGTTGTGACGTGTCGGTGCATGAAGTGAGGGGAGATAGGGTTGGGCAAGGTTTGTGTTCAGCTGTGGACATAGCTGGGTTGTGACGTGTCGGTGCATGAAGTGAGGGGAGATAGGGTTGGGCAATGTTTGTGTTCAGCTGTGGACATAGCGTTATGGGTTGTGACGTGTCGGTGCATGAAGTGAGGGGAGATAGGGCTGGGCAAGGTTTGTGTTCAGCTGTGGACATAGCGTTATGGGTTGTGATGTGTCGGTGCATGAAGTGAGGGGAGATAGGGTTGGGCAAGGTTTGTGTTCAGCTGTGGACATAGCGTTATGGGTTGTGACGTGTCGGTGCATGAAGTGAGGGGAGATAGGGTTGGGCAATGTTTGTGTTCAGCTGTGGACATAGCGTTATGGGTTGTGACGTGTCGGTGCATGAAGTGAGGGGAGATAGGGTTGGGCAAGGTTTGTGTTCAGCTGTGGACATAGCGTTATGGGTTGTGACGTGTCGGTGCATGAAGTGAGGGGAGAGCTGGGTTGTGACGTGTCGGTGCATGAAGTGAGGGGAGATAGGGCTGGGCAAGGTTTGTGTTCAGCTGTGGACATAGCGTTATGGGTTGTGACGTGTCGGTGCATGAAGTGAGGGGAGATAGGGCTGGGCAATGTTTGTGTTCAGCTGTGGACATAGCTGGGTTGTGACGTGTCGGTGCATGAAGTGAGGGGAGATAGGGTTGGACAAGGTTTGTGTTCAGCTGTGGACATAGCGTTATGGGTTGTGACGTGTCGGTGCATGAAGTGAAGGGGAGATAGGGTTGGGCAATGTTTGTGTTCAGCTGTGGACATAGCGTTATGGGTTGTGACGTGTCGGTGCATGAAGTGAGGGGAGATAGGGTTGGACAAGGTTTGTGTTCAGCTGTGGACATAGCGTTATGGGTTGTGACGTGTCGGTGCATGAAGTGAGGGGAGATAGGGTTGGGCAATGTTTGTGTTCAGCTGTGGACATAGCGTTATGGGTTGTGACGTGTCGGTGCATGAAGTGAAGGGAGATAGGGTTGGGCAATGTTTGTGTTCAGCTGTGGACATAGCGTTATGGGTTGTGACGTGTCGGTGCATGAAGTGAAGGGAGATAGGGTTGGATGAAAGAGGCATCATCTAGAAAGTCCCCAATTTGTTTTCTTAACCCTTTCACCGCCAACCATATTTCAACCGAAAATGTCCATTACATTTACCTGGATATAGATCAAAATCCGTCTGCAGGATTGTGGATTCGTCTGTGATATATACTACTGGCAAAAAGTTAAGGGCCACTTCCAATGACGTCTCCCAGACCACAACACCACAGCAAATTTCAAGAAAACCTGTTTCAGAATGATCAAAATTTATTCAACAACAAATTCATTTCAACATTGAACGAAATCAACAATTCGGATGCGAACAGTGAGCTTTAATGTCCAGTCACCCTCCTTCAGCAAAGTCACAAAAGCCACCGGTGAAAACTGCACCACTCAGTACCGCGTGTGGCCACCGTTTGCTGCCAGGCATTCAGCGCAGCGTCGACGCATGGAGTCCACCAGGGTCCGTAGAGTGTCCTGCGGTATGGCCTGCCACTCCTGCTGAAGGAAAATAATGAGCTGGGCCACGTCAACAGGAGGGGGGTGGCTGTTGGCTACTTTCCGGCCAAGGACATCCCAAAGGTGCTCAATTGGAGCCAGATCGGGTGAACGAGATGGCCACTGCATCCTGATGATCCCCTGTTGCTGTAGATAATCGTCCACGACACGTCCAGTCTGCACGGGCTCTGCGGTGACCTGGATTTAGGGGTACTCGGACTGCTGGTCTCCAGGAGGACAGCGAGAACTCGTGCAAACGGTTGCAAACTGTCCTTCTGCTGACATTGACGTTCGAAGCCTGCATGAGCTCACGCCTCAGGGTGGATGAGGTGACGGTCCGATTGCGTAGGGCGGACAGCATGAGGAATCGGTCATCATGTCTGTTGGTACACCGAGGACGACCTGGTCGTGACCGATCCTGTACACTTCCAGTTGCCTGGAACCTCTCTAAGAGACGTCGGAGTGAGACACGTTGAGACGCCTGGCAACCTCGCGGCCAGAAATCCCCTCGTCAATGAACGCTAAGGCGCGTCCACGATCTGCAGTGTCCAGTCTTTGCCTATGCGCCATGCTTTTTGAACTGGCTTGAAAGGCTATTCAGTCTACTGATTTATAGCCAAAGACGGCTGAAATGTGTTCATTTTAGACGTGCCTTGCACGTGCATCATGAACCAACATGGACACTTCGCCCTTTTTTCAAACACATTTGCTACCACAGTCACACAGATTGCAGATTTGTCATGCTTTTGGCACGTGCAGCTGAACCCCATCTTGTAATGCATTGGGTTGTTTGGTGTTGTGCATCCATTGAGGTGTGTCTGGTCAATGTTTGTAACAGGGTTTGGGTAATTGTTAATTTGTTTCAGGTCTATTAATTACAATAACAAGAAGGGACGTCAAAATGAGAGCTGGACCTTAACTTTTTGCCAGTAGTATATTTAATAAGGTCTGTCCTTACTTTACCCGTCGTACATGGCGAAAGCCGATACGCGACGTTAAACTGAACTTCCATCTTTACTTCCCAAAACCAAGACAATAGGGTCTTTGGATAATACACCCCA
>CM065696.1:4461989-4464489 GCA_017654935.2 Phymorhynchus buccinoides | reverse complement strand
GTCATCAACCACTCACATCTTCTTAAAAAGCTCACTCATTACAACCTATCTGATGGATCTTTAAATTTTATTTCATCGTTTCTAACCAATCGCAAACAACTTGTTGAAAACAATTCCAAAAGATCAAACTTAACCCTGTTGAAGCATGGAGTTCCTCAAGGGTCAGTTTTATGACCCCTCTTTTTCTCTATCTATATTCATGATTTACCTTTATATCTTCAGTGTTGTAGCGAGATGTTCGCCGACGACACTTCTTTACAATCAAATAGTGGTAACCCTAACGAATTAGTTGTTGACCTGCAAAGCAATATTGACAGGCTGGTAAATTGGACAGAAATAAACCACATGGCTCTAAATGCAGAGAAAACTAAATGTATGTATATAGCCACCCGTCAGAAAAGGCAGAAGATGAATTCCATGTTTCCTCCATTGTATGTCAAGGACCAGACAATAGAAGAAGTTTCATCACACAAGGTTCTAGGAGTTATTATTGACAACGATCTATCATGGCATAATCACCTAAATGAACTCGGAAAACGTATCTCTAGTAGAATCTACCAGTTAGCAAAAATAAAGCATTTTTTGGATCTTCACTCAAGAAAGCTATTTTTCCATGCTCATATTTTATCACTTATCAATTATGCTTCCACTTTATGGGATAATGCTAGTGAATCTAATTTAAAGCAAATAAATCGTTTGCACAAGAGAGCTGTAAAACTAATACTTTTAAAATCAAATAGCCTAACTGGAAATGATTATAAACGTTTGAACATTCTTCCATTCAAAGACAGACTTTTTTTCAATAAATTAATGTCTATGCATGTACAACGTTGTAAATGGGCTGGCTCCTACACAAATCACGCGGAATTTTACAAACAATGACAATAGACACACTCACAAGCTTTCTTTCCCAAAACCCCATAACAATTTGTACAAATCAAGCTTGACATACTCTGGAGGATGTACATGGAATAACTTGCCATCTTTTTAAAAATCATGCCCTTCAAAGTTAGCTTTTAAACATAATTTGAAAATGTATTTGTTTGATAAATTGTAACCTAATGTGTCATGGAATTCTTTGTACATATGTTCATACTCTGGTTTTTAAGAGCCGACATCTTCTGCACATTGTGTATGTGCTGCTTTGCACTTTAAGGCGAAGCGACAATACGGTACGCATTCATGTGACTTTGTTTTCTTGATATGCCTTTTCTGTTCGCCTAAATGTGAATGTGTGTGTGTGTGTGTGTGTGTGTGTGTGTGTGTGTGTGTGTGTGTGTGTGTGTGTGTGTGTGTGTGTGTGTGTGTGTGTGTGTGTGTGTGTGTGTGTGCGTGCGTGCGTGCGTGCGTGCGTGCGTGTGTGTGTGTGTGTGTGTGTATGTGTGTGTATATGTGTGAGTGTTTGTATGTGTGTGTGTGTGTGTGTGTGTGTGTGTGTGTTTGTGTGTAGGTGTGTGTGTGTGTGTTTGTGCACGCGCGAGTGTGTGTTTCTGCATTTGTAATTTTGTGTGATCTCTCTCTCTCTCTCTCTCTCTCTCTCTCTCTCTCTCTCTCTCTCTCTCTCTCTCTCTCTCTCTCTCTCATAACATAATTTGAAAATGTATATGTTCTCTGTGTGGTGATGGTGGTGGTGATGGTGGAAGTAATAGTAATAGTTGGTGAAGACGGGGTAGAGGGTCCATGAGCGGGTGGAGGGCCCGTGCCGGTTGTCTCATGGAGTGGGGCGGGTTTCGGTCGGGTTTGTCCATAAGACGAATGCTAAACATTTACACTTGTCTCATGGGCAGAATGTGACCGAGATTTGCTTTGTTTTGTGGCATAGTTGGAGTGGGCTTCTTACCCGCCCATGGGCTTTTTGCTCCGTCTAACACTAGTAGTAGTAATTGTAGTAGAAGAAGTATATTGTAGTAATAGAGGTGTTTTTAATCTATTACTTTGTTTAACTGGTTGGTTAGTTTTCTATTTTATTTGTTTTTATTGCTTATGTTGATGCTCTGCCTGCCATGTCGTTGCTATATTACTGTTTGTTGTTATTTTTTTTTAAATTGTTTTTGGCGATGTTCCTGTGTCTCAATGTTCATTTATAGTATTAGTTATGTATTGCATGCTTAGAACCAAGGACAGAATGGAAGACTAGGCCCAGCCTAAATTCTTTTCCTTGTAAAATAAAGTTTCTGAGTTCTGAGTTCTGAGTTCTCTCCGTCATTTCGGTGTCTCTGTTCTATCTGTCATTTGTCGCAGTCATTTTCCCCCCCAACTGTTTCTTCTCCTCTCCCTTTCCACTACGATTACTGTTGTCAGTATTATGTACATGATTATGGTATTGTGCTTGCGGAACATATGTGTATTTTTTCCATATATTTCATTGTAAATAGATTTTTTTTGTTTACAGTTTTTGCTTTTCAAATTGTTTGCTTCAGTTGTATTTCTTATTTATTTATGACGACAGGATGAAAATGTTTTGTTTACCCTATTCCTTTATCGTCATTAAAGATCATTT
>CM065696.1:4454489-4456989 GCA_017654935.2 Phymorhynchus buccinoides | reverse complement strand
AGCTCTATCTTTTGAAACCAATCTGAGCTCATGCAAAACTGAGATTCTGTCTAGTTTTCTCAAGAACCATTTCAACCAATTCAACAACGGGCGCAATCGATGAATGGAAGCTAGGTTTTACGTCCACTCGGCTGCAAAACAGCACATATGGGACGAACCATCAACCAGCCATCATTTAAGGTCTGAACAGATCCTGGAGGTACTGCAATACCAGGTCTGTTACGAGAAAGAAAAAAGCAGATAGAATAAAAGCGCGTGTATGTGTGTAATTCTGTGTCTGTTTGTCTGACCGTCTTTGGATGTTTGTGTAATTTTTATTTCCCACTAGCGCAACACCGAGTACCGGTAACGCCTGGTAACGGAAACGCCTAGTAACGGTAACGCCAAGTACTGGTAACGCTGAGTACAGCAAATTTGAAGCGATTCGGTTAAGAAACGGCGGAGTTATAAGGCCCCGTTTCCCATTGGCGCTGCTCTGAGAGTGACGCCCTCTCCCTAGTAACGGTAACGCCTAGTAACGGTAACGCTGAGTACAGCAAATTTGAAGCGATTCGGTTAAGAAATGGCGGAGTTATAAGGCCCCGTTTCCCGTTGGCGCTGCTCTGAGAGTAACGCTCTCTCCCGATTCTCTTCACATTTTCTGCCAGGCTTTGCCCAGGCCGCAGCAAGCCTGACAGCAAATGTGAAGCGATTTGGTTAAGAAACGGCAGAGTTATTTGTGAAAAGGTGAAGCGGCGTATATCGCGCGCGTTTATAAATCTATTCGCTGCCGGTTTGGCACACCGATAGTCACCGTCCCCGGTCATCTATCTGCCAAATTCGAAGGCAATCGGCCCAGAAATACCGGAGATACGGGCGCCGAGAGGCCGGCGGATACGCGTTTCGCGGATTTGCCAAACCGCGCCAATGACACGGCCGCCTCAGTTGCCGTTGCCATCGCCCCGTTAGGGCTCATAGTAAATTTGAAGCGATTCGGTCGAAAAAAGGCGGAGTTATAAGGCCCGTTTTGTGCTTCACACACACAGCCAGACACACACACACACACACACACGGACAGTTGGCTTTTTATTATATGATTCTTTATGCTATACGTTAAATATTATTATATGTGGTTCTATATGTGTAAATTATATTTTTATATTGTAAACGCCTAGGGCATTACACTGATTAGGCGTGCTAAATGTTATAATAATAATAATAATAATAATAATAATAATAATAATAATAATAAAAAAGGGGCGCAATTGATGACTGCAATGGGACGCAATTGGCACAGATGCAATTAAACATAGGGGTCATTACAATAGGCGCAATTGCGATGCAACGGAGTGGATATGTTACCAGTATGGGGGGTTTCCTGGAGACGTGAGCCACCAGAAAGGCCATGGCGAAGTCCTCACAGTTTCTGCCTTCAGTCACCAGGTCACGAATGGCTTGAGGCATGGCGTGCGTATACATGTACAGATACATCTGAAAGGGCACGGCAGGCTTTGTGTTAGAACAACTAATTGCAATGTATATGTCACAGTAGAAATCGGAATCCAGTACGTTTCGGAATCCTACTAGTACAAATCAGAATTCCGATTTCTACTAGTACAAATTGGAATTCTAATTTCTACTGGATGTTTCGAGTAGAAATCGGAATCGGAATTCCGATTTCTACTAGTACAAATCGGAATTCCGATTTGTACTGACAGCCAGTAGAAATCGGAATCCAGTACAAATTGGAATCCACATCTCCAAACATTGTAAGAGACGAAAAACAAAAGGAAGAGCATAACTTTGATCTTTGAGAGCACTCAGACCTGCCTACCCCTACGGATTTTCCACAATTTGTTCCTTCTTAGAACTCAGTGATCACTGCTCTTATAATATCAATATTATGCCCTGTCTTTTGTTTTTTCCCTTCTTTTACAATCGCTAAAATATGTAGATTGTAATATGTACTGAATTCCATTTCCTACTAGCTGTCATTCGAAATCGGAATTCCGATTTGTACTAGAAAAAAGCCAGTATAAATTATAATTCCTAAAATTTTGTACTAGTAGAAATCGGTATTCTGATTTGTACTAGTAGGATTCCGAATCGTACTGGATTCCGATTTCTACCGTGACATATACACTTATACAATCATTCAGTCAATCAGTCCGTTAGTTAGTCAGCGAGTGAATCAGTCAGTCGGTCAGTCGGTCAGTCAGGCAGTCACTTAGTCAGTTTGCCAGTTAGTCAGTCAGTCGGTAAGTCATCCAGTCAGCCAGGTAGTCACTTAGCCAATTTGTCAGTCAGTCAGTCAGTCAGTCAGTCAGGTGAGCGGAAAGGCATGCTCTGTAGTCATGAGAACGTCTTAGACAGTCGACACGGGGAATAGTGTGTGAATTAGAGTAAACTCCCCAAACGACTGGCTGTTTTGCCTAATTCACACAATAATCCCCGTGTTACTGTCTAAGACGTACTCATGACTACAGAGCTGGTCGGTTGGTCGGTCCAATAGTGTTAGTTA
>CM065696.1:4439489-4441989 GCA_017654935.2 Phymorhynchus buccinoides | reverse complement strand
TGCTTCTAAAGTTTATCAGCTTAATAAAATAAAACGCTTTCTAAACTTTCATGCTCGGAAAATCTTTTTCTATTCATTTATTCAGTCTGCCATATACTATTCATCTACCCTCTGGGACTTGACAAGTGACAACTCACTGAAACCATTAGAGTAACATTAAATAAATCAACTTTAACTATTTATGACTATGCATCTTCAAATATTCTTCCGTTCAAATACAAACTACTGTTCAATAAAGGAATCTTAATGCATAGGATTTTACACGGAAACTGTCCATCTTCAATAAGTGGTATGTTCACAATCAACGAGTTTAGGCACAGTCATAGAATTGATGTACCACTGCCCTCCATAACACTGTTTAAATCGAGCCTTTCATATTCTGGTAGCTGGTTATGGAATAAGCTTCCTATTTATTGTTTGTGTCTGCTCCCCCGTCCTCGGCCGCCCCCTCTGACCCCCCTGTAGCTACGCCACTGCACACAGACACACGCACACACACATACACACACACACGCACGCACGCACGCACGCACGCACGCACACGCACGCACGCACACACACACACACACACACACACACACACACACACATGGACATTTCGTGGACATTGACGTTTATAAAAATAAAATAATGAAAACAAATCACTTGCGACAGTTGTTTATCTCATGGCAGCGCTGCATTATTTTCTGTGATATTTTGACGCTCAAAATTTGCGACGTTTTTTCACATTTCAGAAAAAAACGTCGCTGTGAAATATTAACGCTACGACCATATTTCACATAAAATATTAACTCTAGCAGCAACATTTCACGCGGAAATGTGTCGCAAGCGACAGTATTTACTGACTACAATATTTCACAGTGTCCTGTCGCAAAAAACTGTCGCAAAATTTGGAGCGACAGTATTTTAAGGCATGAGACAATATTTTATAGGACATTTTTCGTGAAAATTTGTCGCGCAACAGTTTTTTTTTCAGAAAATAATATCGCTGCAACAGTATTTCACGTGAAATGCTATCGCTGCGACACGATCCCACGGCGACAGTATTATATACGACACCGGCCTTAACATGCCTGACTTGCTCTTGTCCATTCAAACCAAACATAGGAACTCAGGATACATGTTACTTTTTACAGAGTTGTTTGGTAATATGGCGACTATGAACAGACTGTCACCTGTCACATTCTGTCTAACATCTGCGTCACGGTTAATAACGGTACAAACACCCGGCAGGAAAATAACCTGTTTTACTAACAGTAAGAAAGGGCAGCAGGCTTATAACCTCTGTTCCGGTAATAAAATCCGATAGGATAATCACCTGATTGATAATAAAATCCGGCAGAATAATTATACTTATCTGTATTCCGGAAATACAATCCAACAGACAACAGGATTAAAGTGTCTTTGTTCTTGCAATGTCGGCCATCCAGACTGATCACTTTAAATGTTGCAGATGTCCATAGCAACTAAGCTCAAATATGTAGAATTGGAGTTTGTTTTATTAGAAGCAAACATAAAAAACATTATTTCTAATTTTTGATTAGGTTCAGGGACCTCCATTTCATTGCGCATAAGGGCTTTGCAGTGTCATTTTTTGTATTTAAGTTGTAGCCCAAACAAAACGGGAAAGGCCTAGTGAGTCAGTGCTCAGGAAGCTGACCTTGACATGCCATGCCCTCGAACAAATCAGGTGCGTCAAGTAGGCCTAAGCCTAGTAAGGAGCAAAAACCAGACAAAAAACAAAACAAAAACAGATAGTTAAAAAAGGGGAAAATGCTTGCAGCACAAATCTCTGGAAACAGATAACAGTCTAACCTGTTTCGATGCTTGGAAAACACAAAACAACACACACTAACACACAAACCATAGCAAAAGTTCCACAAAAGGAAGCTTTCAGACACATTTGATGGTATATTTGGTTGCGTCACTAGATCTATTTGCATGATAATAACACTATTAATTGAGACCTAGCACAAAACTGCTCACGATAGGCTTACAACATGACTTCGAAGCAGACAAATATCACTCAAAGTTGTATAAACACCATTCCAGAGCAGTGGGGCTAAAGATGTCTATTCACAGGCCACCAACTTGACCAAGGCACAAACATCATCGTCACCACAATGGCATAAAAAAAAACCCACATAATTCGAGCCATTTGCCGCCAAGGGTCAGGTACTAATCAACAGAGCGGAACACGGGGTTGGAACAAAGACAACCGTGCTAAGACCCCGACAAATCAACAGTGCGGAACACGGGATTGAAACAAAGACAACCGTGCTAAGGCCCCGACAAATCAACAGTGCGGAACACGGGATTGAAACAAAGACCACCGTGCTAATTAGGCCCCGACAAATCAACAGTGCGGAACACGGGATTGAAACAAAGACAACCGTGCTAAGGCCCTGACAAATCAACAGTGCGGAACACGGGATTGAAACAAAGACAACCGTGCTAAGGCCCCGACAAATCAACAGTGCGGAACACGGGATTCAAACAA
>CM065696.1:4429489-4431989 GCA_017654935.2 Phymorhynchus buccinoides | reverse complement strand
CGTGCGTGCGTGTGTGTTTGTGTGTATGTGTCCCTCTGCATCATTCCCCCTTTCTATCCGTCACCGTAAGGAGATGGACTTGTGGTGAGCGGCGTCTGTCTGTTTTTTTGGTGTGTTTTTTGTCTGTCCCAAAGATATCTCCAGAACCGCTTGACAGAATCGCTTCACATTTTATGTTATACCTTCTTTTTTTCTTAACTTGCTTGTGCCAACAAACAACGAAACAATCAAACAAACAAAACACAACTAATGAACGTATAGAAAACGGTCTACACCAAGGAGTGAGAAAAAAGAAGAAGAAGAAGAAGAAGAAGAAGAAGAAGAAGAAGAAGAAGAAGAAGAAGAAGAAAAAGAAGAAGAAGAAGAAGAAGAAGAAGAAGAGAAGAAGAAGAAGAAGAAGAAGAAGAAGAAGAAGAAGAAGAAGAAGAAGAAGGGAATGAGGAAGGAATAATGGGGAACGCACGTGGGAGTGTATGTACGAGTGGAGGGTGGACTGGGTGTTAATAATTGTCTTGTAGGATCTGGCTGCGCTCTCGTTAAGGGCCAGCCACACGTCAGCTAAACTCGCACGACTGTACGATACGATTCGAGCACGCGGTTCTCCAATAACAAATGTGATTCGCGCTTCGAGATCACGCGATCGAATCGTATCGTACAGTCGTGCGAGTTGAGCTGACGTGTGGCTGGCCATTTAGAATCTTATATTAGACCTAGATGTGTGCACGTGTCTGGCACTTAGTGGTGTTGTTGTTGTCTGCTAACAGAACCAGTTGTCTCTCCTTGCTAACACCCTTGCTTGTTGACTGGTTGAAGGGCTGGTGTAATGGAATGGGTAAGATGGGTAGGGGGTGGGGGTTGGGGAGGTGATGGGGAAGGAGAGAACAGGGGGTAGTAAGTTCTGGTCAAGAGGGGCTACTCTTAGCTACAACCCTTTTTACAAAAAAACAAAACAAAATGGGTAGGCGCTGCACTTGCGGCGACGCGCTCTCCGGGAGAGAGCAGTCCGAATTTCACAGAGATACTCTCCGTGACTAGAATATAATACCAAATACCAAATACCACTCTTTTTTTACACTTATTTTTTTTAATCACTTTTTCATTTTGTTGTTTCTGGCATATTAATTATTACCCTTGATGTGAACCGAGGGAGTGGTGATGGATATAATTATGCCCAAAACTCATATCTTTCCTGTCGGATAGAAGCCAGAAGGTCTTATCTTTCTTATGCATTCCTTATAATTATATGATACTACTTTCTTGCTTTTAACGAAGTTTCTTTTTGGGGGGACGTTCCCTTCGATAGTAACCAAAGCAATGGCGATGTGTGTATGCTAAACAAAATAATTATCATCTTTCTTCTTAGGTGAAAACCAGAAAATACTATTATCCTTATTTATGCCTGTTTGTGATACTACTGTCTTGCTCCTACCTGAACAAAAACACACACGATAGTTCCAACTGGCATAGCAATATGTGACCTAGCACCACGAAAGGGACATTAAGTGTCAAGCTGATCAGTCTGAGACAAGGATACGTGTGAAAACGTATCAAACAATTCTCTTTCTAATGATACAAGGACCATTCTTGTATCTTTTTTTGTTCCAGAGTTATGAACATTTAATATTAGTAGGGTGAGCGTCGGCCATTTTGAGAAAACACAGTCTAAAATCTAGCTTAGCTGAGGAACATGAAGTGCCCTACTCGTTTTAAAACACTTATTAGACCATTTAGAGACCATATTAAAGATTACCCTTTATAAATATGAAAGATAAGATGCTAGAGAACACAAAAATACCCACAACTCAAAATTGACAAAGAATGATATTTTTTGACCTTCCAAGCATGTTGTGAGAAACTAGCCCAGCGACTTAATGTCCCTTTCGTGGTGCTGGGTCACGGGAAAACAAAGCCGTATAGAGAGGGGGTAGAATCATTCTTCGACCGAAAGCCAGAAGGTACTATGATCCTTCTGTATCCCTTATACCGATAGTACCTTCTTGGCTGTCGCCCTGTAAGCATGCAGAGCAATTGGCACGTGGCGTCAGACCTGATGTAATTCACCTGTGTAGACTAGAGGGGTGGAGAAAGGCGGGTTCCTCATTACCCGTTCACAGGAGCCAAGTGCCAGGAATTAGCACGTAATGGGCATTGGGGAGGGGTCGGAGGCGTACTTTCCACTAAGCGTTATTCTTTCTTTATCTTTCTTGTTTTAATTCTTTCTGCGGGTTCGTTCTATTTTGTCGATGTGCATGTCTGTATCGTTTGTCTGTCTGTCATCTGTGCCTGCCTTTCTCTGAATGTTTGTGTGTGTGTGTGTGCTCTGTATGTGGTTCGTTACGTTTGTCTGTCTGTCATCTGTGCCTGCCTTTCTCTGAATGTTTGTGTGTGTGCTGTCTGTATGTGGTTCGCTACGTTTGTCTGTCTGTCATCTGTGCCTGCCTTTCTCTGAATGTTTGTGTGTGTGCTGTCTGTATGTGGTTCGCTACGTTTGTCTGTCTGT
>CM065696.1:4419489-4424489 GCA_017654935.2 Phymorhynchus buccinoides | reverse complement strand
TGTCTGTCTGTGTCTCTCTCTCTCTCTGTCTGTCTGTCTGTCTGTCTGTCTGTCTCTCTCTCTCTCGCTCTCTGCTTTTCAAAGTCTTACAGGTAATGGCGCGCGCGCACTCTCACACACACACACACACACACACACACACACACACACGCAAACACACGCACGCACTCACACACACGCACACACACACGCACGCACACACACACACACATGCGCGCGCGCTCGCACGCACACACACGCACACACGCACGCACACGCACACACACACGCACGCACACACGCACATATACATACACACACATAGGAACATATTATTTTTGCTTTTTCTTCAATAGACAAAACCAATAACATTATTATCAGGCGATGATGGGGTTTTCCACCCAAAGGATATTGTTTTCAAGGATACTGAAAACATGAAAATGTTGAGCTGTCTTGGCGAAGGTTTACACTGTCTTTCGATGAAAGGATTGAAGCCTTGGAAAGCAACAAGCAACCACGCAACAAAGGATCGCAATGAAATACAAAGGAACCCCTGTTCCTTGCACAGATGCCCCTCCCTAAATTGAATAGCGAGCAGGTGAAATGAGTTCATAGACACGATCCTAGTTCATTGATTCTCAATGCTACCCACCCCCACCTCACTTAAACCTAAGCCCCCCCCCCCCCCCCCTCCCCTCTTCACTATTACCTTCCACCCCCTCCCCACCTTCATGCACTCAATTTACTGTAGCATATCGTCACATAATATCTACACGCCTATCTTGAATGGTAACCGAGGGTCACTGGTTAGTTTGGAATTATAAAAAAAATACAAATCACACAAAAAAGTCTCGGTCTTTCTCCTACTTCTTCCATTTTTGTCGTCTACCTCCACCCCCCACCCAGTTCTGTACTCATACAAAGGATTGATTATATAAAATGCAAAGCCTCAAACATAAATATTCAAGAGTAGTATTGTACGGACATAAGTCTTCAGCGGTTCATACAGGGAAAAAAATAAAAAATAAACGCCATTGATAAAATGCACATTAGTGTCCAATGTGTGATGTATGAAGCAACATGTCCAACTCTTAGTGTCCAATGTGTGATGTATGAAGCAACATGTCCAACACTTAGTGTCCAATGTGTGTTACATGAAGCAACATGTCCAACACTTAGTGTCCAATGTGTGATACATGAAGCAACATGTCCAACACTTAGTGTCCAATGTGTGATACATGCAGCAACATGTCCAACACTTAGTGTCCAATGTGTGATACATGAAGCAACATGTCCAACTCTTAGTGTCCAATGTGTGATACATGCAGCAACATGTCCAACACTTAGTGTCCAATGTGTGATGTATGAAGCAACATGTCCAACACTTAGTGTCCAATGTGTGATGTATGAAGCAACATGTCCAACACTTAGTGTCCAATGTGTGATACATGAAGCAACATGTCCAACTCTTAGTGTCCAATGTGTGATGTATGAAGCAACATGTCCAACACTTAGTGTCCAATGTGTGATGTATGAAGCAACATGTCCAACACTTAGTGTCCAATGTGTGATACATGAAGCAACATGTCCAACACTTAGTGTCCAATGTGTGATACATGAAGCAACATGTCCAACACTTAGTGTCCAATGTGTGTTACATGAAGCAACATGTCCAACACTTAGTGTCCAATGTGTGATACATGAAGCAACATGTCCAACACTTAGTGTCCAATGTGTGATACATGAAGCAACATGTCCAACACTTAGTGTCCAATGTGTGATACATGAAGCAACATGTCCAACACTTAGTGTGCAATGTATTAGGTATTAAGTAATTTATAATCATATAGGTGTCTCTGTGAAATTCGGGTTGCTCCCACCCGGAGAGCGCGTCGCTGCCAGAGGCGCGCAACCCTTTTTTTTGTTGCATGCGATTTTTTTTTTTGACTGATGAGGAAGGAAAGGGGGTGGGGTAAATTTACCCTTCGTGCGATAAATGAAGGGCTGAAGGGCCAGCCACACGTCCGCTAATATCGCACGACTGTACGATACGATTCGATCACGTGATCTCGTTGCGCCAATCTGTAAAGGGCCAGCCACAGGTCCACTAAAATCGCACGAATGTACGATACGATTCGATCACGTGGTCTCCAAAATCAAATGTGATTGGCGCAACGAGATCACGTGATCGAATCGTATTGTACATTGCGATTTTAGTGGACGTGTGGGTGGCCCTTCACAGTTGCCTAACAATTATGCCTAACCAAAGCAGAACATACACCCAAACCAATGTGCCAGTGATGCCTACTACTATGCATACCGCCTCTCCAGACAAGACCGAGCGATCATGCCATGACTGAGGACTGGTCTCTCTCTCTCTCTCTCTCTCTCTCTCTCTCTCTCTCTCTCTCTCTCTCTCTCTCTCTCTCTCTCTCCCTCCCTCCCTCCCTCTGTCTCTCTCTCTCTCTCTCGTATGAGGTTAATGCGTGCACGCGCGTGCATGTGTATGTGTGTGTGTGTGAGGAAGATGGGGTGTTGTGTTATTCTAAACACATGCGTTGTGTTTTGGGTATTAATCTCATTCATTGTTTTATTTATTAATTTCATAGAGATATATGGTGAGGATACGTGCGCTAGTCTTTTAGACACGTTTGTATAATGTGTATATAGTTGTTGCTGATGTCTATCTGTCTATCTATCTATTTCTCTGAAATAGGTTGGAACTTAAAAAATAAGCAATTAAAAGATTCCTGTATATTTATACCTGCTGTGATGTGACATAAGGATTAAACAAATGATAATATAATTTTAAGACAAAAGTGCCGTCCCGCACGAGTTTTTGGAATATTTAATATATCATCGGCTGATTTCTTTATTCAGTTAAAGTCGGAAGCGACAGACAGGCATGGTATACATACACATACATACACATTCACTTCAGTGGTTGTTTTCTTTTGTGAGCAATTGTCTTAAGGTTGTGAGCAAGTGTCTTGTGAGCAAGTGTCTTGTGAGCAAATGTCTTGTGAGCATTTGTCTTGTGAGAAAATGTCTCAACACCATGCCTCTATGGTGCAACAGCCATGACCGTAGAGCTCCTCGTTCTGGACTATCCAACCGTGCAGAAACTGGGGACATCCCGCTATCGCTACGTATCGATAACACTACCAAGATAAATCAGTACGGCTATCGCTACGTATCGATAACACTACTGGGCTAAATCACAACGGCAAATAATGGATAGGGTTAAAATAGGGTTAAACTTAATAAGGAATAGGGTCAGATTAGGTAAAGGGTTCGGGTTAGGGTTAGGAATAGGGTTAGGGTTAGTCTGTCGGAATTCAAACTGACAGATTGGCACAGTCATCATTATTTTTTCTCTCCATGGGTCGTAGTGGTAACAACCGGTAGTTGTTTCAATACGTAGTGAAAGCGCTACGCACCCCAGAAACTCAGGGATGAAACACGGCACACTGCAATCTGTATTCCTGCCACTGGTGCCCATGTAGGAAGGATTGACGAAGAACAAGAACAAAAGAATCAAACCCGAAACACGTTATGTTTACAGCACTTTCTATAGTATATAGATTCGACGTCTATTCTGGTTTATATTGATGACGACTGAAGCCGTTCCAGTAATAAGTAAAGTCTAGAACAGTTTAAAACTATTATTATTCAGAAGTTATAAAATTCGAACGCCGGCTAACAAACAACAGCACCAATATCAAAAGCAATAACAACAGCATCATCATCAGCAGCAACAACAATAACGTCAGCAGCAGCATCAATTAAACTAAGACATGCTTCTGCTTCTTCTTCTTATTATTAATATATTATTATTATTATTATTATATTATTATTATTATTATTATTATTATTATATAGCGAACGACTGATGTCGAATAAACAATGCAACATTGTTATCATTGGTAAATAGGAAAGCAAGCACCACAACCACCGACGCACGCGCGCGCGCGCGCACACACACACACATACATTGACACGCAAGAGATAGAGAGAGAGAGAGAGAGAGAGAGAGAGAGAGAGAGAGAGAGAGAGAGAGAGAGAGAGAGAGAGAGAGAGAGAGAGAGAGAGAGAGAGAGAGAGAGAGAGAGAGAGAGAGAGAGAGAGAGAGACAGAGAGACAGAGACACATAGACACAGAGACAGACACGCAAACGGGAAAGACACACACATAGACAGAATCAAGACAGACAGAGGACTAGAAGACATGCTTCTTTAGATTCTTCAACTCAAGTTTCTCAAGTCAATTAGAATGGAAAAAAACCCGCAAACTAATCATCCTTTTTCCACGCTTTTCCCTCTATCTGACAATGTCGACACTTCTTCCAAATGCAACATATTTATTTGGAATGAAACGCTATTTGATTTGGCCTAGTGCTTTTCTTTCTTTCTTCGCGAATGAAAGAGGGAGAATGTTGGTGGGCGCAGTGCCAGAAGACGTGCCCCCTCACCCACCCACCCGCTGTCACACATTTACAGGCAAACACACACACAATGGCATACAAGAACGGTGGTATACATAAATGCACTAGTCACACATACACATACACACACACACACACACGCACACATACGCGCGCTCGCACGCACACACACACACACATACGCGCGCTCGCAAGCATACACATATACACACACACGCACACACGTACGCGCGCACACACACACACACGCACACAAACACACACACACACGCACGCACTCACACGCACGCACGCACGCACACGCACACGCACACGCACACGCACACACACGTGCGTGCGCGCGCGCGCGCGCACGGAAAGAGTGTGAAGTTTTAGTAAATGCCGAAAACATCCCAAGTGGGATTCTGCTTAGCTGCAGCATGATAGTCTGTCGTTTCCGACCATGACTGCCAGAGAGCACAGAGGGCATGCCGTTAGTCCTATGGACTGGGCTAGTGTATAGCGGAAAAGCATTGCACAGGGTGCATCCTCACTCTCTCGGCCGAAGGGGTGCGGGGACAAATGGTGCTGTAGTGTA
>CM065696.1:4409489-4411989 GCA_017654935.2 Phymorhynchus buccinoides | reverse complement strand
ACCAGTCAAGCACAGAATGTTCAGTTAACAGAACCCTGTGCGTGCAAATGTTAGTGCTCACTCACCTAACCAAATGACAATCGCTGGATCTACAGCAGACAGCTCTCTCCTGAAGCCTCATAGAGTCCCAGTCGAACTGATGTCCCACCTCCAGTCAGAGCTCCCCAGTCACCCATACTGATACTGTAAAAAAAAATGATGAAATTATGTTTAACACTACAGTAGACTTAAACTCTAGTAGAGTTAAACTTTACTTATTAAAAACCAAACAAACTGTTTAATAATTAAAGCCTAAACCATTAACAAATGTACAATTAAGTACAATAGAACCTCCTTTATAACATTTCCCATTATAAGACTCCTTCCCATATGACCTACTTAACTTCTGAAATATTGCCCTTCTTTCTAACTATTAAAATTACCTCCTTTGTAATACAAAATACAAGACCCCTCCCTTAAGACCCCATTTTGGATTATTTTTGGAGGCAGATATTTTCTAGCAAAAAATACCCGATCCCTGGGATCGGTTGTGTTCCCTCTTAAAAAACAGAGTGAGTCGTTGATCTTTCCTTGTCTTCTTCTTCACCATAGGCAGCCAACTTCATCACGTTGAAGATTCTGCTGCACTTTAGGGGTTAGTATGAAAAAGAAAGCAAATAAGTTCAGCAAGGATACTGTAAAAAGTGAACTGATGAGATATTATGGGGAGAAGAGAGATCCCAAAACAAACAGTTAGGGATAATTTGAGTATTCTTATACAGACTGTTTGCTATGCAGATGAATGTTTATGAGATTTAAAAAAAGGGGTGTGGGGGGGTATGGTGTGGTAGAGGGAACTAGACAAGTTTAAACTTAAAGTCATACACAACTGCTTAATGCCCAGGGGAGTAATTCATAGCGGCTATGTTGATTACGTCAGACGTTTGACCTCTATTCACAGGTCAGACGACTCAGCTTTGATTTCATACATCGGAACTAAGTACTTTGAAATCCCCCGATAATGCTGTGCATGCGCTATACTTTCTTCCGCGCGAATCAAAGGAAAGCAACCGGTGCGCGAGACGTCGATGGGCAGAGACTGCTAGACCTAGCCTATGTGTTAGAGGCAGTGTGTGTGTGTGTGTGTGTGTGTTGGAAAGGAATGTATGCCCTATAGTTAGGCCTACTTTTGCTTAGGCCTAGCAGTAGGCTTATAAGATGTAGGCCTAGTTAGTATTGTTTCCACACTCTCTGTCCGAGTTTCAGCTTTATGCGTCAAATTTAGGATGTGGTATAAGCTAAAATAATTCAATAACAAATTTGTGTAGGGTGTGTGAGTGATAATAGACTAGTAGTGGAACTGAATTATGTCGAGCCTAACAGAATAAAAAGTTCAAATGACCTTTCTCTCTCACACACATGCGGTGCATGCACACACGCCTGCACACACACAAGCTAACCCTCGAGACATGCGAGTCCGCCATGAAGCAATCTCTTCTTCTTGTTCCTATTGGGGATGTTTATCCTGCCCCTGTCTCCTACCGATTAGTGGAATGGGCTGTAACGTGTGCGCAAGAGATCTGTGCATGCGTTCGCACACGGGACCTCGGTTTTAAGTCTCATCCGAAGGACTTTTTCCCCAACTGACGTCAGGTACCCATTTTACACCTGGGTGGAGTGAGGAAAATAGGAGTAAAGTGCCTTTCCCAAGGACACACCACTGCGACCCCAGCTGGATTCGAACCCACACACTCGCAAACTTGACGGATTACGAGCCAGCGACTCTTACCAACAGCGCCACAGCAGCTCCCAGTAATTGTGGTGAACGCTTTCAGTTTCAACGTAGGCCTACTGATGGCTTGGTTTTTGTCATGCTGTAGCATGAATCATCTTCAAAAACAACTTTTTAAGTCTCGAAGGTGCTGAAGCTCCCTGACTAAAAAGCACTACTACCCCCCCCCCCCCCCCCCTGCCGTTTTTGTTTTTGCCCCCCCCCCCCCTCCCCCACTTGGAATAGCCAGGCGTGCCAGGTCGTGCACATGAATGCCAGTCAACTCGGCCTTTTACCAGGTCGGCCTCATGCCAACTCGGCCTCGGGTGCAAGTCAACTCGGCCTCAAGCCCTGGTCATTTCGTCCCTCGGGTTCACTCTACTAGTACTAGGAAAAACGTGCACATGGCTCTATCCGTGTCAATGATAATTATTAGCGATAATATTTGGCTAATGTGATGTTGAAATGGCATTTTCTACTGTTTTGAATGGAGTCATTTGCACCCTCAAACAATAACACACAAATAGACAACACACACACACACACACACACACACACACACACACACACACAGTGTGTGACACACATACACACATAAACAAAACACCCAGACACAAACACACATTATGCTCTCTCTCTCTCTCTCTCTCTCTCTCTCTCTCTCTCTCTCTCTCTCTCTCTCTCTCTCCAGGACTGTTTTATTTGCAAAACCCGGCCCTATATATACGTACTAAATCGTCAAAATGATCA
>CM065696.1:4403369-4408989 GCA_017654935.2 Phymorhynchus buccinoides | reverse complement strand
CACACAGACACATACTGACAAACACACCCACACACACGCACACACCCACACACGCACACACCCACGCGCGCGCGCACACACACGCTGACACACACACACACACACGAAAACGCGCGCGCGCACGTACACACACGCGCGCTCACACACACACACACACACACACACACACACACACACACACACACACACACACACACACACACACACACACACACACACACACACACACACACACACACACACACACACACAACACACCACACACACACACACACACACACACACACACACACACACACACACACACACACACACACACACACACACACACACCACACACACACACACACACACACACACACACACACACACACACACACACACACACACACACACACACACACACACACACACACACACACACACACACACACACACACACACACACACACAACACACACACACACACACACACACACACACACACACACACACACACACACACACACACACACACACACACACACACACACACACACACACACACACACACACACACACACACACACACACACACACACACACACACACACACACACACACACACACACACACACACACACACACACACACACACACACACACACACACACACACACACACACACACACACACACACACACACACACACACACACACACACACACACACAACACACACACACACACACACACACACACACACACACACACACACACACACACACACACACACACACACACACACACACACACACACACACACACACACACACACACACACACACACACACACACACACACACACACACACACACACACACACACACACACACACACACACACACACACACACACACACACACACACACACACACACACACACACACACACACACACACACACACACACACACACACACACACACACACACACACACACACACACACACACACACACACACACACACACACACACACACACACACACACACACACACACACACACACACACACACACACACACACACACACACACACACACACACACACACACACACACACACACACACACACACACACACACACACACACACACACACACACACACACACACACACACACACACACACACACACACACACACACACACACACACACACACACACACACACACACACACACACACACACACACACACACACACACACACACACACACACACACACACACACACACACACACACACACACTGTTCCAAAAATAATAGGATAAATTGAATAAGAAAAAAGAATAAATTGATATAAATAAACCTGGATTAGTTCAGGAATTGCAAACAACGTTTGCGATGCATAAGAATAGAAACAGTTTGAAAATAAATACTTCGATCAAAATACCTTTATGCAAATAAGCCTAAAACACTTGTACAAATATGCTATAACCTATTTCTAGGACTTTGAAGAAATGAAGGTGCATGTGTGGCTAAAATAAACGGCAAAGCAGGGAGTTTAGGAGTGGGGTGTGGTAGGAACAAACATGTATTCGAAAGGGGAAAGGGGCTTTAAACCCTTTCGCTTTAAATTCAACAGCTGTTAGGAAAACCGTTACAGCGCATGCCCAGTCTGCACCGGAAAGAGGGTTAGTTTGTTTGGGGCTCAATAGAAAACCAAGATGGCAGAGCCATGTGAACTGTAACCCCAGTTACTGATGAAAACCGAGGGACATAATGTCTGACTCTTGAGTCATTGTGAGTTTTTGTATTTAAATTTGCGAAACCGCGCAAATGACACGGCCGCCTCGGTTGCCGTTGCCATCGCCCCGTGAGGGCTCACAGCAAATTTGAAGCGATTCGGTCGAAAAACGGCGGAGTTATAAGGCCCGTTTCGTGTTTCAGACAGACACACACACACACACACACACACACAGAACACACAACACACACACACACACACACACACACACACACACACACACACACACACACACACACACACACACACACACGGGACACTTGCCAAATTACTATATGACAAGACAAACTCCTTGGTTGACACATCTTCACTAGACCTAGTTTGATTTTAGTCCATCCATTATCTTTGAAATAATCAATGTTTTTGTGATGCCGTGGAACCCCCCCTATAAGACCTCCCATTATAAGACTCCCTCCCATATAAGACCTACTTCTCTGAGACATTGCCCTTCCTTGTAAGTATTAACATTACCTCCCTTATAAGACCTCCCATTATAAGACTCCCTCCCACATAAGACCTACTTCTCTGAGACATTGCCCTTCCTTGTAAGTATTAAAATCACCTCCCTTGTAAGACCCCATTATAAGACTCCCTCCCACATAAGACCTACTTCTCTGAGACATTGCCCTTCTTTGCAAGTATAAATCACCTCCCTTGTAAGACCCCATTATAAGACTCCCTCCCATATAAGACCTACTTCTCTGAGACATTGCCCTTCCTTGTAAGTATTAAAATTACCTCCCTTGTAAGACCCCTCCCTTATAAGATCTCATTTTGGATGATTTTTGAAGGTCTTATAAGGGAGGTCCACTGTGGTCAAATCGGATTCACCGCGATTACACTGACGTGTCTTGCTATTTGGTAATTTGGAAACCACCGTCCGCAACTTTTTTACTTTACTAAAAATACGTATCTGTATTGTTACAAATTCGGGACTTTCCTGGTGCTGCACTGCCTCCGGGCATTACCTCCAGGATCGTTCCCACCATCTGTATATCTACTAATGTCCCATATGTGTCTGTTCCAGACCGGAGGACATTAAGCAGAATTTGAAGTCCGCAACTTTCATCTGTATAAATTCCAAATACATATCTGCATTGTTAAAAAATCGGGACTTTACTGGTGTTGCACTGCCTCCGGGCATTGCCTCCATGATTGTTCCCACCATCTTTATATCTTATGTCCCGTATGTGTCTGTTCCAGACCGGAGGACGTTAAACAGATTTTCGTTCGTCGTCCGCAACTTGACCACTTAAGCGGGGCAGTGGGTAGATGCCTCGTGCCTCCATACGGGGAGTTGGACGACCCCGCCCCCTCCACGAGTCTCTCCCCGTGGGGATACCGGGGGGGGGGGGGGGGGATCTTTCGCAAAAAATTGTTCCCCCACCTTCTGGAAGTTCTGTGCTTCTAACTTGTTTTAATCTGCCACTCGCTTTGACTCTGCCTTTTCCCTTTGTTTTCTGTCATCTGCTATCTTTCTAACTTATTGAAAAAAAAAAAAATTCTTCCAAATAATGTTTCTCCTTTGAGCTCCTCAAATTGGAATGTGTCGGCTGTACGCAGCAGAGAGACCAGTGAAAACTGAAAACCGGATGCATGCGTACCTTCACCATCATGACCATATGGCCCGAGAACGCAGACTAATAATAATAATAATAAGAACATCACTTAAGAAACCGTTCTGCCAAGTTTTGTTAAGATTGGTCTAGTGGTTTATGCGTCGTGGAGTGGAACATATTTTGTTCACACACAGTACAGACGTACGTACCCACGCTCGCACGGACAGACAGACGAACACACATGCCTTCGTTCCTATTCTAATGCACTCCCGTTCTGTGAGAACTGGGTTTAGGTTCACTGGAGGTCGCTCGCCGCGCGAATTACTTTAGCACCAAAAGGGGTCTAAGAAACATCAATGACGCTATCTAAGTCCAGATAACTCTAAAGCTTACTCTTCACTTTTAGGAGAGAGGAAAGAGTTGCTACCAAAAGGGAAATAAATCATACCTCTCTGTCAGTGTGCACAAATATCTCGATTTCATTCGTGTCTATCTGTGTGCAGACAATTAAGTTTGCACTATATTACGCCATCTAACATGATGACAAACTAAGAAAGAGCACTCACAAACACTTAGTCCCGTATATTGTCGTGATAAAATAAAGAATACTTGTTTTTGTTTGGTCTCTTTACTTGGGCTGACATTTTGGGGGAAAAAAGTCACGTTCTCGCGAGATTAAAACACAAAGTAGGCCTAAGGAACAAAAGTTTTATTATTTCCCCATGATTCATCTGATAGTTTGCTGCATGTTACCTTCGGAAGAGCCGCAAAGCGTTTGCGAAACTATCGACAAACAAAGGTGTCTCGCAAGGTGTCTGTACACGTGGACATTTTTCACTATTTCCCCATGGTAACACAGTGATATCCAGACACTTGCATATTTCTGTGTTGCCATGGGGAGATAGTGACACATATTCACGTACATTGAGATCTGTAGGACTGTTTTTGCCGAAGTCCGCGAACACTTACGAGCGTTCGCCCTTGTGAAACTCTCCCCTTAGAGAACCAAAACACTGACGGGGAAAATGGGAAATTTCATTAGTGGGAAAGCCTCTTCACAGCCTGCGGGTTGTAAACGGGTCCTTGGAACAAAAACACACTGCGCCTCGCTACTGTAATCTGAGGGTAGAGGGGATTCAACCAGACACTCAGATGGGTGCATGTGTCTGTCTGTCTGTCTGTCTGCCTCTTTCTCTCTGTCTGTCTGTCTGTCTGTCTCTCTGTCTCTCTGTCTGTCTGTCTCTCTCTCTCTCTCTCTCTCTCTCTCTCTCTCTCTCTCTCTCTCTCTCTCTCTCTCTCTCTCTCTCTCTCTCTCTCTCTCTCTCTCTCTCTCTCTCTCTCTCTCTCTCTCTCTCTCTCTCTCTCTCTCTCTCTCTCTCTCTCTCTCTCTATGTTTGAATAAGCTTAGTCGTTAACATTTATTGTCGCTAACTTTTATCATATATTATCATGCAAATGCATTATGATGGTTTATTTTTGTCCTTTGCCTTTTCCATTCACCACCCATGTCTGCCCCCCCCCCCCTCTTTCCCCCCACCCTTCTCCATCATTCCCTTCATTTTTTGCATAGTATAGCCCCCCCAACAAACTACAATATTTAATGTGTTCATGGACCAGCATAAACCATATAATGCAAAACAAGCGAAGGCAAAGACATATTACTCATAATAAAGGTCGCTTGTATAGCGCAACTCCTCTCAGTTAACTGGAGCTCTTTGCGCTTTACATAATCTACATTTAACATATAGATAAGCACAGAACAAATTACCTCACACTGAGTACACAATAGTAACATCTACAAACATTAGACCATCAAAAGTTAAATCTGAAACGGCTGAAATTCCAGCCTCACTTTTCCCACTGACACGCATACACGCGCGCCTATCCGCATGCAGCATCTGAGTGTCCTAGGTCCCTTCGTTCAAACGTTATCGATCGTGTTAAAATAGTCAGTCAGATGGTCGGCTTCAGAATCCACTGAAAACATTACCAGCTTAGCGCTCTTCGTTCGCGATTCGCGGCTGGTAGAAATCAGTAGTGAATTGTTTTAGGGAAAATCATGGAGGCAAGCCAATGACTAAGGATGTAACAGAACAAACACACGTGCTACAAGATGGAGGAGAGGAAGATACAGTCGGGGTGGATGCTCAAAGAAGTAGATGTCGATGAGAGGGCGAAATGGGACAACGGTAAGCTTATGTTGGGGTTCAAATTATAATTACTGGTCGTGTGTGTGTGTGTGTGTGTGTGTGTGTGTGTGTGTGTGTGTGTGT
>CM065696.1:4393369-4395869 GCA_017654935.2 Phymorhynchus buccinoides | reverse complement strand
CGACGACGACGACTATTGCTGCATGCTTAATGAGTATGCTACATACCCAAGGTAAAGACTGGCAGAGTGTATGTGTGTGTGCGTCTATATGTATGTGTGTGTATGTATATGTGTGTATATGTGTGCATATGTGTGTATATGTGTGTGTGTGTATGTGTGTGTATGTGTGTATGTGTGTGTGTGTGTGTGTGTGTGTGTGTGCGTGTGCGTGCGTGTGCGTCTATATGTGTGTGTGTGCATGTATATATGTGTGTGTTCTTCAGTTTAGCGTCCTTCCACTAAAGACAAAATTATATTGCGGTAATATGTGTATGTGTGTGTATATGTGTGTGTATGTATGCGTGCGTGTGTGTCTTTGTGTGCGCGGGCGTGTGTGTGCGTGTGTGTGTGTGCGCGCGCGCGCCCACATTTATGCAACACAACACGGGCTTCCAGGATTGGCTTTGGGCTGCTCTTGTGTTGGTAGGTGGGTCCAATGCATCTCTGTGTGCCCTCGGCACGTTGGGGGTGGTTAGCTTCATTCTATTAACAGAACAACCGATGAGCTGCATGGAGATGCCCTACCAGACTATCTTACATCCGGGCATCTCTCTGACCTCCATCTCTCGATGTGCTATAATTGTTTGTACAGTAAACGACATTTTAAATCTATATATTAATAGACCGTTTTGCCATGAAAGTTGTTGTTTTTTTCATTGTAATTTTCGAACAGCGTGCTTGTAAATCTGATATGAGTAAAGTCTGACATGATGATTGGTCAAGATTCAGGTTCCATGTAATGTAGCCACAATACGAGGGTTGTTCACTAAAGTGTGTCCTTTGTATAGGCTACTTTAACTAGGCAGCGGGTTGGACATGGCTTTCAGATCTTCACATGTGGTTTTCTGGTTAGAAAGAGAGAAGAAGAACATTGGGGAAAATTCCCTCCCCCCACCCCCACCTCATTTCCTCGTGAGAAGCGTTACTATGAAGGGATAGCCTTCGACGAATCTCAAAGGAGGGAGGGGGCACAATAAGATACATGAATAGGGGAGGGGGGGGGGGGGGGGGGGGGGGGTGTAGGCTAAAGTGGTGATTTTATGTTGCCGCCTTGGTATTAGGCATTGATTCACAGTAGTCATGGTCCCGGCCACACGCCTTCACTTCACCTGGCTCTGCTCTCTGGAAGCTGGAGAAACCTTAGTGCGGTGGTAGTGGAGAGAAAAAGGGTGTTGGAACGCTGGAGCAAGGAGAGAGAGAGAGAGAGAGAGAGAGAGAGAGAGAGAGAGAGAGAGAGAGAGAGAGAGAGAGAGAGAGAGAGAGAGAGAGAGAGAGAGAGAGAGAGAGAGAGAGAGAGAGAGAGAGAGAGAGAGAGAGAGAGAATTGGAAAATGAAAGAAGAAATACGAAAAGAAAGGCTATTTGATGGTAGAACAATGACGCTCACCAGGACAGAAGCCAATGAAGCACGGCGTTGGGGAATGCTGAAGACGTCTGTCTTTCTGCATCAGTGACTCAGTCAGTCCTAAGCAGAAAATCTATCAAAGTTTGGATCTCCTCTGCAGCTTGCCTCTGCTCCTACCCTTGACTCATTCCGGACGAATTCCGAGTATACTCGGAACAGGAGAACGCCAGTCAGAGCCTAATTCCGAGTTCTGAGTCTAAAACGTGTCTAAATCCAAGTTTCTTTCAATCCAAAGCACGTATTTCAAGTTACGTCTCTTCATCACACTTCCAGCTTTGGCTTCACTTATTTTTGGCACTTCTATTTTAATTTTTAATGTTGAAAATGGCAAAAAAACCGGCCCTACAAGAGCCTCAGAAAATACTCCAATTTGTTTTCATTAATAGTGATAGTAATAAAGAGACTACTGATTCCGATTTTAATGCAAGTAATCACGATTTAGAAGCGAAAAATAAACTCGGATCAACCAGTAATGTTGTCAAACTGAATCATTGACAGTGTTGAGTTTTGTTGCGTTTCTTATTTGTTATATTTTTTCTAGGCAGCCCCAGGCCAGTGATGATGGTTGTCTAAGGCAGTGAAGTCTTGAAGGGGTTAGCTGGGTGTTTTTGTATCGTATTGTACAGTATTGTATTGTTTTGTGTTGCAGTGTACTGCTTAAATGTACAATTATTATTATTATTATTATTGTATTGTATCGTATTGTATTGTATTGTTTTGTGTTGCAATTTAGCGTTCAGTGTTCAGTGTGTTCTTCTGTTATCTGTCTCTCTCTCTGTCTGTGTCTGTCTGTCTGTCTGTCTGTCTGTCTCTCTCTCTCTCTCTCTCTCTCTCTCTCTCTCTCTCTCTCTCTCTCTCTCTCTCTCTCTCTCTCTTTCAGTTTGGGTGGTCGACCCAATATTACATTTCTTTTAAATTATAGAACTCTATTTACCCCGCCAGACAGAGTCTGACGGGTTTTGTTTCGGGGCTGTCTGTCTGTCTGTTTGTTTGTTTGTTTGTTTGTTTGTCTAGAGTCCTTTTCTTATCCTTTGATTTAGTCTCCTTCCCTTTTCTT
>CM065696.1:4343369-4388369 GCA_017654935.2 Phymorhynchus buccinoides | reverse complement strand
CACACACAGACACACACAGACACACACACAGACACACACACACACCCACCAAAGAGAGAAAGACAGAACAAAAGAACAACAAACCACCACAGAATGTTGTGAAACACACAATGTGTTACTAGTACATAGTGTTTTCTTTGCACTTCACGACATAAACCTTTAAATGGGCACCCTGACGGATGAGGTTTTCGCAAGAAACACGTCGAGATCACCAGGAAAGCACCCTTTACAGAGATCGCAACACTCACTTTGCTCTGGTTTCCCAGAAATCAAACCGTCAAATCGGTGATTCATTCTTGGCGGAGGTGCTGGAAGTCAGAGTATTTCAATGTTGGCCGCCTGAGTCGCTTAGACCAAATCACGAAATGTCCACAATACAAGCCTTTTAGTTAGTTTACCAAAAGGAGTTTCGCTCACAACGAAAGAAATAGCTCCAATGTTGTTTTTACTGCACTACAAAGAAGAAAAACCACTCTGAGTGTCCTTCACCCACCCCGTCCAAAATGGCTTCTATCTCCGGCAACTCCGCCAAGGAAGAATCGCCGTTTTGACGGCTTGATTTATAGGAAACCAGAGCAAACTCTGTCTGAGTGTTCCGATCCTTGAAAAGGCTGTCTTTCTGGTGACCTCGACGTGTTTCTTGCAAAAAAATCTCATCCGTCAGGGTGCCCCTTTAATCACGGGGCGAACAGTACAATGAGCGCCATACACTACTTGATGTTCAGCAGTAATGAAAACCCACACACACACACTGCACAGTTCAGTTCAGTCCTTTGTGAGCGACCATGACCCTCAAACCAGGCGGCACTTGCATTGGCTCTAACTATCATCAAAGCAACAAATATAGTTTGATCATTTACGCATTGGACTGTAGAGGGGAAGTATTGTTTTTTGACAACGAGGATATTCCTTGAAACGTTGTGTTTTTTCTCTCATTAAAAAAAGGACGAAACAACCTGTTCAGCGTTTTTCTCTTTTGTGTGCCTTGTCCTTCAGTGGTCATTTCTTCATTTGTTCCAGTATTGTTTTCTTTTGTGTACCTTGTCCTTCAGTGGTCATTTCTTCATTTGTTCCAGTATTGTTTTCTTTTGTGTACCTTGTCCTTCAGTGGTCATTTCTTCATTTGTTCCAGTATTGTTTTCTTTTGTGTGCCTTGTCCTTCAGTGGTCATTTCTTCATTTGTTCCAGTATTGTTTTCTTTTGTGTGCCTTGTCCTTCAGTGGTCGTTTCTTCATTTGTTCCAGTATTGTTTTCTTTTGTGTGCCTTGTCCTTCAGTGGTCGTTTCTTCATTTGTTCCAGTATTGTTTTCTTTTGTGTACCTTGTCCTTCAGTGGTCGTTTCTTCATTTGTTCCAGTATTGTTTTCTTTTGTGTACCTTGTCCTTCAGTGGTCATTTCTTCATTTGTTCCAGTATTGTTTTCTTTTGTGTGCCTTGTCCTTCAGTGGTCATTTCTTCATTTGTTCCAGTATTGTTTTCTTTTGTGTACCTTGTCCTTCAGTGGTCATTTCTTCATTTGTTCCAGTATTGTTTTCTTTTGTGTACCTTGTCCTTCAGTGGTCATTTCTTCATTTGTTCCAGTATTGTTTTCTTTTGTGTGCACCTTGTCCTTCAGTGGTCATTTCTTCATTTGTTCCAGTATTGTTTTCTTTTGTGTACCTTGTCCTTCAGTGGTCATTTCTTCATTTGTTCCAGTATTGTTTTCTTTTGTGCACCTTGTCCTTCAGTGGTCATTTCTTCATTTGTTCCAGTATTGTTTTTTGATCTTGTTGATTTTTTTATCCTTTTGTTGCCTGCTTTTTGCTCCTTTTGCTATATTTGCTGTTTGCTGTTTAATTGTTTGTCTATGTTGATAAAGGCGTATTCTTGTATATTTTTCCGTTCCTGAGTTATGAGCATGTAAAGTTAGTAGGGTGAGCGTCGGCCATGTTGAGAAAATACACTCTAAAGTCTAGCCTAGCTGAAGAACGTGAATTGATCTACTCGTTTTCATTAAAGCACTTATACAACCACTTAGAGACCATGTTAAAATTGTCCTTTGTAAACATGAAATATAAGATGTTAGAGACCATGCTAAAATTGTCCTTTGTAAACATGAAATATAAGATGTTAGAGACCATGTTAAAATTGTCCTTTGTAAACATGAAATATAAGATGTTAGAGACCATGTTAAAATTGTCCTTTGTAAACATGAAATATAAGATGTTAGAGACCATGTTAAAATTGTCCTTTGTAAACATGAAATATAAGATGTTAGAGACCATGTTAAAATTGTCCTTTGTAAACATGAAATATAAGATGTTAGAGACCATGAAAATAGCCATAACTCAAAATTGACAAACAATGAGATTTTTGACTTTCCAAGCCTTTAGTGAGAAACTAGCCCAGCGACTTAATGTCCCTTTCGTGGTGCTGGGTCACTCCGCAAACCGTGAAAGTGTTATTTGTTTTTCTTGAACAAGTCTTGTCTTTCGCATTCAGCAAGCCAAGCAAAAGAACAGGCAAATCACTTTGTAGAAACTCATTTATTCCATTCAATATGGAAACAGTGAAAACGAAAACAAAACAGCAATAAAACATTTTTTGTCCATGTTCAAACTCTAACCAAGTAGGTAACCAACAACTCATTGATTTTAATCGATGTACGCTAACATTGGTTCAAAACTCAATCATCACTGTACGCTTTGGTTTCAGAACAAAAGAAAAGGACACCGCATGTACACACATCCATGCTTAACTTGGTCTACCACAACGTGACAGAATGATACAAACCAAAGCGTTGACACACTAACATACTATTTTAATATCATGTGTCATTTAGTTCAGATGGCATGTAGCATCTCATTAATAATTTGTAACACAGTCATATTCACAGTGACAACATCAGCGACATTTATATAAAATGATGATTAAAAATTGTATGTAGCCTACACGCGTACGGGTGTCCATGTATGCGTACGTGCGCGCGTGCATGCGTGTGCGAGAGAGAGAGAGAGAGAGAGAGAGAGAGAGAGAGAGAGAGAGAGAGAGAGAGAGAGAGAGAGAGAGAGAGACAGAGAGAGAGATAGAGACAGAGACAGAGAGATATAAAGAGACAGACATATACGCATGTATGCACGCACGCACGTACGCACGCACGCACTCACACACACACACACACACACACACACACACACACACACACACACACACACACACACACACTTTTGAAACCAACCAACATAGACATAACCATTCACTATCATTCTCTCGAAAAAACCCCAATATAATTATACAAATCAATTCTTTATAAACTTATGGAACCAGTTACCAACAAATTTGAAATGCATAAAAACCCAGGAATCGATTTAAGAAAATAAAATAAAAACTCACCTCATGAATATGAACGTTTTGTAAGCATAGATTAAAGGCTGATGTTTACTACACATCATATTCATTATAAGTGTATTGTTTGCTTCCTTTCTACCATTGATGCAAGGTCTACGTCTGGTAACGGTTGCCTGTTAAGGTTCCATGATGATGTTTTTAAGAAGACCCATTTAATGATTAATATAATATTAAGTTTGATCACGTCTTCTAATCAAGTTTATACTGTGTGACTAACAAGGTAACCTAATTATTTGATCTGTTGATTTCTTGATCACATTCTTGTCAATTTTATTTATATCATGTTTCATATGATGTAGTTTATTGATCTGAATCATCATCTTGATCCTCTATCACACTGAAAATTACTCGAAGTGTATTAATGTGCCTCTGTATCTTGTTATCTTGTTCTATATGTATATGTGTATTTGAGCGTGTAGATGTTTGCTTATGAGAGAGAGAGAGAGAGAGAGAGAGAGAGAGAGAGAGAGAGAGAGAGAGAGAGAGAGAGAGAGAGAGAGAGAGAGAGAGAGAGAAAACGAAAAGATATTTTATTTAACCAGGGAACATGATATAAGCAAGTTACATGCTTTTTCCACCCAGCCTTGGGGAAAAATAAAGTAAATCAAACCAGAAAGCTAAATAATATATGTACATACAGAAATGAGAAGAAAAGGGAGGGGGGATGGGGGGAAGAGGCACAGAGGGGGATAAGGATGGGGAGATTTGGGAATTTAAAGTACAGGCAAACCCCCCCAAAATAAATAAATAAATGAATAAATAAATTATTTAAAAAAAAAGTCACATCATGCAAACATAAAATCAGCAAAGGACAACACTCCCCATCATAATCATTATCAGTAATAGTAAGATAGTAATAAACAAATCAAGTTATATCATACAAAAGTATCAAACAAATATGTTATCACATATTATATCAAAATCAGCAATCCTAGATATCATCATTCAAGTGACTTAATATGTATCCACATCTTCTGATGAGGGTATTGCATACCCAATAATAGAATGGTTATCTGGATACAGTTGACATGTTTTCTTTTAATCTCTGAAATAGAATATTTTGATACGCGTTTTTGAAGGAAGTAATGCTGCTTTTCTGCTTAAGATTAGTTGTTACGGAATTCCAAACAGTACCACCTGAGTATGTTAAGCTTGTTTTGAAAAGATCAGTTTTAGGTTTTGGAATAACAATATTGTTAGTATATCTAGATTGGTTGATTGGAAACTTTTGGAAACTAATTAATGTTGGAGGTGCAAAACCATTGATTATTTTAAACATCATGACAGCTTTGTGGTATTGAAGTTTGTCTGTAAGAGGTAAAATGTTTTATTGCGATGTAATCTTGAAAAGTTAGAGAAGACGATTTTAGGAGGACTGCTTTAAGGGCTCGCTTATGAACATTGATTAATGGCTTTAATGTGTTGGTACTACTTGAATCGAAGAGTGTAGAGGCGTAATCTATGTGTGATTGAATACATGCATAAAAGAAGTGCTTACGGGCATCGAGATTAAGAAAGATTTTAATTTTAGAGAGGAGGAAGACTTTTTGTGAGACACGTTTGCTCAAACTACTAATATGGGGAGACCAAGAAAGGTTATTGTCTAAGGTAACCCCTAACACTTTGTGAGAACTGACTACTTCAATTTGTTTATTGTGAATATATATTGGAGGCAAAGGAAAGGTTAAGTTTTGTCGTTTTTGTCGTGATGTTACTATCATACATTTTGTTTTTTGTTCATTCAATGTCATGTGGTTAAGTTATGTCCATTTAACTAGCTGATCTATATTTTCTTGCAATTTAAAGGATAACTGATTGAGATCAGTATGGTTAGTGTGAATTGACGTATCATCGGCAAACATCTCAAAGGGTCTTTAATATGAAGAGGAAGATCATTGACATAATTATAGTAAAAACAAAAGGGGACCTATAACGGATCCTCGTGGAACCCCGAATTTGATTGGTAAAGAACTAGATTGTTTATTATGAAGGAAAACAGTCTGCTTACGATTTGTAATAAATGATTTGATGAACTGAAGGACAGATTTTGAAAATCTATATATTGCCATTTTCTGCAGTAGTAAATTATGGTCGATGACATCAAATGCTTTGGCAAAGTCTACTAAGAGGACCCCTGTAATTGCTATATAATCTATATATTGCCATTTTCTGCAGTAGTAGATTATGGTCGATGACATCAAATGCTTTGGCGAAGTCTACTAAGAGGACCCCTGTAATTGTTATATCATCTATGTATTGCCATTTTCTGCAGTAGTAGATTATGGTCGATGACATCAAATGCTTTGGCGAAGTCTACTAAGAGGACCCCTGTAATTGTTATATCATCTATGTATTGCCATTTTCTGCAGTAGTAGATTATGGTCGATGACATCAAATGCTTTGGCAAAGTCTACTAAAAGGACCCCTGTAATTGTTATATCATCTATGTATTGCCATTTCCTGCAGTAGTAGATTATGGTCGATGACATCAAATGCTTTGGCAAAGTCTACTAAGAGGACCCCTGTAATTGTTATATAATCTATATATTGCCATTTTCTGCAGTAGTAGATTATGGTCGATGACATCAAATGCTTTGGCAAAGTCTACTAAGAGGACCCCTGTAATTGTTATATCATCTATGTATTGCCATTTTCTGCAGTAGTAGATTATGGTCGATGACATCAAATGCTTTGGCAAAGTCTACTAAAAGGACCCCTGTAATTGTTATATAATCTATATATTGCCATTTTCTGCAGTAGTAGATTATGGTCGATGACATCAAATGCTTTGGCAAAGTCTACTAAAAGGACCCCTGTAATTGTTATATCATCTATGTATTGCCATTTCCTGCAGTAGTAGATTATGGTCGATTACATCAAATGCTTTGGCGAAGTCTACTAAAAGGACCCCTGTAATTGTTAAATCATCTATGTTTGCAAGCCATTGGTCAACAAGATTAGTCAAAGCTGTGTGGCAAGAGTGATTTGATCTAAAGCCAGATTGATTAGGGTGTGTTAAATCATATTTAGATAAATGAGAAATTATATATTTGCTAAAATGCTTTTCTAGAGGTTTAGAAAGAACAGAAACGAGCGAAATAGGTCCATAGTTTGAAGGGTCAGCTTTATCACCAGATCTAAAAAGTGGTATAACTTTAGCTTGCTTCAGAATGTTAGGAAGATAACTTTTATCGATACAGAGGTTGCATAGATAAGTCAGTGTGTCTGTAATGAGAGGAGCACTAAGTTTAAGAACAATTCCATCTAAACCATCAAGACCACGTGTACCTGTTTGTTTTAAATGATTAAGATAAAGATAAACATCACAAACTGTTATTGCAGGAACAGCTAGTTCGGATTTAATTTCTTTTGACACACAGAAATCTTTCAGCAATTTGAGATCATTTTGTTCAGACCTATCATGTTTAACGGTAACGTTAGCTACATTATAAAAATGACGATTTAGTGAATCGGCTGACATTTCTGTGGGAACAACGGATGCTTTGTCCGAGTTTTTACGGGTTAGAGTGTTTATAGCTTTCCAAATGGGCTTTGAGTTATTTTTAGAATAACTGAACACTAAATCATTAAAATATTTCTTTTTTGAACGGCGAAGCATGGATGTAACTGTATTTCTCTGTTTTTTGAATTGTTCAAAGTGTTTGGGTTTCAATAAAGTATCTCTAATTCGAATAGCTTCTTCAATTTTCTCTCTTTTTGGCTTTGGTAAATATCTAACTCTTTTTGTGACAAAGGGTGCATGTTTGTTATAAATTTCTATGAAACTTTTATGCCAAAATTCAAAAGCTAAATCAGGATCAGTGAACTGATAGACTTGAGACAGCGGAGATTGGACAAGGCATCCTTATTAAAATTAGCGAAGGATCTGTACGTAATTACTATATGGCCAGGCTTAGGAACCCTGACTCCTTTTTTGAGCCACGTTACACAGATAGGTAAGTGGTCACTACAACCACAAGAGAGAGAGAGAGAGAGAGAGAGAGAGAGAGAGAGAGAGAGAGAGAGAGAGAGAGAGAGAGAGAGAGAGAGAGAGAGAGAGAGATTGATTGATTGAATTTTATTTATAGAGGGTAATAGAGTAAGCAATAACATGCTTTTTTACATCCAGCCCTCTGGACAGAATACATATATAAAAGTAGAGAGAGAGAGAGAGAGAGAGAGAGAGAGAGAGAGAGAGAGAGAGAGAGAGAGAGAGAGAGAGAGAGAGAGAGAGAGAGAGAGAGAGAGAGAGAGAGAGAGAGAGTGTATACGAGTACTAGGGTGTGTGCGTGCATGAACTTATTAATGCTTTTTTGTTTGTTTTGTTTTGGTTTTTGTGTGTGTGTGTTTCTTTCTTCCTTCTCATGTTTATTTCCTTCTTTCACTGTTGTGTTATAGATGGCTTGATGTAAAGAAAGCAAACCATTATTGCTTATTCAATGTTCCATCTGAAAATAAATGTTTTGACTTTGACTTTGACTTTGACACACACACACACACACACACAACACACACACACACACACACACACACACACACACACACACACACACACACACACACACCCACACACACACACAACATTGACTTGCTAGTCTATGAAATGAAAGTGAAATGAATTGTTGTCAAATGTGCACACATACACTATGAGAAAAGAACAGTCCATTATAATAGAAATCCTCTCTACTTCGAAGCATTAATTAATTGGACGAGTGATTCAGTTTTCACGAAGACATTGGAGTGAAGATTCACAAAACTTGTAAAAACATAAGTACACGAAATAATACACACCCCACCCAGTCTCACACAAATACATAATAATAATAATGATAATAATAATAATAATAATAATAACAAGGGCATCGCCGAGCGGCAGCAACGCATTGTGACAATGCAAACCCGGCCAGAGTTATGTCCTGCCCCCCCCCCCCCCCCCCCCCCCCCAATAAACACACCACTTTCCACCCTTACAGAACGCATAAAATACATAGCCCAAAATTTGAAGCGATTCTGTTCACTAGTTCACGAGATACAGCTGAACTTTTATACAAACTTCCTTGCACCATGGTACACCACCACACACAACTTGAAGCGATTCTGTTCACTAGTTCACGAAATAAAGCTGGGGGGGGAAATTACATAGCCCAAAGAAGGAAATTTCGGTTTTCAAGGTCAAACTTCAAGGTCAAGGTCAGCACGGTGTTAATTAACGAAAGGAAGCTTCCTTTTCAAGCTGTCTACCCCTCTGCCAATTTTACTCAAAATCCAAACAGTAGTTTTTAAGATAATCGATACACAGTCACACACACAGACACACACAGACACAGACCTTCCCAAATACTTACTAAAAAAACTTCAAAGCATAGATTGTAAGGCATTTAGATTAGCCCTTGGTGTTCCCTTTCATGGTTCGATCTTAGGAACTTACCATGAAGCAGGTGTTTTACCTCTTGAAGATCATCGCAAATTAGCGTGTGCTAAATACATTTTAAGATGCTCTACAGTTCAAAATTCAAATCAAACGGAACTCGGTATAAGGTCTGATATCCATTTTCCTAAACGTGCTAAACGCATTCGTTCTAATAAAACTATATTAACATTTTCTTCTAAACTGTTGACAAAATCAGGTGTAAATCAAACGAAGTTGGCTGTGCGTTTTCCAGTAAGTCCCATTCCAAACTGGGAGCTTTGCAAGGCAAAATTTGATTATAACTACACAACTATATCTAAAAATGATAACATTAACATTCTTGCCTGTGAGGCTAAATCTCATATCAACAATTGCTATCCCAATCCTTTCAAAATCTTTACTGACGGTTCTTTACTAGACAATAATGCAGGCTGTGGATTTGTCATTCCCACTTTAAAAATCGAAAAATCTTTTTATCTTGGTAAAGACTTCTCCATTTTCACAGCTGAATTAGTAGCAATTTTAATGGCTATTCAGTATGTTATAGATGTTCCATTTAACTTCTACGGTGTTCTTTTTTGTGTAGATTCTAAATCTGTTCTTCAAGCTTTAGAATCAACAAGTCCAAAAACCAGGGCTGAAATCATTACAGAAATTAGAATACTTATCCATATTCTTATATCAAGAGGCATCACAGTTGATTTTTGTTGGATCCCATCTCATTGTTCGATTTCTGGAAATGAATGGGCTGATCGTACTGCTCGGGCAGGGGCAAACAAATCTGCCAATTCTAGGGATATTCACATTCCCTGGAGTTTGCAAGAAGGCTATTCTCTCTTACAAAGAGCTTCTTTTGAACATTTTGATAAAATCTACAAAGAATCTATGCTTCACAAAATACATAAACCTGAATCTTCCATAAAGTGTTGTTTAAACTCCCGATCATGGAAGTCTCAGAAAAGAGATTCCTTAGTAAATTATGTATTTCTTAATAGAAATGTAAACAAACATCCAAGACGCCTTAAAAAGTTTGTTTCACTACTTTATAGACTTAAGCTAAATGCTTTTAAAACTAAATTCACAAAAAATCTTCAATGTGTATGCGGTGCTATTGATAATTGTACAACAACACACATTCTATATTATTGCCCTTATTTTGAATCGGCCCTTTCAGAATTCAGAAAAGATGAATCCAAATGTATATTCCAAGATGCCGTATCTCTTTTGAATTTTGTACAAACTTTAATGTTAAGTCCATTTGGCTCGTTTCTATGATTGCTGTTGGGTTTTTGTTTATAGAATGTTTGCATTTTGATTTTATAATAGTTCAATTCTGGAGTTTTTATTTTATTTTTTATTATTATTATTATGGTGTGTTTTTTTTTAAAACTGTTTTAACTAAGCATACATCCCCTAATGTTACTTATAAATATGCACTTTAAGCACACACAGATACACATGCACATGCCCACGCGCACACACACACACACACACTTTCATGTCTAATATCACTTCTAAGTGAAAAGACGTTAAATTAAAGAACAACAACAACAACACACAGACACACAAACCGATCGCAATACTTCGGCCTCTGGCCGGGTAATAACAATAATAATAATAATAATAATAATAATAATAATACATAGTTTTTATATAGCGCGTTTGTTTATAATTAAACTAGAATTAAATATATAAAGAAAGAAATTAACAACAACACCAACAACAAAAACACAGCAACAACAACAAAACCCACACAACAACCAACCCAACACAAACAGTTTACATATTACAGCAGACATGCATTATTTTCACAAGCGGAGAAATAATCAAAACATTTTTGCTTTATTTACGCTTTGCGCTGTTTCTGGTGCTGCAGCGAAAGGGATCGAGTGGCCTTTGGGGACCTTCCCTAACGCTATCTGACTTCAAATTACTTTAGCCGAAGGAGTGGGGATGTACCCTGGGCAAGGCTAAACCAAATTTAACCCAGCCCGCCGGAATAGCAGCTGACCCCTCTGTATATATCTGGCAGTCATGGTCGGAAACGACAGACAGGCCTACACTGAGGCATGCTTCATATTACTACGTTGGTTCTGAGAAGATTGGAACGAACAATGACCCCAAGTTCCACGGGGGACTGGGTAAGCTAAGGAGAGATTTGAATAGCCGATCACTGGAACAAGGTCTTTCCACCATGTGGGTGAATACAATTTCAGTGTAAAAAGCCTTCGATGGTTTTCCATATATTGTTTCAATAAACACAATTTTTACTTAAAATCTAGTACCCAGGACATTTGGGTCTGTACAATATTTTCGGATTGTGTTCGGGAAGGTGGGTATGAAAAGAAGAAAAAAGAAATGTTTTCATCATAAATAGAGGGACTTATAAATTTTCTTGGGAAATAGAGCATATACGTTAATATGTAGTATCGATTAACTATAACATTATACAGTCGCACGTGCTTATATTTTGACAGTTTCCACACATGCTAGAATCCCTTAAATACTTTTGGCATTTGGGAAAACAAATCTTACCATGAAATTTTGAATTTGAGAGAAAAAATCGCACACACACAACACAAAGTCAAGCGAGGGTAGGAGCTGTGTTACCTCCTCAATGCTGACCATTGGCGAATTGGATTCTGCTGCACTGATGCATAATCCAATTTGACTGAACAGTCGTTCAAGAGTGGAAACATGCCAATCTGTTTCATCGCTATAAATGAACAGAGGGGAACTGAAAACAAAAGAACGTGTATTTAAACTATGGGCGAAATTACATGATGCGAGAATGAGAGTTCCTCAATGTTGACAACTGCTGAAATGATGGACCAAAATCCAGAAATAAAAGACTCATCAATGATGGACACAAATCCAGAAAAGAAGATTCCTGAATACTGACAGGTTCTAACATGACAGGATCAATTTCATAAAAGACCTCCTTAGCACTACTAAGGACAAACAAAATTCTGACTCCTCAATACTGACAGATGTTGAAATGGTATGGCATGGTAGGGTAGGGTAGGGTAAGCACAATAATATTATTCACTAGTCAGTGTCATAGAGACTCGTCTCTGAGAACGTTGGGCTGCTCCAACCTGGAGAACGCGTCACTGCTAGGGCAGTGCCCCGACGAAACACCAGAACAGAAGACTCCTCAGTGTCGACAGGTTCTGAAATTACGGACGAAATTCCAGGAAAGAAGCCTCTTCAATGCTGACAGGTGCTGAAATGGTATGGTATTGTATGGCATGGTATGACGTGGTATGGTATGGTATGGTATGGTATGGTGTGACATGGTATGGCATGGCATGGCATGGTATGATATGGTATGGTATGGTATGGTATGGTATGGTATGGTATGGTATTGTATGGCATGGCATGGCATGGTATGATATGGTATGGTATGGTATGGTATGGTATGGTATGGTATGGTATGGTATGGTATGGTATGGTATGGTATGGTATGGTATGGTATGGTATGGTATGGTATGGTATGGTATGGTATGGTATGGCATGGTATGGCATGGCATGGTATGGCATGGCATGGCATGGCATGGCATGGCATGGCATGGCATGCATGGCATGGCATGGCATGGCATGGCATGGTATGGTATGGTATGGCATGGTATGGTATGGTATGTATGGTATGGTATGGTATGGTATGGTATGGTATGGTATGGCATGTGCATGGCATGGCATGGCATGGCATGGCATGGCATGGCATGGCATGGCATGGCATGGCATGGCATGGCATGGTATGGCATGGCATGGCATGGCATGGCATGGCATGGCATGGCATGGTATGGTATGGTATGGTATGGTATGGTATGGTATGGTATGGTATGGTATGGTATGGTATGGTATGGCATGGCATGGTATGGCATGGCATGGCATGGCATGGTATGGTATGGTATGGTATGGTATGGTATGGTATGGTATGGTATTATGGTATGGTATGGTATGGTATGGCATGGCATGGTATGGTATGGTATGGTATGGTATGTATGGTATGGTATGGTATGGTATGGTATGGTATGGTATGGTATGGTATGGTATGGTATGGTATGTGTGGTATGGTATGGTATGGTATGGCATGGTATGGTATGGTATGGTATGGCATGGTATGGTGAAATGGTATGGTATGCTATGGTATGGTATGGTATGGTATGGTATGGTATGGTATGGTATGGTATGGTATGGTATGGTATGGTATGGCATGGCATGGCATGGCATGGTATGCATGGTATGGCATGGCATGGTATGATATGGTATGGTATGGTATGGTATTGTATGGCATGGCATGGCATGGTATGATATGGTATAGGCAAAAAAAAAAAGGTGAAGAAAAGTACTTTTCCCTTCACCTGTTTTTTTGCCTATTCATTTCAAAAGTACAGCAGTCACTACTTCATCTATTTTATGATATGATATGGTATGGTATGGTATGGTATGGCATGGTATGGTATGGTATGGTATGATATGGTATGGTATGGCATGGTATGGTATGGTATGATATTGAATGGCATGGTATGGTATGGTATGGTATGGTATGGCATGGTATGGTATGGTATGGTATGGTATGGTATGGTATGGTATGGTATGGTATAGTATGGTATGGTATAGTATGGTATGGTATGGTATGGTATGGTATGGTATGGTATGATAATTATGATATGATATTGTATGGCATGGTATCGTGCAGTATGGTATAGTATGGCATGGCACATTTTATTATTTTCTAATCAGTGTCATAGAAACTCGTATCTGTGAAATGTGGGCTGCTCTAATCAGGAGAACGCGTCACTGCTAGGGCAGCGCCACATATTTATTTTTCACAGACGAAATGTCAGGAAACAAGACACCTCAATACTGACAACGACAAACGAATACTGATAGGGGCTGCAATAACGGACAAAATTCCAGAAAAGAAGACTCCTCAATATTGACAATGACAAACGACATTTAAACGCTTCAATACTGATAGGGGCTGCAATAACGGACGAAATTCCAGAAAAGAAGACTCCTCAATATTGCAGTTGACGGATCAGATTCCAGAACAGAATGAAAAGAGTACTGCAAATGACGGATGTAAATTCCAGAAATGAAGACACCTGAATACTGACATGTTCTACAATGACAGAAGAATTTCCAGAAATGAAGACTTCCTTAGTACTTGATAAAGACAAAGGGAATTCTGACTCCGCAATACTGACAGATGTTGAAATGGTATGGCTTGGCATGGTGGGGTAAGGAAGAGTATGCACGGTAACACCAGTGTTATAGAGACTCGTCTTCTGAAATTTGGCCCAGCTCCAACCTGGAGAACGCATTGCTGCTAGGGTAGCGTCCCCGCGAAATTTCAAAACAAAAAACTCCTCAGCAGCCTACTGGTAGGAGCTGAAATGACGGATGGAATTCCACGGAAAGAAGACTCCTCAGTACTGGTAGGAGCTGAAATGACGGATGGAATTCCATGGAAAGAAGACTCCTCAGTACTGGTAGGAGCTGAAATGACGGATGGAATTCCACGGAAAGAAGCATCCTCAGTACTGGCAGGGGCTGAAATGACGGATGAAATTCCATGGAAAGAAGACTCCTCAGTACTGGTAGGAGCTGAAATGACGGATGGAATTCCATGGAAAGAAGACTCCTCAGTACTGGCAGGGGCTGAAATGACGGATGGAATTCCATGGAAAGAAGACTCAGTACTGGCAGTTGCTGAAATGACGGATGGAATTCCATGGAAAGCAGATACCTCAGTACTGGCAGGGGCTGAAATGACGGATGGAATTCCATGGAAAGAAGACTCCTCAGTACTGGTAGGAGCTGAAATGACGGATGGAATTCCATGGAAAGAAGACTCCTCAGTACTGGCAGGGGCTGAAATGACGGATGAAATTCCATGGAAAGAAGACTCCTCAGTACTGGTAGGAGCTGAAATGACGGATGGAATTCCACGGAAAGAAGCATCCTCAGTACTGGCAGGTGCTGAAATGACGGATGGAATTTCACGGGAATAAGACTCCTCAGTACTGGCACGTGCTGTTGGGGTCGGTGCCAGACATGTGCTCGCGGGGGTCGTAGAGGGAGGGGGCGTAGAGGAAGATGAAGAGGGTGCCGCACACATAGGCGATGGCGAAGATGTAGAGGAAGAGGCGGTCCATCACCATGGCGATGTAGCCCCAGTCCCTGTTCTCCTGAAACACACACACACAGGAGAAATGGATTACTAAGGGGAGGGGGGGGGGGGGGGTAACATATTATTATTTAAATACTTGTATCATAAATCTTGGGTATGTCGCCCCAATCCCTCTCTCTTATCATGCAAAACACACAGATACACGCACGCACGCACGCACGCAAGCACGCACGCACGCGCGCGCGCGCACGCACACACACACACACACACGTACACGCGCACACACACACGCACACACACACACACATACACACACGTACACACACACACACACACGTACACACACACACAACACGCACACGCGTGAACGCACACGTACACACACACACACACGCGCGCGGGCGCGCACGTACACATACACACAGCATTAAGGGCATGAAACATGGGGATGTTTTTAGTAGGAATCTTGCCTATGTAGCCCCAGCCTCTCTTCAGCAAAACACACACACGCTCACACACAAATACACACAGACAGACAGACACACACGCACATGCGCGCGCACAAACACACACACACACGCACGCACGCACACACAGAGACACAGACACACACAGAGACAGACATACCCCCCCCCCCCCCCCCCCCCCCCCCACACACCAGAACACACTGGAACGTTAAAGGTATGAATGGCGAAGTGTGTCTCTCTATCAACCAAAATTAATGTCTGGTTTTCCCAAGTCCGCCCGACTCCCGCCTTATCCCCTCATCGCCCCTCCCCCCTCCACATACAAAAAAGCGCTGCACAGACAGCGACACGCTCTCCAGGTGGGAGCAGCCCGCAGTTCACAGAGACCGGTCTCTGTGACAAGAACATACGAACATACCAAACACCAATACACGTTCACAATCTCATTATCAAAATGTCACTCAACATAATCTCATCAGCCATAAACAAGATAGATATCGTTTCAGCTCGGCCCATTCAATTTTAGTTATCAGTTTATGATTTCATATAGAAGCCATTTCTGTCCCGCTGACACTATTTACGTCGCACTGAAGCCATTTTCTTCACGATAAAAGGCAACCAGAATCAGAAGGTTGTGAATATTCCCAACAGACGCTCGCGCTCTTTTCGTTTGGCGAATTTTGAAGGTGATTAATCACCTTAAGATGGCGTGGGTCAATTAGCTGATTGATTCCTTTTAATGAAAATGGATGGAGTCGAATGGACACCTGCCTCTTAAACTGCATTTTGATTCTGCTCTATGTCTGTCTGTCTGTCTCTGCCTTTGTCTGTCTCTCTCTCTCTCTCTCTCTCTCTCTCTCTCTGACTGTCTGTCTCCCTCTCGCCTAAGCAAAACTTTATCCTTTCTCTGTCTCTCTCTCTGTGTCTCTCTCTTTCTGTGTCTCTCTCTCTGTGTCTCTGTCTCTGTCTCTCTCTCTCTCTCTCTCTCTCTCTCTCTCCCCCCCCCCTCTCTCTCTCTTTATCTACTTTTTGTCTGACCCTGTGCGTCTGTGTTTGTCTGTCTGTTTGTCTCTTTCTACCCCCCCCTCTCTCTCTCTCTCTCTCTCTCTCTCTCTCTCTCTCTCTCTCTCTCTCTCTCTCTCTCTCTCTCTCTCTCTCTCTCTCGCTCTTTGAGCATTTTTCTCACGTTACAATACCAATGCATTCTATCAGACCATTTTCGAATTGTTTCAGTTTTTGTTTTTTTCCATAGTCATGCCAACATGTTGGCATTTAAGCCATGACTATCTCTCCCACCCCCCTTCTCTCCCTCCCTCTCACTCTCTCCCTCCCTCTCATTCTCTCTCTCTCTCACTCTCTCTCTCTCTCTCTCTCTCTCTCTCTCTCTCTCTCTCTCTCTGTGACTCTCTCTCTGTGTGTGCCTTGTGTGGGTCTATGGCCTTCACAAATAAACGTGCGTCAGTGTTAGTGTCCCCCCCCCCCCCCCCCCCCCCCCTTGCTTAGTGGTCCACTACATCAAACCCATACAAACCTCAAATCACTCAAAAAAACCAATCTTACTCTTGCTCATCTCGAACCCCCAAAAGTAACAAAATCGAAGAAGAGATTTGATTGGCTGCAACAGAAGACCTCGTCACGCGACAAGACTGATGGTTTTGCACGTGCGTGCTAATCAACGGAGGAGCGCCGCGTAGCGGCAGCGCCCCGACCCTAAATTGCCGGAGCTTTCTGTCTGACGAATGTCATTAGCAGTAATTAGGTAAATGTGACTTGTGCGTGCTCTGAAACGGCGGAGTTCCTTTGAAGCTCTATGGGCAGTCTTTTTTCTTGTCTTTTTCTTCGTCTTAGATTCACCTTTTTCTTGGTAGGAAAGTTAAAGTAGATGGTACTTTTTGGTATTTGGTATTCGACACTTTATAGTCACAGAGGTGTCTCTGTGAAATTCGGGTTGCTATCGCCTGGAGAGCGCGTCGCAGCCAGAAGCGCGCCACACATTTTTTTATTTGCATGTAGGATGTAAGAAAACGGATTCTAGGTAACGGTGTTTGATTCTGTGTACCTACAGTGGAGCCTCCCATTATAAGACTCCCTCCCACATAAGACCTACTTCTCTGAGACATTGCCCTTGTTACCAACCGTGATCGTAGAGAGCGGATTGGTAATGTTTTCACTCGTGTCTGAGGTGGTGTTTATATGTTTGTATGTTTGTATGTATCCTCTCTAGCGTTTGAACGGATGGACTTAGGGTGCTCAAATTGTGCATGCGGGTAGGTAGTAGGAAGATCTAGGCCAAGTTCGATAATGAAGGTTATGTGTCAAAGGTCACTGGAGCCGAATAACGCTGCCGCGCGGATGGTGATTTAGCGTCTTAGTTTGTACGTATTTTCGCCTTGGTATAAGGCTGTCAGACCAATTGACATAAGCTAGAACACCAAGGCTACATCAAAATGTTGTTACGCTCTGCATATTTCTGCCGGGATTGTCTTTAGCCATGGCAAGCTCCTAGCATAACAACATCAGTTCAAAATCCTCCGAAGTCGGAGTGTGGCTGCCCACGTGGCGGGGTAATCAAAAACAGTCACACACGTAATGTTCTCATCCCCAGCTGGTGCATTTGCACCTTAGTGTTCAAGTGCTTCAGCTGTTGGGATGATCCCTGGAGTCTTTAAGCCAGGGTAAGACAACAACAACAACATTTGTAAGTATTAGGCCTACACTTATCTCCCTTATAATACCTCATTTTGGATGATGTTTGAAGGTGTTATAAGGGAGGTTCCACTGTATTATGAAATAGTGCTCTCAACATTATGGCCTTTCTCTCTTCAGGGGCAGATACACTGCATACGATGCGATTGTGACGATGTCTGTGGGGCATGATTCACGAGAAATATTTCCATCTAAAAATAATATCTACTGTTTTCCTTCACTGTACTCACGTAGTCCCCAATACACGAATACAATAAAATGTCTGATAAACAACATATATTTCATCAGATTCCTGTGTGGCGGTGTATTTTTACCTCTATGAGATAAGTAGTCCTAGCCGGAAGTAGTCCTAGCATAGCCAATCAGAATCGTTTGTTTGTCCGCCATTGTGAAGTTTACGAAACTAAGTGCATGGCTTTGTACATCGATTTCTCGGCAAATATGTAGATTTACACCCTCCTGCTCTATTTCTTGGTTCTTTCTGTGGTTAGGGATAGGGTTAGGGTTAGGGTTAGGGATAGGGTTAGGGTTAGATGGGTACAGTTCGCATGCGAGAGGTAGATATTTAATGACAGGTACTTATTTATCATAACACCTGTACGGGGGACTACAAATCGCCGCCCGCATGCAATACAGACGCAAGTCGAATGACGTCACTTCACATGAGGAATGGAAAACATAACGTCATTTTGTGTTCCTCGCGTCACCATCGGTGTTTTATCTTTGCAAACTGTTGTTTCACTGCTTTGTTAGATGATGCAGCTTGTCTAGATCAACTGGTAAGTCCAACACATCGAAGATGACCAATTTTGAGTTATGTTTCTTTTGCATGCGGACGGCGATATATAGTGAAGAACAAAAACTAGTAGGATGTTATCAGATTCATGTAGACAGTGGAATGTCACGAGAATCCTGCCTCACAAATGTCAGTCGGATCGCAGTGTGTCTGCCTCTTTTGTTGCACAATGGTCAACCTAGCTCGCCAATTTGACCGCCAGGTGGCAACCAACTCAATAGGGGCTTATCTCGTGATATCTTTAGTTGGGGGTAGAGAAAGAGAGAGGGAGGGAGGGATTCCTCTCCCGGATCCCCCTCTCTCTCTCTGTTTCCCCAACTAAGAATATAGAGAGGATTAGCCCCACTCGAGCGCTATGCCACCTGGCGGTCAAAACAGCCAGCTAAGCCGCTCATTCCAATAAAACACCTTTTAGTCTGCCTCTCCGCCAAACCTTGTAAGTATACATATTAATACTAGTGGTTTTTTTAATATTTTATATATACCAGCTTTCTGTTGTCTTTACATTCTCAAATGTGACCCAGCACCACGAAAGGGACATTAAGTGTCAAAATGACCATTCTGAGCAAATGGTAAAGTTAGAAACTACAGACAATTCTCTTACAAATGATATGAGAAGCATTCTTGTAACGCTTTCCGTTTTAAAGTTTAATGAGCATTTAAAGTTGGTAGGGTGACTGTTGACCATTTTGATAAATCACAGTCTATATAGCCTTGCTGAACAAAATGCATCAACCTATTCATTTTAAAGCACTTTGTGGAGCATTTAGAGACTATAACAAAGATTCTCCTTCATAAATATGAAAGATGGGATGCTAGAGAGCATGAAAATACACATAACTCAAAATTTATCAAAACTTAGATTTTTGACTTTGCAAGCCTGTTGTGAGAAACTAGCCCAACGACTTAATGTCCCTTTCGTGGTGCTGGGTCATAGATTTATTACATTATAGATAGAATCGAAAGGCTCAGGAAAACTTTGTTCTTTGTGGACAATGCTACAGACCATCACAACAACGATAACATGATAGGGGAAGACGGGGTAAAAAGCGCATGGGCGGGTAAGAAGCCCACCCCAATTATCTCATGAAATAAAGAAAATTTCAGTCAAATTTGCCCATGAGACGAATGCTAGACATTAACGCTCGTCTCATGGGCAAAATGAGACTGAAATTTGCTTCATCTCATGAGATAATTGGGGTGGGCTTCTTACCCGCCCATGCGCTTTTTACCCCGTCTTCCCCTAACTATGGTATGTTTGTCGTTGGAAATCGTACATCACAAATAGGCTTATCATCATGCGTTATGTGTCATGAAACTTTATTGAACCCTACCACAATATGATACTCCATAGAACAAGAAGTATAACGGATGTTACAATGCAATTTAACGTTTGGAATCGCACCACACCATTTTGTACGGCCATGCTATGTTATGGTAATATGGTAACGCTATACTATTTGTCATAATAATAATATACAAGGCAGAATCAAACAGAAAGATCACGAGTATTCATTCATACTCTGTTATACTGCAGCATGCTATACTATACAAAGTCCATTAATTTTTGTTGTTGTCCAGAAAACTTCTAAAACTTTTTTCTTTTTCTTTTCTTTAAAGGTTGGTTTCTTATTGGCAAATTAATCAAACCCGATTTTCTTGTGCGTGTTTTTTTTTTATATTACTTTTGGAAATTGCATCGCTTTCGAAATGAGTTCTCCCGTGTATTTCCACTTTTCTTCGGAAGGGTTGAGGGCCAGAATGTTGTATATAACCAGGAATAACAGAGGCGGACAGCACATTCTGGCAAATAGCCCTCCATTTGCTATCACCCTCCATTCTTGCGTTTTGAAGTGAATTGAAAAATTGTGTTTTACGTCCTCTCGGTCTGGAACAGACGCATATGGGACATTTGTAGATACAAAGATGGTGGGAACGATACTGGAGGCAATGCCTGGAGGCAGTGCAACACCAGTAAAGTCCCGATTTTTTTAACAATACAGATATGTGTAGCAGTAACCACGCCTCGGTTAAACCTCATCGGCTATGGTGCCGCCACATTATATTAGTTGAACTAACACCGTATGACCACTCTTGCGTTTTGCTTCTACCCATCAGCCCCCCCCCCCCCCCCCCCCCAACCCACCCCCCCCCCCACCCCCCTGTTTTTAGTTTACTGTTCTTTTTGTTTTTACAAAATATGTCTGGCATTCGATTCGATTCATTTAAAGCCCCGCACGAAAAGGAGAATTCCATTCTTAACGTTTGTTTTAATCGTGAGGTTAAGGTATTTGTCTTGCAGATTTAAGGGTATCTGAGTCAGTGAATTCATATTGCCAATCTGCAAGACAAATATTCAAGATACACTGACGCACCACGATTAAGTCCCTTGTTTTTTTCTGGGTAGATGTGACCCACATACACATGTCCCCAACTTCAAATATGAGACTGCTCTTTAAAATGATGTTTCGGTTTGGATTTGGGGGCATTTGCATAGGAGTGCGACCTGGTCTAAACAATATTTCTTTCCAGCTATAAGAGGGAAAACACGTGAAACCCGTGATTTTGACACGTGATCTGGTGGGTCTTTAAGGTTACGAATAAATTAACATCGGTAACTTGCGAATCATGTACGACAAACAGCCTTCTGTTACTGTTTCATGTTGCTAATTCAGCAAGATTCCTTGTGCTCATTACATTGATACGTAACACCATTAATACATCAAATAAAATGCATAACAAATAAAAGAAAATACGTAAACAACACATGGGTTTATTATTGAAGACAGTTTTGCATTCGCACACGAAATGTTTTAATGACCAGTACGACATTAAAGCAACAGGTGTGTGTGTGTGTGTGTGTGTGTGTGTGTGTGTGTGTGTGTGTGTGTGTGTGTGTGTGTGTGTGTGTGTGTGTGTGTGTGTGTGTGTGAGAGAGAGAGAGAGAGAGAGAGAGAGAGAGAGAGAGAGAGAGAGAGAGAGAGAGAGAGAGAGAGAGAGAGAGAGAGAGAGAGAGAGAGAGAGAGAGAGAGAGAGAGAGAGAGAGAGAGAGAGAGTTAGTTGTAAATCATGAGGATAATAGATTACAAACGAATATGGTGGGGTTTTCATCCACTAATCCTCAAAATAATTTTATGAACAGTCCATGTTCTTGTAATGTCTGTATACTTTTGCTTTGTGATTGTTTTAATGTTTGTTTCTATCTCTAACAATAATAAATGTCCCGTGCCTCGCCGGGTCGAGAGGACGTAAAACGCCATATTTCATTCATTCAGAGAGAGAGAGAGAGAGAGAGAGAGAGAGAGAGAGAGAGAGAGAGAGAGAGAGAGAGAGAGAGAGAGAGAGGAGAGAGAGAGACAGAGAGAGAGAGAGAGAGAGAGAGAGAGAGAGAGAGAGAGAGAGAGAGAGAGAGAGAGAGAGAGAGAGAGAGAGAGAGAGAGAGAGAGAGAGAGAGAGAGAGAGGGAGATAGAGAGAGAGAGAAGGAGAGAGAGAGAGAGAGAGAGAGAGAGAGAGAGACAGACAGACAGAGAGAGAGAGAGAGAGAGAGAGACAGACAGACAGAGAGAGAGAGAGAGAGAGAGAGAGAGAGAGAGAGAGAGAGAGAGAGAGAGAGAGACAGAGAGGGGGGGGGGGGACTAGGAGGGAGAGAAACAGAGGCAACGTGAGATACAGAGTGACACATAGCCAGACAGATAGACAGCGACAGAGACAAACAGAGAGAATTGATATTATTTATATTATATCTGAAGGGCATTCCGGGTTATCAGTTATGCCAGGAGAGAGATAGCTCATGTCCTCTCCCAGACGACTTCCAGGAAATGTAATGCCACCTCTGGCACCAGAAATGGGGCGGCTGAAGAAGCTTTAGTGGTCCTCTCCTGGCGACATCTGTGCCACAGGGAAAGGGGCAGACGACTCCTTGTTCGTTGTTTATGCAGGATGGGAATGGCCCTAAGATAAATCATGCCCTCTCTTTATCCCTGATTCTCTCTCTGCATGACTGACTTTCTGTTTGTCTGTCTGTCTCTGTCTCTCTCACTGTTACTCTGTCTCTCTCACTGTTACTCTGTCTCTCTCAGTGTCTGTCTCTGTCTGTCTCTGAGAGAGAGAGAGAGAGAGAGAGAGAGAGAGAGAGAGAGAGAGAGAGAGAGAGAGAGAGAGAGAGAGAGAGAGAGAGAGATTCAGATTCGGATTCTTTCTTTGTTTCTGTCTGTCTGCCTGCCTGCCTATTTGTCTGTATCTATGCCTCCCCTCATCCCCCCCCCCCCCTCTCTCTCTCTAAGATATCTTGCTTACTATTTTGTGTTATGGATTTTCCCCTTTTTTTGGTTTGATTTAATAATTTCCCTTCCCAGTGTTCCCTTTGACATGGGCAGATGGCCCGGTTCACTAAAACGTTGTTCTTGTTCTTGCTCTCTCTCTCTCTCTCTCTCTCTCTCTCTCTCTCTCTCTCTCTCTCTCTCTCTCTCTCTCTCTCTCTCTCTCTCTCTCTCTTAGCAACCGTTACAGAAAAAAGCGTTAAACAACACAGAGAGAGAGAGAGAGACACAGAGAGAGAGAGAGAGAGAGAGAGAGAGAGAGAGAGAGAGAGAGAGAGAGAGAGAGAGAGAGAGAGAGAGAGACATAGAGAGACACAGAGAGACAGACAGACAGACAGACAGAGATAGATAAGATATAAACAAACAGAAACAGACAAACAGAGAAAGATATGGACAAAAACGAAGAGTAACAGAGCCAAAGCGACTGACTAAACTCTGGAACAGTCCATCAGTGAGTCCACCACCATGGTGAGTGACCAGCAGAAGACACATCAGGAGGGAGGACAGCATGAGGGGTGAATGCCAACATGTTGAATCATTCTTCTTGGCTGAAAGCCAGATGATGCTATCACAAAATAAATACACGAATGTAGATAATACCATTGTGGTGTAGAGTAGCACAGTGGTATCGCGTTCGCTTCGTGTCAAGTAAACCCGAGTTCGAACCTGGGTACAGGGGATTTTTCCCTCTCATTCTGCACTAGGCCTTAACGGTCTGAACGTGGAGTCTTTCGGATGAGACGATAAACCGAGATCCCGTGTGCCCATGCACTTAGCATACGTTAAACCCAGTGGCAACGAAAAAGTTGTCATTTGGTCAAAATTTACCCCCCCCCCCCCCCCCTCATCAGTGACAAAAATCGCATGCAAAACAAAAACAAATTAAAACAAAAATTGGGTGGCGCGCCTCTGGCAGCGACGCGCTCTCCAGGTGGGAGCAACCCGAATTTCACAGAGACGCCTCTGTGACTATAAAGTACCTAATACCTAATAGTTCTCACCCTAAAATAATGATGGCACCTTCTGGCCAATAGTTGAACAGTGTGAGGGGTCAACGCCACAATGTACCATCATTCTTCGCGGATGAAAGCCAGAATATGTCATCATAAATATATGCTGTAGGTTGATAGCACCATCTGGTTCTCACCTGAATATAATGATAGTACCTTATGGCATATGGTTGAATAGCTGAGGGGTGAATGACAGACTATGTCATCATAAATATATGCTGTAGTTTGATAGCACCATCTGGTTCTCACCTGAATATAATGATAGTACCTTATGGCATATGGTTGAATAGCTGAGCGGTGAATGACAGAATGTACCATCATTCTTTTCGGATGAAAGCCAGACTATGTCATCATAAATATATGCTGTAGTTTGATAGCACCATCTGGTTCTCACCTGAATATAATGATAGTACCTTATGGCATATGGTTGAATAGCTGAGCGGTGAATGGCAGAATGTACCATCATTCTTTTCGGATGAAAGCCAGACTATGTCATCATAAATATATGCTGTAGTTTGATAGCACCATCTGGTTCTCACCTGAATATAATGATAGTACCTTATGGCATTTGGTTGAATAGCTGAGCGGTGAATGACAGAATGTACCATCATTCTTTTCGGATGAAAGCCAGACTATGTCATCATAAATATATGCTGTAGGTTGATAGCACCATCTGGTTCTCACCTGAATATAATGATAGTACCTTATGGCATATGGTTGAATAGCTGAGCGGTGAATGACAGAATGTACCATCATTCTTCACGGATGGAAGCCAACAACTGCTATCACAAAAGTAACACAGAACGTTGATAATATCATCTGGTTTTCACTCTGAATATAATGATAGTACCTTATGACAAATAGTTGAACAGTTGGGGGGGCAGAAGGTACACCATTCTTCTCGAATAAACGACAGAAAATGCTAGTACAAAGGAAATGAAGAAGATAGATAGTACCCTCTGGTTCTCACCCTAAACGAACGACAGTTATCTTTCGTCATAATCCTTAATATAGTTGAATAGTTTGAGGGGTAAATAGCATCATGGACTAACATGTTATCCGATGAAAGACAGACGATACTACCATCAGGGTCTCAATGCACGTGTACATGTTTCACTATTCCCCCATGGCAACACAGTGATAGCCACTCATAAGCTGACTCGCGTACCACTGCATTGACATGGGGAAAGTGTGAAACATGTTCACATGTACAGACCTTTAAGAAGTAAAAAAAAAATGTATATAGTACCTTCTGGTTTTCACCCGATAAGAATGGCAGAACCTTCTGGAATACAAATCTCAACAGTTCTCATTCCCTCTCTACAGACGATGCCCTCTCCAAAGCCAGGGTTGAGTGTCTCCAGACGACGGTCGCCGTGCGCATAACTGTTACGCCAAAAGGGGTCTAAGAAACACCTTAGAAAACGTTTGCGGAAGAATATTACAAGCTCTTGTCTGATTGGTCCCAAAAAAATATTATTTTAACCAAACTTGAATGGACCAATCAACAACAATAAATGTATTCACCCCCTACTAGTTCCGGATAGTTCGCCGATTGCTCGGTGTTTGGCAAGAACAAAACATCACGCGAACTATCGGCAAACGAAGGGTGTTTCTTAGACCGTTTTTGACGATTTGAGCGAGCGCAACGTAACGTTAGCCCTTGTGACACGGCCCCTGAACTTCCTACCACCAAGCAAAGATTTGACGCCTCCATGTCTGAATATACAACCGTGTCATTTGTTCATATTATTTTTTCTTTACCAAGTCTGCCCAGTCCTCATCTTTCCACTTCCAGTTATCTGTCCTTCCTTTTTGTGCTCCATGTACTGAGAGAAGGGGCGTATGTTGGGATGGGAGCGAGGGCTGTGCATTTCTCTCAGAAAAAAGTGACCCCGCACCATCACGAAAACGACATTAAGTTATGTCGCTGGGCTAGTTTCTCATAACAGGCTTTCAAAGTCAAAAATCTCAATTGTTGAGTTATGGGTATTTTTGTGGTCTCCAACATCTTATTTTTCATATTTATAAATGTTAATCTTTAATACTGTCCCTAAATTGTCTTAAATATGTTTTAAAACGAGTAGGTTAATGCCTTTTCTTCAGCTAGGATAGACTTTAGACTGTGTTTTCTCAAAATGGCCGACACTCCCCTTACTAACTCATAACTCTGGAACGGAAAAAAAGATACAAGAATGGTTCTTGTATTATTAGAAAGAGAATTGTCTGACATTTTCAAATGCATAATCTTCTCAGAATGGTTGGTTTGCTGACACTTAATGTCCCTTTCGTGCAGCTGAGTGTCTGTTTGTGTGTCTGTCCATATGTAACAGTTTTTGTATTCTGCTTCACAGCGACTAAGCTACTGATCAAATATGGACACTTGGTAGAATGATACCCCATGTCCTGTTGTTGATTCCCAATAAAACAGTTACACAAGACGGCAGGCAATACACACGCACTCCCAGTCGATCCAATATAATATTGTCAAAGACATTTAACTGATCATAATGGAAGGTTGCACAATAGTTCCTGGTTACTGTTTGAAGTATGGGGCCCCAAACATCCGGTCACTGAAATAGCAAATTTATACAATTAATTTTGTTTAATTCTAAATGAGTTCCAGCCACCACAATCTGCATGACTAAATATGGTTTGATGAGCATTGGCGTAAATGGCTTGCATGTGCTGATAGGAATGTTTGCAATATTATTTAACAAAAATGGTCAGCCATGATTATAAGACATCTCGAGTGAGTCAGGTTTTGTTTTTTCTTTGTTGTTGAAATAAGATTGCATTTAAATGGCTTTGCTATCCTGTTCTTCCTTTCCACCCCCCCACCCCCCCCCCACACACACACACCACGCAATGATCTACACGTTTTCTGAGGCGATTCTTCATCTGTGGGAGAAAGAGAAAGGGAGATGATGTTTCGTGGAAGTTTTCAGAAAGAGGCATTCTTTTTCCTGGCATCTTCACGAGTAGAGAGCTTTTTGTAAGCTCCCCCTATCTCTCCGTCTATCTCTCTCTCTCTCTCTCTCTCTCTCTGTCTCTCTCTCTCTCTCTCTGTTTGTCTGTGTGTCTGTCTCTGTCTCTCTCTCTCTCTCTCTCTCTCTCTCTCTCTCTCTCTCTCTCTCTCTCTCTCTCTGTGCGTGTGCGTGTGCGCGCGCTCTTGCGCGCGCGCGTGTGTTGATTAATTTAAATTCGTTGCCTTACAAATCTGTCGCCAGTGAATCGCGTTTGATATACGTACGAGCATTTCACAAAGGGATCCCAAACAACAAAACAAATAACAGATTGAAAACATCAGTCTATAACACACACAAACAACTCCTTTTGTAGGGTATAAACTGAAATCGTAGGAAGTGCCAGAATGGAAAATAGTATGCTATAGGAAAGCATGCAATGATCAGGTCGCACTCCGCATAACCTTTGCTAAAGTTCTGAAGTTGATCGTGCTTAACTTCCTGAGCAAGAAACGGCTTTCCGGTTTAATTGAGCATTCTTATTCGTCTTTCCTTTATTGCGTTGTCTCTTATTCACTGTCATCTTGTTTGTTTTATCAATTAATAATAAAGGGTTGGGAGTGGTTGGGTGAAAGGAAGATGGGCGATGGGCCAAAATATTCATTTCTTTCAATTCGTTTGATTCCACTGATTAGTTGCACTCTTTTTGTTCTTCGTGAGTTTATAAGCAGAAGATAAAACAACAGCAACAACAACTAAACTAACACAACACCCAGAAACACAACAACAATGACGACGACGACAACAACATCAACAACAGAAAGGAAACAACAACAACAAAAACAACACAACAAGAAGAAAAAGTACCAGCCCTTAATACAAAAACAAATCCCTTTGTGACTTCGGCCAAGTCTCAATCCACAGAGCCACTTCGATAATAGATTGAAATGCCAGATTCTTCAATATGACAGCTGCCATAACGGAGATGACATTCGGGGATAGAAAGCAAGACAGTGATGAGAGGAGATAGAGTCTGTTGGTTAGGAGCCATTGAAACCCCACCCCTGGACTGCCAGTTAAGCCTTCCCTCCCTCTCCAAGCTTGACTGATGTCAAGATTATATTGACTGGTGCCATGATGATATGGACTGGTGCCATGATTATGTTGACTGTTGCCATGGCTATATTGACTGGTGCCATGAACATATTGACTGGTGCTATGGATATATTGACTGGTGCCATGGTTATATTGACTGGTGTCATGATGATATTGACTGGTGTCATGATGATATTGACTGGTGCCATGATGATATGGACTTTTGCCATGATCATATTGAAATGTAGGAAATAAGGAAAACGTGTTGGTGGCGAGTGTGGAGAGGGATGTTGATAGTTTCAATATACGTAACATTCGTTCGATATAAAGACAGCCACGTATTTGAGTTATCTTTCCCTTTTGAGTGGATCTGCCTTTGAGCTTTCGTTAGCTTTCTGAATTTCTCCTAACCTGTTCGTTGTCCCTTTCACATTCCTTCTTCATTTATATGTCCGTCCGTCTGTTTGTCTGTCTGTCTTCTTCTTCTTTTTCTTCTTGTTGTCCGTCACCGAAGGTGAACGGACTTTGCGATGGGCTGGTTTGTCTGGGTTTTTTTCTTTTTTTCTTCTTTTTTCTGTCTGTCCCAAGGATATCTCCCGAACCGCTTGATCGAATCGCGTCAAATTTTGTGTGAATATGTGCCACCTTAATAGGAAGAGATCCGCGCAAACCATTTTGCCGTTGTGACCTTGACCTTGTTGTTGTTCTTCTTCTTCTTCTTCCTTTTCTTCTTCTTCTTCTTCTTCGTCGTCTTCTTCTTCTTCTTCTTCTTCTTCTTCTTCTTCTTCTTCTTCTTCTTCTTCTTCTTCTTCTTCTTCTTCTTCTTCTTCTTCTTCTTCTTCTTTTTCTTGAAGTTCTTCTTCTTCTTCTTCTTCTTCTTCTTTTTCTTTTTCTTCTTCTTCGTCTGCTTCGATCGCTCATACAGTGTCCTGTCAATTATGAGCGCAGGTGCGTCATGCTGCCGTTTCCTAATTAAGAAATAGTTAGATCCAGCATGTCCGTCTTCGACTGGAGAATATTCTTTGTAAGAATTTCTAGAGCAAAAGGCGGGAGAATGGACCAGTAAGGCAGAAAGATAAGTAGACGATAGAAAGCAAAGAGAAAAGGCAGAGTCAAAGAGAGTGTTATATTACAAGCACATAATTCCCGGAGGTGAGGGAACTATTTGTACTAAAGATCCCCCGGTATCCCCACCGGGGGCGTCTGTCTGTCTGTACGCTTGGTCGTTTCTCTCTCTGTCTCTCTCTCTCCCTGACATGGGCGAATGGCCTATTCATTAAAATCGTTCAGTGTTCAGTGTTCTCTCTCTCTCCCTCTCCCCCCTCTCTCTCTCTCTCGCTCTCTCTCTCTGTCTCTCTCTCTCTCTCTCTCTCTCTCTCTCTCTCTCTCTCTCTCTCTCTCTCTCTCTCTCTCTCTCTCTCTCTCTCTCTCTCTCTCTCCCCAGCCTAAGACTAGGCCTAGCCTAATTTTCTTATCCTTGTAAAATAAAGTGTCTGAAGTCTGAAGTCTCTCTCTCTATCTCGAAAAAAAGGGCACGGTGTAAACAAAAGCCCATTATGCTTATGTGTTTACCCTCAATAAAAAAATTCGAGTTCGAGTTCTCTCTCTCTCTCTCTCTCTCTCTCTCTCTCTCTCTCTCTCTCTCTCCTCTCTCTCTCTCTCTCTCTCTCTCTCTCTCTCTCACTCTCTCTCTCTCACTCTCTCTCTCACTCTCTCTCACTCTCTCTCCCTCTCTCTCTCTCTCTCTCTCTCTCTCTCTCTCTCTCTCTCTCACTCTCTCTCTCTCTCTCTCTCTCTCTCTCTCTCTCTCTCTCTCTCTCTCTCTCTCTCTCTGATTCACCATAGACAATGCTCCTTAAAGCACGGGTAGCAAGACACATGCCCAGTTATTGCTGCAGCCCTGATCGAACGAATGGTCCAGTGAGGAATAGTAATTAGGGAAGACCCCTTGAGAAGGACATTCTGCCCTCGAGATGTCATAACAGACGAGACAGCAATTAATCACATTATTGACAACGGACATTCAATCCTTCCACGAAAACGGTATGGGGTTCTCGCATTTCTTCCTTTCAGTTTAGCTTCATTTTTGTTGCTTAATTATTGTTTGTTTGTTGCTTTTTCCCCCGAGGACCTGATGGAACACAAAAACTTATTTATACTTATTCAATTATCCTCAACGAACATTTGAGTTCTGAGTTTCATTCGATTTTCCGTTCCAGTATCCAAAATATTGTTAGACGTTTCTTAAGGCACAAAATATTGGACTTGCATCTAGTGAATCAATTGAAAGCGACATGACAAAACGATCGAAAACACTAAAGCAAAACCAATAAATCAATATAAATCAACATGGTGAAAAAGTACAAAACGATCGAAAACGCTAAAGCAAACATAGAAAATGACAATAATATAATATAATAAGAAACAGCAAGACTAGCAAATGATGAAGTAAGCATCGATTTACTCCAGGATGAGGCTTAGGCAAAAACTAGTTAAAAGGTTAAGCACAATCCCTGAGGAGAGAGAGAGAGAGAGAGAGAGAGAGAGAGAGAGAGAGAGAGAGAGAGAGAGAGAGAGAGAGAGAGAGAGAGAGAGAGAGAGAGAGAGAGAGAGAGAGAGAGAGATTTGACAAATGTTGACACAAAAATACTGAAACGCCCAGAAGATAACGAATTAGCACAGACCAGCATGTTTAGAACGAACGAGTTTTATCAAATCATCAATCCACTCCCCACCCCCCTCCCCACCCCTATCCCCACCCTCCTTTCTATCAATACTTCCCGAAAGCCACCGTCCCTCAAATTATGCCTTTCATACAAATTCAAAGAAATCTGATTGATTGATTCTTTCCATGCATCCAAGCCACCGAATGAAACGCAAGGAACTGGTCCGTCCATTTCGGGGGTTTTCTCAAAAGAAAAAAAAAGAAGACATTTTGTTGGCCGTTCGGGGCTTTTCTCAAAAGAAGAAAAAAATGTGTTTGCCGTTTGTTTGGCAGCAGAGGCATTGCATCAGAGCACTGGAGAGGCGTTTGCCTATTGACCCATGGAATAGCATATCAATGGATTCTGTCTGGGAACAAATTTGGATTCCTGGCTCTGATTTTGTTAGACGTGATGGATCGGTACACACATAGAAAGAGTTTTGCTGATGAGTGTGGGGTGGATGTGGGGATTGGGGGTGGGGGTGAGGTGTGTGTGTGTGTGTGTGTGTGTGTGTGTGTGTGTGTGTGTGTGTGTGTGTGTGTGTGTGTGTGTGTTATCAGTTGTGTACGTAAACATGCACATTCTTCTTAATTGATAAGAATGTTTGTGGTAATACGTGTGACATTTCATGGTAATTATTGATAGTCTGGTGTCTTACTTATTTAAAACATATTTTTCTCTGTTTCTTTGTATTGTAGATTGAAAACTCGTTTAAGCACTGTGGTGAAAACGTCTGTTCATTTTAAAAGAATGTCGTAGCAAACCAAAGTTCTGGTCACTTCTTAGAGGGAGGAGTGGGCGGGACAACGGAGCATCCATTCATTCCTTGAGGCCTCAGTCCTCTCTAGTGGTGTCTGGATCAATATTCTGAAGGTAGTGTCTTCACTTTGACAATTGATTGGATGGACAATGAATCAAGCTGCACAGGTTTGGGCGTGCGTCTCTGTTCAAAATGGACATTATCTCTCTCTCTCTCTCTCTCTCTCTCTCTCTCTCTCTCTCTCTCTCTCTCTCTCTCTCTCTCTCCCTCTCTCTTTCTCATCCACGCTCGTACCCCGTATCTTCTTATCATTCTCTCTATTTCTTCCTAATGTCAATCTCTGTATGTAAGATTATTATGTGTTGTTTATTTGTAGGCCTACTGTGTGCGCGTATCAGAGAGAGAAAGAACAAACAAACGAACCAACCAACGAAAGAACTTTGGCCACAGACCACGATTCAAATCAAGGAATGGTGGAGTAATGTATGGACAATGAATACAGCGTGTACATTCGAATCATACACACATACATGTCAAGCGTATCATACATACATACGGTATGTAAACACATTTTCTTTATTATACTGATTCCCTTTCAGTTTCACTCGATTTGCTCACTGTAAATATACACCCCTTCGTTTCATTGCATACACAATGCATTTAGACAACTGAGTCCGACTTCAACAACGTTTTGACAGGAAACCTTGCAAACGGTCGTAAGCAAAACAAAATCAACGCAATTCATTATTAGAGAGAGAGAGAGAGAGAGAGAGAGAGAGAGAGAGAGAGAGAGAGAGAGAGAGAGAGAGAGAGAGAGAGAGAGAGAGAGAGAATAAGTCATAGACAGAGACAGAGACAGAGAGAGAGAGAGACAGAGGGAGACATAGAGAGAGACATATAAATAGAGAGACAGATAGAAAGACACAGAGAGACAGGCAGTCATACGGAGAAGGATATTTATATCTGAAGGGCATTCAGGGTTATCGGTTATGCGAGGAGTGCGATAACTCATGTCCTCTCCCAGACGACTTCCAGGAAATGTAATGCCACCTCTGGCACCAGAAATGGGGCGGCTGAATAAGCGTTAGTGGTCCTCTCCTGGCGACATCTGTGCCACAGGGAAAGGGACAGACGACTCCTTGTTTGTTGTTTATGCAAGATGGGAATGGCTTAGATATAAAACATATTCACCTCCCTCTTTCTGTTTCTGTCTGCCCCTGTTTCTCTGTCTCTTTGTATCTGTCTGCCTTGTCTGTCTGTCTGTCTCTTTGTCTCTCTGTGTCTCTGTCTCTGTCTGTGTGTGTGTGTGTGTGTGTGTGTGTCTCTCTCTCTCTTTTTGCATGCTAACAATGAGCATGGTTAATAGCAGTGGATTTTATGTTGTTTTTGTTGTGTTACTATAGCATTGTATTTTGTATCCCCCAAAATACATTGTGAACCAGTACTCCAATTCTCGTATTTCAAGCAATTTATAATGAAATACAAAAAGGAAAGAAAAAAACAACGGCAAATTTTTGTATTATAAAAAAATGCTTTGTTAGTGAATGCATTCCCATCAACATTCTCGTCACGTGTTTACGAGTAGATAACGATCGCTAAAACAGCATAAAACCAATTAAACATAATGTGCATTAGTGCCTCCGAATTTCCCTTGAGCATCATAGGCAGCTGACCATTACATTTGGACCGTTTCAAAAGACGAACCAGTCACATTGACCTAATCTCTGTTAGTGACTTTAGTCAGCCAGAAAGGCTTGCAATAGGAATTGTTCGAAAATAATGAAGGGGAGTAATTTCATGGTGTGTGGGAGTGATCTTGCCTAATTCAATCGGTCAAACAGGGTGAGTTGCTCTACCTTCAGGTAGATCCCCAGCTCTCGCCTCGTGTGTTTGATTAGACTTGCATCACTTAGAACAGCGTGCGTCATTTATAAATTGATCTCATTTATATTTAGCGTCACATTTTGCAAGTTATCTCAGTTTGTGGATACTGAACGACCCTCAATTTTCTATAACAAAATGTTTTGCAAGTCGCTGACTCGGATCCTGCGGTTTCAAGCTTCGACGTCATTGTTGCATTGTTGCTATGGTATTTGACCGAGTAATGGAGGTAAACATTTCTAATTTTCACGAAGTGCTCTCCCCTTGTTTTTTTCCCCGAACATAGTCTATTAAAGGCCCTGATTCACACGTCCAGCTTAAGCCGTACGACTAACCAACGGTGACCATTATGTCTGTGAGGCGTGAATCTGATGAACTACTACTGTCTACATGAATCCGATACAATCTTACCAGTTTCCTTCACTATTATTTTCATGCAGATTCCAATATACGAACGAACTGGAGGTATTGTATCAGATTCGTATATTAGGTGCTTTATTGTCACAGAGGCGTCTCTGTGAAATTCGGGTTGCTCCCACCTGGAGAGCGCGTCGCAACCAGAGGCGCGCCACCCATTTTTTTTTTTTTTGCATGCGATTTTTTGTGTGATTGATGAGGAAGGAAAGGGGGTGTAAATTTTGACCAAATGACAACTTTTTCGTTGCCACTGGGTTTAACGTGTGCTAAGTGCATGGACACACGGGACCTCGGTTTATCGTCTCATCCGAAAGACTCCACATTCAAACCGTAAGGCCTAGTGCAAAGTGAGAGGAAAAATCCCCTGTACCCAGGTTCGAACTCGGGTTTACTTGACACAATGCGAACGCGTTGCCACTGTGCCACTTTACACTACGGTGAGTTACGAATACAGAGAACGAAACCAGTATGAGTTCATCACAATTATCGCCCCTTTCCCCCCGTGGGGAGGCCGGGGGTTCTTTCGTGCAAATACCCCCCCCTCCCTTCTGGAAGTTCTGTGCTTGTAATGTCCTCTAATCTCACTCTCTTTGACTCTGCCTTTTCCCTTGCTTACTGTCATCTACCATCTTTCTGCCTTACTGGTCCATTCTCCTGCCTTTTGTTCTAGACATTCGTACACAGATTGTCTCCAGCCGAAGACGGACATGCTGGGGGTAACTATTTCTTTGCTGGGCGCATAACGGCGACATGACGCATCTGCACTCATAAGTGACAGGAAACTGTCTGAGCGATTGAAGAAGAAGAAGAAGAAGAAGAAGAAGAAGAAGAAGAAGAAGAAGATCAAATTGATCTAAACAGTAATATGTTATGGGTTGTTGGTTGTTTGATTTGCTTTTGTGTGTGTGTTTCCGCGCGATTGTGGGTGCATGCACGCGCGCGCGCGTGTGTGTGCCCGTGGGAAAAAGTGAAGCTGGGATTTGAGCTGTTTAAGGTTTATTTGTTGATGTTGTTTGTCTAATGTTTGTAGATTTTGCTATTGTGTTATTGTATTTGCCATGTATTCAGTGTGAGGTACTTTGTTCTGTGCTTATGTATATGGCAGATGTAGATTATGTAAAGCACAAAGAGCTCCAGTTAACTGAGAGGTGATGCGCTATACAAGCGACCTTTATTATTACTATTATGTTAATGCCTCACAGATGTTTCAATTTGACAGCCGTGTGACTACGGCTGGCTGTGTGGAGTAAGGTCATTAGTGTTGGACTTTGGGCCGCTGAGGCTTAGTGCCTGTCAGTCGATTAACAAGCGTGTGCGCGTGCTAAGCCCTCCATCACGGTGACTTAAGCGTGATGCTGATCTTTGCTTCTGTCGGAATCAATCACGGTAAGCCAACTGCTGTTTAAAGACACACTGACGCACCACGATTAAGTCCCTTGTTGTTGTTTTTTTGGGTAGATGTGACACACATTCAAATGTCCCCAACTTAATATTGAGGCTGTTCTTTAAAATGATATTTCGTTTTCAATTTGGGGACATTTGTATGAGATTCAAACATGGTCAAAACAAAATATCTTACCAGCTATAAGAGGGAAAACACGCGAAACCCGTGATATTGACACGTGACCTGGTGGGTCTTTCACCGCCAAAGTCGCATTTTAGCACCACAGTGATTTAACACCTATGTCACTAAAAGGCATCAAATTGGGGTCTATTATCCAAAGACCCTATTGTCTTAGTTTGGGGAAGTAAGGATAGACCTTTTTCTTATATTTCACAGAAGAATCCCCAATACTGCAGATGGATTTTGTTCTCTACCCAGGTCAAGTTGATGGAATTGTTGGCTGAAATATGGCTGGCGGTGAAAGGGTTAAAGGGTCGGCTACACTGCATACGACTCGATTCACTACGATCCCATTTTGACATTTGTGAGGCAGGACTGACGTGGAATTCTACTGTCTAAATGAATCTGATGAAATCCTACTGGTTATGTTCACTATATTTGTAGTCTCCCGTACACGAATCTGATCAAATGTCTTATTTTTGTATCGCACATTACATTCGATTCATGCATTGCGGTCTACATGAGTAGAGTGAACGAAAATAGTTGTTATTATTTTCAGACGGAAGTGCTTCACGTGAATCATGACTGACAGACATCGTCACAATTGTATCGTATTGGGGTCAGATCGTATGCAGTGTGGCTGGGCCTTAACGGGTCTGCTACACTACATACGATTCGCTGTCAATGCGATGCGATTGTGACGATGCGAGTCATGATTCACGTGAATTATTTCCGTCTAATGTTTATTTTATTTTATTATACATACAAATGTGTGCTCAAGCACATATACAATGTTGCACACACACACACACACACACACACACATACACGCACACATACACGCACACGCACACGCACGCACACGCACACGCACACACACACACGCACACACACACACACACACACACACACACACACACACACGCTATGTATCTTACAATAGATAAAGGATCCATTCGCTAACGATCTGGTTGACTGTTCGTGATCACCACCAAAAGCAAACAAGAATCTCCACTTACAGGCTAACCCATTTCCGCGAGTCCGTTATCAATACTGTTATCAGTGTGGGCTGCAAGCCCAATGAACAGGGGATTCCATTGAGTCAGAGAGACAAGGAACCTAGCTGGCATCGACACTGATTCCATCCTCTGTTAAATGTGACCCAGCACCACGAAAGGGACATTAAGTGTCAAACGGACCATTCTGATAAAATTGTACATTTGAAAACCACAGACAATGCTCTTTCTAATGATACAAAAAACAAATTCTTGTATCTTTTTCGTTCCAGAGTAAAATTAGTAGTGTGAGCGTCAGCCATTTTGAGAAAACACTGTTTAAGTCTAGCCTAGCTGAAGAAAATGCATTGACCTACTCATTTCAAAGCACTTATAAGACCATTTAGAGATCATATTAAAGATTGTCCTTTATAAATATGGAAAATAAGATGCTAGAGAACGTGAAAATACCCACAACTCAACATTGACCACACATTTGTTTTGACTTTGCAAACCTGTTGTGAGAAACTATCCCAGCGACTTAATGTCCCCTTTCGTGGTGCTGGGTCACATATGATCCCCCCCCCCCCACACACACACACCGTGGGGATGCCAGGGGGCCTTTTTGATAAAATAGTTCCCGAGTTTTGGAAGTTCTGTGTATAAAGGTAGCCTTGATAAAACCGTATGTATATTTTATAGTAGGTAGTTGTTGTAGGAGGAGTGAAATCGGACCCTGCACCTGTCCAATCTGGCGTACCCCAACTTCCTCTAATCTGTCACTCTCCTTCATTCACTCTGCACTTGCCCTTTGCTTACTGTCATCTACCATCTCCCCATTCTCCTGCCTTTGTTTTATGAAGTCTCTTTCAAAGAGGGTTTTTTCCAGCCAAAGACGGACATGCTAGGCATAACTATTTCTTAATTAGGTGCATAATGACAGCATGACGCATATGCGCTCATATGTGAGGAAGCTGCCTGAGAGATCGACACAGACAGAAAGAGATCAATCTCATATTGAGTGGCAGCCTGTTGAAGAGTTTAATATTGAGAGAGAGAGAGAGAGAGAGAGAGAGAGAGAGAGAGAGAGAGAGAGAGAGAGAGAGAGAGAGAGAGAGAGAGAGAGAGAGAGAGAGAGAGAGAGAGAGAGAGAGAGAGAGAGAGAGAGAGAGAGAGAGAGAGAGAGAGAGAGAGAGAGAGAGAGAGAGAAGGGATGTATTTTGGCATCTACATTGGTCCCCTGATGACACTATACCGTGGCCCTGTCAGCGCTGTCTGACCACCCTGTTCATTACAGAGCCATGGAAAAGAGGGGTCTGAATGATATTTGGGTACCATCATCCTGCCATCACTGAGCTTCTTCTTCTTCTTGTTCGTTTCATCTGCCTTCTCTTCCTCCTCCTCCTCTTTTTTGTTTTTCTTTTTTCTCTTCTTCTTTTTCTTCTTCTTCTTCTTCTTCTTTCTTCTTCTTCTTCTTCTTCTTCTTCTTCTTCTTCTTCTTCTTCTTCTTCTTCTTCTTCTTCTTCTTCTTCTTCTTCTTCTTCTTCTTCTTCTTCTTCGTCTGTTTCTTTTTCTTCTTCTTGTTGTCATTCCCTGGCTTAAAGACTCCAGAGATCATCCTTACAGCCGAAGCACTTGAACACTATGTACAAATACAGCAGCTAGGGATGAGACCATTACGTGTGTGACCACGTTTGATTACCCCGCCACTCTTCTTCTTCTACTTCTTCTCCTCCTCCCCCTGTTCATCATCACCCCCTCTTTTTGTCTCTTCCTTCTTCTTGCTGTTGTCTGCTCCCAGTCAAGCTGTCAAGGGTGCTAAGGTGACAGAAGGAGATAATGAAGATTGGTGAGGAAGTCAGAGGACAGAGAAAGGAACCAGGGGGAGACGACTGGTCCATTTGTAGTATTGTGGAACACTTGGCGATGGATCGGTCATGAACAAGATTGGTCAGAATGGTAAGGAATTCCACAAAGAGACAAGTAACAGTAATGAAGGAATGTGAAAAGAAGCTGGAAATAGAATATATATGAAATGCTATATTGATTGAAAATAGAGGGCAGGAACATCACATTGTAGCCTAGAATATATAGGAGGAATGTATAAATGGGATATGTGGGACGTAAAACTGAAGAGATTACATATAAGTCGGGGTATGATGTGTACAAAAGTTATGGAGGATTGCAGAAATTGAACAGGGCATGGAGAGTAAAGAGTAAAGAGCGTGAAAGAATGTATAAAGGGAAACGTTGAAAATAAATAAGAAGGAAGCTAGTAAAGAGTGCAGAAAGGGCTAGTTGATTACACTAACACTTGATGATGCTGAACGAGTGGACTACACGTGGGTAGGGGAGGGGAGGGTATATGTGAAGGGAAACTCCGAGTAGCAGTAACAGTAAAGACACTGTAATGGGAACAAGACAGACAAGCGACCATTTTCCCCTATATGAGTAGTGAGGACAGAAACCCTGATTATGCCCCCCATTGAACCGTGAACATCAGCAGTAATCTATCACATGGTTGTTCCTGTTTCATAGATTTTCTGGCCGTATTTGCAGCTTCCTTACCTTTCTTTGTCTTCAGGAAAACAGAGAAATGTTTGCCCAAGCACTCAAATTTGAATCTGGTATTTAAAAAAACCACGTCTATTCAAATTCCAGTCTTTGGATATAGACGCCATTGTTAATGGGGTCAGGAACGATAACCCTATCAGCCCGGCTCGCCTTAACTCTCCAGTTGTCTGTCTTATTCCCATTACAGTGTCTTTGGTAATAGTAAGAAAACTACATTGGTAATAGTAAGAAAACGACAGTCTTTCAAACGCAGTAATTTAACATGAAAATACAAATGTATCTCATAGATAGATAGAAAGATAGATAGATAGAAAGATAAACAAACAGAAAGATAGATAGATAGATAGATAGATAGATAGATAGATAGATAGATAGATAGATAGATAGATAGTATGAAAGAAAAATATCAGTGAATAGCCAGCTCCGTACCCCTACTCTGAAGGACTAAAAAGTTAGTGCATTTGAAATGCAGAATAGTTTGCTTTGATAAAACTTTTCTGTGTCCAATGTCTTTTGTTTCTGAGGTTCACAAATAAAGACATTGGACACAGAAAAGTTTTATCAAAGCAAACTAGATAGATAGATAGATAGATAGATAGATAGATAGATAGATAGATAGATAGATAGATAGGTAGATACATAGGTAGATACATAGATATATAGAAATAGGTAGATAGAGAGACACAGAGACACATATATATACAGTGAGACAGATATACAGAGACAGACCCATTCAGAGAGAGAGAGGGGGGGGGGGAGAGATAGAGAGACATAGACAGAGAGACAGATCCACTCAGAGACACTGGACAACTTTATTTGACAAGGATAAAGATTTTAGGCGATGCCTATTCTTACAATGTGTCCTTGGATAAAAGAAAAACGAAGTTAAGAAACAAAAACATTTAAAATGGACTAGTATCATGAAAGTCACTACAAACAAGAAACGCATTTAACTAGCAGTTTAAAGGCAAACCAATAAACAAAGCATAACACTGAGATGTAAACATTCATTTGACATATATCATGCATATAACATGTAGTTGTACACAAGGCAATACATAAGTTATACAATGTGAGTTCAATATCACACAGGATTTAAGCAGGGCTGTAAAGTATGTTTGAGAGAGAGAGAGAGAGAGAGAGAGAGAGAGAGAGAGAGAGAGAGAGAGAGAGAGAGAGAGAGAGAGAGAGAGAGAGAGAGAGAGAGAGAGAGAGAGAGAGAGAGAGAGAGGGAGAGAGAGAGAGAGAGAGAGAGAGAGTCAGCGCGAGACAAAGAGAGAGAGCGAGACAGAGACAGAGAGACAGCCAGAAAGAGAAAGGGAGACATATGCAAATGGAAAGAGGAAGGAATTGATACAGAGAAAGCAAGAGATTGCAAACAAACAGACAGACACACCGACACACAGACTAGCAAGGAAACACCAACGGATAGACAAACATAACAATCAGCATCAGTGCAATAATCCACACAATGGCAGAACACCCCTACACATGACGGGGAACTCATTCCCCAACAGTGCACGCTGATTAGCCACCGAAGTAAAGGTCACAAAGAAGATTAGTTCCCCTGACCCCCCGAAATATCGTCCAGTTCTATATTCCTAGGCTGAATGGATGCCACCCCCCCACCCCCCAACACACACACACAGTCTCTCCAGCAAGCAAAATATAAGACGATATCATGGAACGGCCAAATACAAGTCTTCCCCATCAATCCCATCTCTTGCGTCAGAAGGGTGTCGCTGGACCTATAAAGCCATTCACTCAGTCAGTTCGATATTGTCTGTGACGCTTTTGTGTGGAAGATGGAGTTCAATGCCCACTGCAGGCTGAATGGATACATGTATACATATTTTTTGTTTTGTTTTGAACACGGAACATTACTCAAAGTTAACGTTAACTGGTTTTGTTTCTGAGGTTCACAAATAAAGACATTGGACACAGAAAAGTTTTATCAAAGCAAACTATATATATATATATATATATATATATATATATATATATATATATATATATATATATATATATATAAGTAGTATTTTTTTAAAAGGAACACAGAATATTTTCTAACGTTAACTGTTTTCTGAAGTTCACAAATTCATACATTAGATACAGAAAAGTTTCATCAATTCGGCATTTCAAATGCAACAACTTTTTAGTCCTACAGAGTTGTGTGGAGTGGGAAGTTTGGCTTGTGCGGCTGTTATCTTTTTCTGTATTATTTGATTCATCTGTCCTGCACAGCTCACCATCTGATGGTGATCGTTGGTCTATAGGATTGATTTCTTAACTATATTCTTCCTCTTAGAGGACATCCTGACTGGCAGATCCCTAGGATGGCTTCCAACGTTTTGCCTCCACCATAGCATACTACTATTTTTATCCTTAATTTGGATATCACCTCAGTAGTTTGCCCTCTTTAGTCAGGTCTATTAGGTTTTTTGAAATTAAAATTTCAGAACATTATTATTTTGTTCATTTTACATAAGATTTTTACTTTTTCTGGTTTAACTTTGTGCTGGTTTGCTTTTATTGTGGACTTTCGATCTGGTGCAAAGAGGACAACCTTTCTCTTGGGAAAGGTCTTCTAGCTCAGTTTGAATGTTCACTGTGGACATTCTTTGCAGGCCGATATGCAGACTGAAGAGTCTTTCTCAAAGACGAAACAGCTGTCTTTGCATCGGGCACTGTCCCTCCCCCATTGGGAGAAAAAGTAAATCAGCACATTTTATTATTTTTATTATTAATAAAAAATATATATATATATATATTTTTTTTTTTTTTTTTTTTTATTTTAAAAGGAACACAGAATATTTTATAACGTTAACTGTTTCTGAAGTTCACAAATTCATACATTAGATACAGAAAAGTTTCATCAATTCGGCATTTCAAATGCAACTTTTTAGTCCAACAGAGTTGTGTGGAGTGGGAAGTTTGGCTTGTGCGGCTGTTATCTTTTTCTGTATCTTTTTCTGTATATATATATATATGTAGTTTGCTTTGATAAAGCTTTTCTGTGTCCAATGTCTTTATTTGTGAACCTCAGAAACAAAACCAGTTAACGTTAACTTTGAGTAATGTTCCGTGTTCCAAAAAAAAAAAAAAAAAAAAAAAATCAAATTATATAAATTGTGCTGATTTACTTTTTCTCCCAATGGCCAATGGGGGAGGGACAGTGCCTTATGCAAAGACAGCTGTTTCGACCTAAGAGAATGTCTCATCATTTTGCATGATCGGCCTGCAATTTGACTGTCCAGTGGATGCCAACCCGAGCAAAAAAGACATTCTACAAGAGAATGGTGTCCTCTTTGCATCAAATCGAAAATCCATAATAAAAGCAAACCAGCACAAAGTTAAACCAGAAATAGTAAAAATCTTATGTAAAATGAACAAAATAATAATGTTCTGAAATTTTAATTTCAAAACCTAATAGACATGACTAGGGAGGGCTAACTACTGAGATGGTATCCAAATTAAGGATAAAAATAGCATGAAAGAAAAAAGCATGCTATTCACTGAGATTTTTCTTTCATGCTATATATATATATATGTATATATAATAAAATAAAACATTTAATTCCAAGACAACAAGCAATTTTGGTTCTTTTAGTTTATTTAATGTCCTAACGTTTCGGCGTCTGCCTTATTCCTAGGAACACATGACCAAAGGAACACATGACCATGCATATATATATATATATGCTGGTATGCTGTGTGAAGGGATTATCTTGCGGGCATGTCAGTCAGGAAATATGACCTGTTTCTTGTCATTTCTGTTGAAGACACTGTCCTGTATCTTTCCTACTGCGAACATGTTTCTTCTGGTTTGCTTAGTTTCCCCTCCTCGGAAATCGGAATGCGTTGGCTGAATGCAGCGGGAAGGCCGGTGAAAAACTGAAAACCGGACACGCACGTACCTCACCTATTATGGCCATATGGCCTGGACACGCAGAAGAAGAAGAAAGAAGAGTTTAATGTTCACTTTCAATTAAGCTAATTATCTCTATTTCGTTGCCTAATTAAGACAGTCTTCATCCAAGTACACCAACAGGCCTATTTCTTTGATTATGTATATGTCATTATTTTTTGAGTCCATTGTATAGTCCATTTAACAATCAATAAGCTGAACGTCTCCATATCTGATTATTCTTATGCATTAGTTATCTGACGAAATATTGTTCTTTACATTGTTTGCCTGCTTTATGCCTTAGTTTAGTTTGTGTGCATATTACGTGCACCTCCACATGTATACAGGTCGGTGGCTATACGCTAAAGGAGCACCCTGACGGATGAGTGTTTGTAAGAAACACGTCGAGATCACCAGGAAAACACCCTTTACAGACATCGCAACATTCACTTTGCTCTGGTTTGCTATAAATCAAACCGTCAAATCGGCGATTCCTCCTTGGTGGAGGTGCACGTCAAATTCTTTCACCCAAAGAGAAGGCGTGTGTTTGTCTCTTTTCTAATGGCCGCCAAATGGTTCGCACGAAATGTTCGCAATACAATCCTTTTTATTTATTTTGCTTTAAATTTTATACTGTTTATCTAAAACAGTTTTGCTCACAACAAAGGAAATAGCTCCTTTTTTTTTTTACTGCACTACAAAAAAAAAGAAAACGCTTCAACCACAATGAGTGACCTCCACCCACCCCATCCAAAATGGCTACTCTCTCCGGCATCTCCGCCAAGGAGGAATCGCCGTTTTGACGGTTTAATTTCTAGGAAACCAGAGCAAAGTGAGTGTTCCGATCCTTGAAAAGGCTGTCTTTCTGGTGATCTCGACGTGTTTCTTGCAAAATCTCATCCGTCAGGGTCCACCTTTAAAATCATTTGAATTCATTTTTTTAAATCTGATGTCTCTTTGTTAGTGAGTCATTTCTGCTCACAAAATACACTCCTGTGCTCATATTAACATCCGTCTGTTTGTTAGTGAGTCATTTCTGCTCACAAAATACACACCTGTGCTCATATTAACATCTGTCTGGTTGTTAGTGAATCATTTCTGCTCACAAAATACACTCCTGTGCTCATATCTGTCTGTTTGTTAGTGAGTCATTTCTGCTCACAAAATACACTCCTGTGCTCATATCTGTCTGTTTGTTAGTGAGTCATTTCTGCTAACAAAATACACTCCTGTGCTCATATTAACATCTGTCTGTCTGTTAGTGAATCATTCCTGCTCACAAAATACACCTCTGTGCTCATATTAACATCTGTCTGTCTGTTAGTGAATCATTCCTGCTCACAAAATACACCTCTGTGCTCATATTAACATCTGTCTGTCTGTTAGTGAATCATTTCTGCTCACAAAATACACCTCTGTGCTCATATTAACATCTGTCTGTCTGTTAGTGAATCATTTCTGCTCACAAAATACACCTCTGTGCTCATATTAACATCTGTCTGTTTGTTAGTGAATCATTTCTGCTCACAAAATACACCTCTGTGCTCATATTAACATCTGTCTGTCTGTTAGTGAATCATTTCTGCTCACAAAATACACCTCTGTGCTCATATTAACATCTGTCTGTTTGTTAGTGAATCATTTCTGCTCACAAAATACACCTCTGTGCTCATATTAACATCTGTCTGTCTGTTAGTGAATCATTTCTGCTCACAAAATACACCTCTGTGCTCATATTAACATCTGTCTGTTTGTTAGTGAATCATTTCTGCTCACAAAATACACCTCTGTGCTCATATTAACATCTGTATTGTTTTGTTAGTGAATCATTTCTGCTCACAAAATACACCTCTGTGCTCATATTAACATCTGTATTGTTTTGTTAGTGAATCATTTCTG
>CM065696.1:4335869-4338369 GCA_017654935.2 Phymorhynchus buccinoides | reverse complement strand
TCTTAAAGATCATATCAAAAATCGAAGTCTGAGAGATATCTTTAAAAACAAAGAAGCAAATCAAGACAAAATTTTAAAAAAAGTTAAAGAGTGACCAGCCCAATCGATCATAGTTATTCGTGATCACCCCCCCCCCCCCCCCACCCCATACACCCCCCCCCCCCCCAGATACCACCACCACCCCATACCACCCCACAAACGCAGCTTTTTCTCAGTCTTTTCATGCCTCCTCTTTCCACTATTGATTTCGTCTGACACAATACCCAAATATTTCTATATAAATCATGAGAGATGGTAAGCAGATCCCAAGTGATTGAAAGTTATGAAAGTACTCCTTCCCACTCCTTCCACACACCACCCTCCCCGATTTTATGACCAGGATGTTTGAAATATAGAATGAAGGGTAGGGAGCGGGAGGGGGGTGGTAAGGAGGGTGCTGTTTGCACTTGAGTTGAGAGGCGGAATAGGGAGGGGTTGCCGGGGTAACCAGAAACGCTTATTGGAGTCCATCGGAGCGGCATATTGCCTCATTTTCCAGCAGACTGCTCGCTGTTTATTTCGCTTGTTGAGGAAGGGCGAGAGGTTGTGAGATAACTTCAGCCTCCCCGATGAATTACAATTGCCGACGATGAATAGAATTTTCACAGTTCAATAACCTTGTTTCTCTTTAAAGGGGCACCCTGACGGATGGATTTTTGCCAGAAACACGTCAAGATCCATTCCCTTCCAAGCACTCACCGATCAGCGGGATGACCAAGGACGTGGGCGGGTTCATGTCGGAGAGGAGCAGGAAGAAGAAGTTGAGGGCCAGCAGGATGGAGATGGAGAGAGTGATCTTCTCGCCGCTGTCGGAGGGCAGGTAGAAGACGAGGACGGAGAGGCAGGAGATGGAGACACAGGGCATGATCAGGTTCAGGGTGTAGAACAGCGTGCGGCGACGAAGCGTGATGTTGAACGTGATGTCCGGGTACGGCTCGGGGCAACACGGGTAGAATTTCACCTGGAAGGAGATAAGAAGAACGTGGAGAAACGTTGCAGTTCAGGTCACGGTTTGTGTTTTCATTTTCCATTGAAGAGTTATCTTTTAACATTTAGAACAATACCAAGAACTACAATATTGTACATAATGAGCAGTTTGGGACGCGCATTTCACCGCCAGGGGGCAGTCAAACCAGGGAGATGAGTCCCTCCCTCCCTCTCTCTCTCTCTCTCTCTCTCTCTCTCTCTCTCTCTCTCTCTCTCTCTCTCTCTCTCTCTCTCTCTCTCTCACTACCCCAACTAAGAATATTACGCGCTAAGCCCCTACTGGTTTGACTGCTCCCTGGTTTGGAGCATTCACAAGTGTTGCCCATTGATTGTAATGTTCTTTTTGTAACTGTTTTGCGCATTGTGCTTCGTGTTCTTTGCTCTAAGTCTGTTCTTTTCCCTTTCTATCCTACTCCACCCCCTCGTGTTCTAACAGCTCCTTCCTTCAATTCATGAAACCGTCTTCCTTGCCCTTCTACACCCCTCCTTTATTTCTGTCTTCCACTCCCAGCCCTCTCACATCATCTACTGACCTTTCTTCGAGCCGTGACACTGATGACGCCCCACTCCATATTCTGATGATAGTAATCGTTGAGGTCTGTCCCCTGCTGTGCCCAGTCCCACTTTCTATCTCTCACATAGACCTTTCAACCCCTCCCCCTTCCATCCATCTTACCTTTCTTCGGGCCATGACATTGATGACATCCTGCTTTGATCATCCTCTTCCATCAGGTCTACCCCCCCCCCCCCCTCTGTGTGACGAGCTAATCGATATTCATACCCCACCCCTTCAGTTATCTCTTCCACTTGAACCCCACCCCTTACCCTGCCCCTGCCCCCCTCCAGCCCCCTTGGTGACCCACCTTTCCTCGAGCCGTACATGACATGGATGACGTCCCACTGCACGTTCTGCTAATACATACGTCTTCTGCTACATCCCTCCTGGGGTGACCATGTTCTCCAATCTCACCTACTCCGTTTTGTTATCCCTATTCCTCAACCCAATGACACACAGCAATCCCCCCCCCCCCCCCCCACCCCCAACCCCCACTCTCCCAGTCCTCTTGGGGACCTACAAACCGTGACATTTATTCGCGACATTCTGCTTTCTTCTGTTTGAAGGCCTGGTCCTCCCACGCCACCCCTCACCCCCTAAGCTTAGATTTGGATTATCCTTTCCTTCCCTCGAGTCACCCCTACACCCTACCCGCGCCCCTTACTGACCTTTCTTCTGGCCGTGACATTGATGACGTCCCACTCCACGTTCTGGTAGTAGTCCTTGAGGTCTATCCCCCTCTGGATGACGATCTCCTCGCCCTTCACCGTGCCCCTTACTGACCTTTCTTCTGGCCGTGACATTGATGACGTCCCACTCGACGTTCTGGTAGTAGTCCTTGAGGTCTATCCCCCGCTGGATGACGATCTCCTCGCCCTTCACCGTGCCGTTGCACACGTGCTGCAGGTCCACCTCGTT
>CM065696.1:4325869-4328369 GCA_017654935.2 Phymorhynchus buccinoides | reverse complement strand
CAGACAGACATATGCAGGCATATAGACAGACAGGTAGATAGTGAAAGACAGATAGTGACAGACAGACAGTAACAGATAGACATACAGACAGTCAGACATATAGACAGACAGACAGATACACAAAGAGACAGACATATATACAGGTATGCAGACAGGCAGACAGAGAGCGAGAGAAACAGATAGACAGTCAGACAGACAGACAGACAGACAGACAGACATACAGACAGACAGACAGACATCCAGACAGACAGACAGACAGACAGACAGACATACAGTGACTGACTTGTAAAGGACGATGTCTGGTTTCCACGGCTGGTCAGAAGGGATGTAGAGGATGTCAGACAGACAGACAGACGACAGACAGACAGACAGACATTGACTGACTTGTTGTAAAGGACGATGTCTGGTTTCCACAGCTGGTCAGAAGGGATGTAGAGGATGTCCACTCCTTGGTACTCCTCAGGGTCCCACTTCAGGCGTAAATCGTACCATTCCTGAAGACAAAAACAACAACTGATTGTTTCCCATTTGATTGTAGTGGTGTCGTTGTTCTATGTTATGTTGTTTTTGCACTGTCATGTCCTACAACACTTACATTGTTGTACTTTGTGGGGGACTGAGATATATACTGCTCTCCAAAAGTTAAGGGCCGGCTTCTGTTTTCAGTAGCTTGATATCTATTTATTGTACACTAAGACAACAATGAAGAAAATGGCAAAACTTAGGCTACTCAATAACTTTCCTTCCTGTTGCACGTGCCTGAACCAGTTTTGCAGACATTGCAGTACAGCAACAGCGTTTTCAGGTACGCTTAAAATGTGGCAAATTCACGAGAATTTCACGAAAGTTTGGTCTCTTTTCGCGGAAGAATCAGGGCTGATGCAGGTTTATTGCCTATTGCACGTGCAAGGCATGACCGTAGTGAACACTGCTGAGCAAAAGTTAGACACGGATGTGTATTTAAGGGCGGCAACCAGAGCTCTCAATAAGCATGCCTCCAAGACAGAAGAGAGAAGATCGTTCTTCCGGCCCTTAAATGTTGGAGACCAGTATAGTTATATGGAAGTAAGATATCCAAAATCAGGCTATAAACGAGTGATACTTAAAAGGTAAAGGAACATTTGTTAAATTGATGCAGTCAGGGAGGTGTGCGTGGGGTGTGTGTGTGTGTGTGTGTGTGTGTTGTGTGTGTGTGTGGGGGGGGGGTGGGTGATGTGCAAGAGCGTGCCTTTTATAAGAACAAAGTTTGGGCTGCACCAAAAAATGTTCTTACGCTTTTAAAAAGGCTTGACCAAACCCAGGCCATGACCATTGTATGGCCTTGTGCGATAAGTAATGTTCCTGGGGGCCCGAGGCATACATCCTGACCATTTACAGAGAGAGCTTCAATTGCTCTGCGGTTCCTTTCTGCGGCGTCTACCATCATTGCCTTTAAAAGGTCGTGAATGTAGGAGCCCTTGGCCAAAGAAACTGTAATGGCTGGTTTGAAAATGACAGTAATGTTTGTCGGGCTAATTCGTCATTATGTGTTCTCCCCCCCCCCCCCACCCCCCCCCCCCACCCCCATCGCCCTTTCCTATTTTGTGCCAAATGGCAGCCACTTTCACACTCGTCACAAGTCCTTCAGATTCCCATTCCTTAGATTCTAAAGATCCTGTTTCTTTCGAAAAAAAAAATTCTCTCTCTCTCTCTCTAATTGTGGTCGCTATTCACATCTGCAGAATCAGGGAATGGGCGGTTCCGTGCAAATCAATGTTGGTCCATTTACAACGTGTCTCTTTGAGGGTGAGGGTAGCAGCAGCTGGGGTAGCTTAGCGGCAGGATGAGTGGGTGAGTGGGTGAAAAGGCGGGTGGGTGGGGTGGGGTTGGGGGATAAGGCCGGGTTCACATTAGACGCGCACGTTCCGTACGGAAAACACCAAATAAGTGGAAGAAAGAAGGATAAAAGTTAACGCATATAAGGGGAAATTCGGACACGTGCGCACATATTTTCCCTTCTTTGTTTCACTTATTTATGGATTGCGCACGGGTTTCCTCATGGAATATCCGCATATGTGTGTACACGGCCCAAAGGGTCAGGCTTGAGGTTGAGTTTGTATGAGTGCGCGCACGCGCGTACATGCAAATATGAGTGTGTGTGTTTGTGTGTGTGTGTTTCAGTCACTAAGTATGCTTTGTTTATCGAAGGCAATACGTCTGTCTTTAACCCTTTCACGGCCAGCCATATTTCAGGCAATACGTCTGTCTTTAACCCTTTCACCGCCAGCCATATTTCAGGCAATAATTCCCATGAAATTTACCTGGGTAGAGAGCAAAATCCATCTGCAGTATTGGGGATTCTTCTGTGGCATATGTGAAATAAGGTCTATCCTTACTTCCCGAAACTAAGACAATAGGTGTTTTTGATAATAGACCCCAATTTGATGCCTTTTAGCGATATAGGAGTTAAATCACTGTGGTGCTAAAATGCGACTCTGGCCTCCGGTCTGGAACAGACACA
>CM065696.1:4303369-4310869 GCA_017654935.2 Phymorhynchus buccinoides | reverse complement strand
GTCAATAAGATACCACCGTGTACCATAGTCACACATGAATGTATGTACGCTAGGCAGTCAATAAGATACCACCGTGTACCATAGTCACACATGAATGTATGTACGCTAGGCAGTCAATAAGATACCACCGTGTACCATAGTCACACATGAATGTATGTACGCTAGTCAGTCAATAAGATACCACCGTGTACCATAGTCACACATGAATGTATGTACGCTAGGCAGTCAATAAGATACCACCGTGTACCATAGTCACACATGAATGCATGTACGCTAGGCAGTCGTTTTCCACTATGACTAGCAGATAGCAGAGAGGGCAGATGCTATTCTGGCGGGCTGGGCTAGAATTGGTTCATAGTGGAGATGCCTTGCCCAGGGTACATCCCCACGCTCTCGGCTAAAGGGATTTGAGGACTGCTGGCGTTGAGGAAGGTCCCCAAAGTCTAGCCCATCCCTTTGGCTGCAGCACTAGTGCCGGTTCAAAGGCACCCCTCGTTTGAGAGTCATAGTCTTCAACAAGGGACTAAACTGTACCATGATTTTCCATTACTGTAGAAAACCATCTATTGTACAGCTCTCATGTCACTGTTGGCCCCTACTACAGGCTAATGTCAACCAATGATAAAGGCCATTATGCATGAATAATGCAATAGTAACAACACATTTAGGTGAAACAATCCAAGCAAGTCAGTGAAAAGTTCGTTTGGCAGGCAAACCAGATTGGTGTAAGTGAGGTTGTCATAATCACTGCCTATCTTTATTTAGCGCGATATGAAAACTAAAAATAATACAAGTTTAACATTTTGTTGCCGACAAATGTATATAATGCAGTGATCAAGATGTAAACTCATTTGAAACTGTCATTATGGCAGTAATAATGTTCGCAATAGCTAATAATAATTTAAACCTAGCCCAAACGTTCAAATTCTATAAACGAGATGTAAACACCTATGAAACTGTATTCATGCCAATAATCATTATATCTACTCATGTATCTCAGTTACTCCCATGCGATAATCAATAAAGAAAAGTTAAGAATCGATTGGTAATCTTAACAGATGTCTGGATTTTTTTCCCCCAAGGGGCTTAATCCTGTGTAAAAAAAAAAAGTACGAATTCCTCTCCCTGAAAGAGGCGACAGAAACTGTCGCTGATTGTTGCACTTTCTGTGGCTATCCGACCATCTGATGGAGTACTGGATTGCTTTTAGAGACAAATCAATGCAGTAAAAAGAGAGAGAGAGAGAGAGAGAGAGATGAGAGAGAGACGAGAGAGAGAGAGAGAGAGAGAGAGAGCGAACGAATGAACGAACGAAATTTTGTTTATTCAGGGTTATAAGATAAGCAAACATTGCTTTTTTACACTCAGCCCTGAGGCAAAACAAAGGTTAACAAAAAATATACAAAAAAATGAAGCGCTTGCGTAACAAATACTACTACTACTACTACAAAGCATTCAAGAAAAGTAAATATTCAAAAATAACATAACACAATACTATATACATCATCAATGTACAAGACTAATATAGGAAGAAGGTGATGGGGAGAGGGCTTGGAGGCGGGAAAAGGTACAATCATTGATTTAAATGGCACATGCATAATATTTAGGCCTATGCCACACTGATCTGTATATAATATGGCACACAGCATTCAAATCACCAAGTAAAATAGACAAACCATGCATGTCTCTCTCTCTCTCTCTCTCTCTCTCTCTCTCTCCCTCTCTCTCTCTCTATCAATTCACCATATGTTATGTGCTAAAGTTAGTTTATATAAATGCATGGATTATCTAAGATCTTTGCCTATGACCCAATTGTAGTCCCGTCGCCCCGACCTCTTGTATTGTGGCATAAGGCCAATGTACAATAAACAGTTCAATGCTCAGTGTGTTCAGTGTTCTCTCTCTCTCTCTCTCTCTCTCTCTCTCTCTCTCTCTCTCTCTCTCTCTCTCTCTTAATATGTCTGTATCTTGGAAGTATAAGCCTTTACTATATTTCTCTCTCTCCTCACTCTCTTTCAATCACACTCTGTCGTCCCTCTCCTTCAATTCTTCTCATCTTATTAACTCACTCGGGACGAATGAGCCGGAACCGACTCATGGCTCGCACAACCGTTTTCAAGAGGTTTTCAACCGTTTTCATAAGAGTTTTCAACAGGTTTTGATTTCTGGCGTGTAACCAGCTTTCCGGTGCGAAGTCATAACCTACTGTCAGTTTTCTTTGACCTTGCCTCTCTTGAAATCAACCAATCATTGCATAGTTTACATTCAGCTTTGGTTGTAGAGGGGGCTCGACAAATCTTCTCGTAATTAACAGCGAGCAAAGCAGGTTGTTTGACATTGATTATTGGCCAAGTTCCGCTTAGGGAAAAAAGCAAAGCAAACAAACAAACAAACATATTCGCCCTGACTCCCCTTTACCTTGATCGGGATCCAATGTTCCGAATCACCATAAACCAATATACCCACATACCAAGTTTGAACGCCCTAAGTCCAATGACGTGACAAAAGTGACCAACAGAAGACATTTACGTTTTCAAGGTCAAATCTCAAGGGAAGTGTTAGCAAGGTTTTATTTTTTACTATCAAGTCAAAGTCAAAGTCAAAGTCAAAAATACTTTATTATCACGTTAGGTGAAATTACAGTGTGGTCTCGTACAAGCACAATACAATCAAAGAAACACATTTGCATGCATGAAAAATGGAAACAAAACTAAGGAAAAATGAATGACAAATCATGCTTCGCAAAAAACATTTGAACATAGTTAGGGTCGGTAGAATCTCATTTGTTCACCCCCACCCTACCCCAAACCCCCTACCCTCTCCAAGTCACCCCAAGCTTTCACATATTTTTGGTCCCTTGTCCCGTTTCCCAACAATTTCATGCGCCTCTCTCTCTCTCTCTCTCTCTCTCTCTCTCTCTCTCTCTCTCTCTCCTCTCTCTCTCTCTCTCTCTCTCTCTCTCTCTCTCTCTCACACATATACACAAACAGACATAGAGACATACGGACAGACAGACACACACACACACGCACGCACGTACGCACGCACGCACGTACGCACACACGCACGTACGCACGCACGCACGCACGCTCACACACATAGACACACACATACATACACACACTACTGTACAGATTGACCAGATATACCTCTAGGCCTAAGCTAATACATAATTCCTCATTATTTGGTCTTAGCAGAGATCTTGTTCAGAAGTTCGACGGACTTAGGGACAAAACTAGCTGAATTTATAATGGTTCTACAACGAATAGTGCGGAACCGTCTATCAGATGGCAATAGTTCATAGCAATGCGATCATTAGCGATCTCCCTGGCTTTTTGAACTACACGTTTTTTATACAACAAATACAAGTTGTCTTGCTTTCTACCCACGATCTTGCTACCAACATTCACAATCTTATTCAGAACACCCTTATTCAAGCCACCGTACCAACACATGAACGAAAATGTTATAATAGATTCAAGAAAACAACGATAAAAGCTTTGGAGAAGATCTGTGCTAACATTGAAAGATCATTTCTTGGAAACATGATCAACATGAGAACTAAAAGTAAGCTTATTGTCTATGATTGTTCCCAAATACTTGTATTCATCTACCCTTTCGACTGTCACACCTTTGATTGTGAGATCTGGCATTGGTACCGGGGATTTCCTAAAGTCGACTACCATTTCTTTTGTTTTTGTTACGTTGAGGTCAAGATAGTTTTCCTCACACCAGGACACAAACTTTTCAACCTGCTCAAAGTAAGTACTGTCTGAGTTAGAAAGGTCAACTAAAGCTGTATCATCAGAGTATTTAATGACAGAGGCAGAATCTGTTCCTTTACAATCATTTGTGTAAAGGGTGAAGAGAACAGGAGATAAGACAGTGCCTTGGGGACAGCCGGTGGATACAGACATTGTGGAGGACAGAGCGTTTTGAAATCTCACAGTCTGCGTGCGTTTGAGTAGGAAATATATAATCCATAAGACTAGTCTATTGTTGACACTCATGTTTATTAGTTTATTTGCTAATAGATGGGGTTGTATGGTGTTAAAAGCAGACGAGAAGTCAATTAAGAGAATTATGACAAAATAATTTCGGTTTTCTAGATGAGTGTATGCATTATGTAGAAGTGTGAGCATTGCATCATCTGTGGATCTGTTCTGCTTGTATGCAAGTTGAAGCGGGTCAAGATGCTCTGTTGTGGTCTGGAGAAGACGTTGTAAAACGATTTTTTCAAAACATTTCATAACAATTGATGTGAGTGCGACAGGACGATAGTCACTGAGGCACGATGGACTGCGTTTTGGGGGGACTGGGCATATTGTAGAGGCCTTCCTCTGAGCAGGAATTGTACAAACTCTAAGAGACCAAGAGAACAAAGAACTAAAAACATCTGATAGTTGGGAGGCACACACTTTCAAAATTCGACCACTAATGCCATCTGGGCCCTTTGCTTTCCTAACATTTAGACGAGAAAACACAGACTGAACTACACTTTGTTCTACCTCATACTGTTCTTCATCCGCCCCCTCCCTACCCAACTCATTATGCAAGTCACTCGTAATAGAGTGTAAATCGCTGCTGAAGTCTTGGTTGTCAAACCTACAATAGAACGTGTTTAGCTGGTTAGAGAAATCTTGCTGGCTGTCACTACTATTAGTACTACAGCCCTGAGTGTGCTTAGTGGTTCCCGACATAAGCTTAATCCCTTTCCAGGCATCCCGCATATTCCCTGACTGAAATTGTAGCTCTACTCTATATTTGTACTGTGTTCTGGCTTCTTTTATTTCCTTCCTAATCTTTGCCTGCACTTCACTACGCTTAGCTGTATCCCCTGAACTAAATACAATGCTACCTTCTTCTCATTAAGTGTCGTTTTAAGCGACTTGGAAACCCATGGCTTGTTGTTAGGAAATATCTTAACAGTCTTAGTGCGTACAATCATATTTTCACAAAACAAAACATAATCAGATATAACTTCTGTGGCTTCATGAATACTATCACTTGAATCAAGAAACACATTCCAGTCAGTACAATCAAAACATCCTTGTAACTCAGTGCGACATTCTTCTGACCAGCGCTGTACTACTTTCTTAACTACAGGGTGTGTGTGGATGCGTTGTCTGTATGCAGGGAGGAGATGAATGGTGTTGTGATCTGAGATGCCAATATGATGCAGTGGGTGTGTGTGTGTGTGTGTGTGTGTGTGTGTGTGCGCGTTGCGTGTGTGCGTGCGCGTTTGTGTGTGTGTGTGTGGTGTGTGTGTGTGGTGTGTGTGTGTGTGTGTGTGTGTGTGTTGTGTGTGTGTGTGTGTTTGTGATGGTGTGTGTGTGTGTGTGTGGTTGTTTGTGTGTGTGCGTGTTGCGTGTGTGTGTGTGTGTGTGTGTTGTGTGTGTCTGTGTGTGCGTGCGTTGTGCGTGCGTGTGCGCGCGTGTGTTTGTGTGTGTGTGTGTGTGTGCATGCGCGCGTGTGTGTGTGTGTGTGTGTGTATGTGTGTGTGTGTTTGCGCGTGCGTGCGTGTGTGCAATACGTGTATGTCGGGCGGGGGGGCGGGGGGGGGGGGGAATGTAAGCGTGTGTGTCGCTGCACCTGCATTAGTGTATGTGTCTCTGTTACAAGCGTGTGTCTCTTCGAGTCTTTGAAAATCAGCTGGCACATAGATAGACCGGCTCCATTTAAAGCCCTTTCACTCTGGGTAGTAAATAACAAGCAAGTACCCCCTCTTTCGCTCCCCCCTCTCCCAGTCGAAAGTAGAGCCAGCCGACAGACTCAGCGGCTGATTGCACCATCACAAGTTCTGTCAGCTACTGAAGCGTCTGATGGATTATAGGATTCCTCTCGCAGAACAATCAATGTCAGGACACAAGTAGGGTCGAGGAACTCGATGCATGGGGGAACTATAGGGGGGGGGGGGGGGGGGGGGCAGTTTTTCGTCTTTGAGTCGTTTTTCGATCTATCTTTCTGTTGTTAGTCCCCGAGCCGAAGGTTCGGAGAGCTATTGTTTTTGTCTGGTCCGTCCGTCCGTCCGTCCGGTCCGTCCGGCGTGCCTCCGTCCGTCCGGCTATTCGTCCGTTTTTCTCAAAAACTATTCAGTCTATCATCATCAAATTTGGCATACTAGTTTGCCAAGATGCAAGCTATCCACTGATGTATTTAGTTTTACATTAAGGTCAAGGTCGCGCCAGTTACGGGGTTCAAACCCCAAAACACATAATCGCTAATATCTCGCGAAGTTTTGCATGTATTTCAATGCAGTTTTTTTCATAACATTTCTTGATGAATGGTCTATAACACAGTTGTCATGAATTTTTCTGTGCGCTCGTGTGCGCATGATCGCGCGCGCTCAAATCACGGGTCCGAACCCCAAGGCTATACATAAACAACTATTCAGTTACGTGCTGTTTTGATGCGTTTTTATGTAAGTACGTTTTCTTTTGATATCTGCCGCTTCGCCTGTTCCAGGACATGAATGTTTCTGTGCGCTCATGTGCGCATGATCGCGCACGCTCAAATCACGGGTCCGAACACACATGCGCCATGAAACACGCGGCATTGGGTGGGAAGATTCACTTGAAAGACGCCGCCATCAGTTCTACAGTCAAACCCGACAGCCAAACCGGGCGCGCAAACTGGGCGAGACAGCAATGCGCGTCGAGAGTCGCTAAACATGGGATAAGCCCGCTGTGCCCTAGGCCCTTTGTGTCACAGGCCCGATTTGTCCCACTTCTTTCCGGCCGTCCATCCGTCCGTGCGTGCGTGCGTCCTGTTTTCAGTTCTCAATGGTCTCCCCGCTGTGTGTACAGCCGACACATTCCGACTTCGGAGTAGCTCGGCGATGCTGCGAGGGGACTTTGCAGCCGCTCGGCGTTGCACTTGTTTTTTGTTTGTTTCTGTCGCTAACTCTGTAATTCATTTCGCCATTACGTTCACACTTGATGTTTTGGTTGGGTTTTGTTAATGTTATCTGTACGTTACACTGTTAGCCTCTATGCCCCAAAGGGGGTCAAAGGATTAAACACCATTGGTCTTTGTGTGTCTCTCTGTCTATCTCTCTCCAACTCTTCTGTCTTTTTTCTGTCTGTGTGTTTTTTGTGTGTGTCTGTCTCATTCTTCCTTTCTCTCTTTTTCTTTTTTGTCCCCTCTCTCTGTCTCCCTTTATTTTCTTCTTTTTAAGTATTTTATTCTATTTTATCAAGCACTGCTATTTTCTTTGCTTACTGCTCTCTCTCTCTCTCTCTCTCTCTCTCTCTCTCTCTCTCTCTCTCTCTCTCTCTCTCTCTCTCTCTTCTCTCTCTCTCTCTCTCTCTCTCTCTCTCTCTCTCTCTCTCTCTCTCTCTCTCTCTCTCTCTCTCTCTCTCTCTCTCTCTCTCTCTCTCTCTCTCTCTCTCTCTCTTTGTGTGTGTGTCTCTCTCTCTCTATGATGTTGTTATCTAATTGAGATGTGTAGTAAATATCGTATGATATGTTTTTGTTCCTTGACCCTGGTGGCCTAAAGAA
>CM065696.1:4283369-4290869 GCA_017654935.2 Phymorhynchus buccinoides | reverse complement strand
AGATGAGAGAGAGAGAGAGAGAGAGAGAGGGGGAGAGGGGCGGGCCGAGAGGAGAGAGAGAGAGAGAGAGAGAGAGACGAGAGAGAGAGAGAGAGAGAGAGAGAGAGAGAGAGAGAGAGAGAGAGAGAGTGAGAGAGAAAGAGAGAGAGAGAGAGAGAGAGAGAGAGAGAGAGAGAAAGAGAGAGAGAGAGAGAGAATGCGAATGCGAATAATTTATTCAAATAGGCCAAGGCCCCTTATGAAGGGGAGTGAACAAACAAAGATCAACAGCCATAATAAACTTAGCCAATCCATGTGAGAGACAAAGAATCCATCAAATAATAAAACAAGGAATACAAATCATCATCCATAAGAGAGAGACAATAGGGGGAGGGAGAGGGAGAGAGAGAAGGCACATGATACCAGTGTTGCTACATATAACAATTGCTTCAGTCAGAACATGGCAGAAGAAGGATTGCGCAGTCAGTTATCTTTGTCCATTGTACCAAGAAACCAGATTAAAACAAAACAACGTTATTAACAGAGAGAAGAAGAGAGAGAGAGAGAAGAGAGAGAGAGCGCAGAGAGAGAGAGAGAGAGAGAGAGAGAGAGAGAGAGAGAGAGAGAGAGAGAGAGAGAGCGCTCTTCCTCCCTCCCTCTGTCTTTCAGGTATGCAAATAGGTGAAGTGTATAGAAGAAGCATTGCGCAGTCAGTTACTTTGTCCATTGTACCAAGAAACCAGATTAAAACAAAACAACGTTTTATACAAAAACACACACACACACACACACACACACACACACACACACACACACATTAGTTATAACTTACATATAACTGTAATCTAAGTTATAAAAACGACAGACCATTTACGGATCGTTCGAGTGTTGATGTTCATACACAGAAGGATAATACGAAATTTAAGGTATGAAGTAAATGTCGGCCTGTACTTGACATTGTCAAAATTCCATGGAAATTCGCTGACGTTTTATTTGATCTTAATTTAACGAAAGGCTCTATCATTTTTGTTTCTTGTTTTTATTTATTTGGAATTTGTTGCATGTTTTCCTCCTTTCCATAGAGGCCAATGGCCTTGCGGTAAATCATTCCAGAGTTTTAGACTCCCCCCTCCCCCTCTCTCGATCTCTCTGTGTGGAATGTTTTGATATTAATGTTATTATGCCTCACGTAATCCCCCTCCACACCCTCCCACATGACACGGGCAGTGAGGCCTATTCATAAAATGTTCGACTTCGACTTCTCTCTCTCTCTCTAACTAACTATATATATCTCTCTAACTAACCAACTCTCTCTCTCTCTCTCTCTCTCTCTCTCTCTCTCTCTCTCTCTCTCTCTCTCTCTCTCTCTCTCTCTCTCTCTCTCTCTCTCTCTCTCAAGCTGTTCATGGCATTGTATCCGCCCAGACCTTGAAAATCCGGGCCAAAGGCTTATCCATCAACCCATTCAGTGCCCAATGTTCCCTCTCTCTCTCTCTCTCTCTCTCTCTCTCTCTCTCTCTCTCTCTCTCTCTCTCTCTCTCTGTCTCTCCCTCCTATTATACCCATCTTGTTAACGAGGAACTGATCAGATCAAGGGGGTGCTTGCTGCAAGCTGTTAGTTTAATAATTTTAACCCTTCATTACCGTTCGCCCTGAGCAGTCCTTCTTTATCGTAACAGGATGAGGCTCGCTGGTGTTGGACCGGGCTAAATTGGGTTAAAGCGATGCACGGCTTTTTAATTTAATCCCATGATCCAGTGTGTGTGTGTGTGTGTGTGTGTGGTGTGTGTGCGGTGTGCGTGTGCGTGTGCGTGCGTGCGTGTGCGTGCGCGTGCGTGCGTGTGCGTGCGCGTGAAGTGCGTGCGTGCGTGTGCGTGTGAAGTCAAGTCAAGTCAAAATAATCTTTATTGAGGGTTAAAGCATGTGTGTGTGTGTGTGTGTGTGTGTGTGTGTGTGTGTGTGTGAAGTCAAGTCAAAATGATCTTTATCGACGATAAAGGAATTTTAGCAGAGCTTTTTTTTTACCCTACGCGCGCGCGCGCGCGCGTGTGTGTGTGTAGTGTGTGCGTGTGTGCGTGAGCGTGCGTGAGTGTGTGTGTGCGCGCGTTTGTGTGTGTGTGCGCACGCACACGCATGTGTGTTAGTGTGTGTGTGTGTGTGTGTGTGTGTGTGTGCGTGTGCGTGCGTGTGCGTGCATCTGTGCGTGCGTGTGTGTGCGTACGCGTGCGTGCGTGTCCGTGTGTATGTGCGTGCGTCTGTGTGTGCGCGCGGGCGTGCATTTGCGTTTGTTTGGTTTTTTAACTGAAAATGTAACTATAGTATTGAAGAGCGGGATAAGGTCGCTTTCCTAGATGAAGTTTGATGCTTAGAGCTCCTCTGTCGCTTTCTGTTTTTTTTACATTCTGCGCGTGCGGTGTCTAAAAGGGTAAGGCGGGTTAAAAAGCCCATGGGCGGGTAAGAAGCCCATGCCAATTATCTCATGAAATAAAGCAAATTTCGCCCATGACACGAGTGTTAATGTTTAGCATTCGTCTCATGGGCAAAATGGTGACTGAAATGTTATTTATTTCATGAGATAATTGGCATGGGCTTCTTACCCGCCTATGGGCTTTTTACCCCGTCTTCACCCACAGTACGTCTGTGTGTGTGTGTTTGTTTATTTCCTGTTTTCATTAATCAAAACTGACATCACTTTGTTAACGGATACATTCTTTGACCTTGTGCGCATTTGATCCTCAATCCGGTCCGCAAAATTCCGTACGGAAACCCCATTCACCTATGATAAGAAATAAGCGGATGCCTTTCCGCTTGTAAAGTGCACACTCTTTCATATTTCTTACTTCCAGGTTTTTTTGTGCAGATTGCGCATGGGTTTCCGTGCGGAACGTCCGCGTATATCTGCACACATCCTCTCCATACATATATCTCCTATGTACAATAATAATTATGCATTCTGCGAACAAAGTTCAAATTATACGTCATAAACGATAAGCATATCGGTGGGTGAAAAGTACACATAACATCCGGATATTCCGCGCAGAAATAATCATTAAGTACAAGAAAAAAGGAACAATATACGGATTAGGTGAAAAATACGGACACGTGCGCTTATTTGTTTCCTTCTTTCTTTTACTTAATGCCTTATTTCCCCGCGGAAAATCCGGATATCGTGTGCACGTGCGCTTATTGTGTAACATGTTACCATGGAAAATGTATATGTAAAGAAGAAGGGAGATACGTTAGAGAGTCATACATGAATCGAGTAAATAAATGTTTATATAAAGGCGAAAGACAACAACTGATAATATTATCTCATCGAATATCCAAAACTAACGAATGTGATGAAACATAATATAACTTGCATTGTATATATATATGTGTTTGGGAAAGAGTGAACACTTTTGACTTGAACTACGTTCGTCTTCTGATTCTCGTCTCCTTTCCCTTCCCTCCATCCGTCTCAAATCTGCTGGCCAACGTTCTTTTTTTCCTGTCAAGCACCATCTCTTTAGAATTATCGGCCTTCTCCTCTCTGACACTTCAGCTCAGTCAGTCTCCTCAGTCAGTCTCCTCATTCAAAACCTCCCTTAAAACCCATCTTTGTCCTGCTGCACCCTAAATATTTGATCAGTTGTCGTTGATCGTTGTGTGCACGTGAGGGAAGATTGAATAAGAGGTTTGTGCTGTGTGTGTGTGTGTGTGTGAGTGTGTGTGCGTGTGCGTGTGCGTGTGCGTGTGTGCGTGCGTGCGTGTGTGCGTGCGTGCGTGTGTGTGTGTGTGTGTGTATGTGTGTGTGTGTGTGTGTGTGTGTGTGTGTGTGTGTGTGTGCGTGCGTGCGTGTGTGCGTGTGAGAGAGAGTATGTGTGTGTGTTGTATATGTATGTGAGCATGCATGTGTGCGTACAAAACTACATGCATGCGTGTGTTTTGGTTTAATGGGTTATGTGTGCACGCATGTGTATGTGTGTGTCGGGGGAGGGGGGGGGGCAGAATTGGGAATCCTAGCTTCAATTTTGCCATACCAGGCAGCGGGATTTTCTCCCTGCTCTTACCGAATTTCAACTGCCCGTGGGATTTTTACGTGCGTAAAGCGCACGGGTCAGACTAGCTTTAAGTCCTGTCGAACTAGAAAGAAAGGGCGAGGTCGGGATTGGAACCTGTGTTACTCACGCTGCAGTCACGCATTACATTTGGCAGGCGAACGTCTTAACGACTCTGCCACCTTTCTTCACCTTTCAAGGAATAAAAAGTTTTTTTGTTTTGTATTTTATTATTTGGCATGTCCTGGTTGCAGAGACTTGTCTATGTGAAATTCGGGTTGCTCCCACCTCGACGCGAGAGCAGCGCAACCCATTGCTTTTTGCAGTTACCTGCGAGGCTGATAAGGTAAGAAGTGTATTTCGAGAACGTGCATTCAATGAAAAGCGTGAGTAAACATGGCAATACTCATATCGTCGGTGAAAGTCAGAAACCTCGTATCTCGATTTTTGCGCGTTGGATACATAATCAGCTGCTAATTTTCCTTGCCACCTTCCACCAAAAGCTCGTATCTCTAACGTTTTCTACTATGGGGTAAATGCTGTTGTAAATTTTCGCGGGCTGTCATAGTCCCAATTAGATCCCCTTAAGGGCAAAGCACGCGCAAATATCGTTCGTTTCAAAATTACAAAAATAAGAATTTTTAACAAAATGCAGGACTAAACTCGCAACGTCTTGAACACACCTTATTCATCAGGCTGTATAAGGGTAAACACGGTGTATTTCGAGAACATTTTATTTTTTCTTTCGTCATGAAAAGCGTGAGTAAACATGAGGTTTTTGGATTTCACCGACGATATACTTCTTTCTTTCAATGTTTCCCCCCTATTTGTGACGCATGAGGAACACATAATTACGGAACGTTTGTTAAGCATTGCTAAGCGTGATTTTATACTGTTTTTTCTATGTTAGCTGGGCAAAACAATTGTGTTAAAACTCGGCATAACATTGATTTTCTTTTTTTCAAAACACCGGATATATGTTGACCTTCTTTCTCTCATATTCTTATTATTTTGTTCCGATAATTGTGTATGATCTAATTAGGTTGATGATTTGTTTATGTTAAAAACGAATATAACCTACATGCTTTACCTGTCTCCAACCTTTTCTTTCAACGAGCTGCGCGGCAGCATTTTCGGCTCCAGTTACTTTGACCTTTGACCAATGGGCCTGGATATCCTAAATACCTATCAGCGTGCACAATGTTCGAGGGTCCTGTGTCCATCCGTTCAAACGTTATCGTGGTTACATACATAGTCAGCCGGCCAGGAACGAACAGACACCACTGGACACATTCACCAGTGTTCGCCTCACGGCTGGTGAATTATTATTACCCACTTTCTGAAATAAAAGGCACATGGGTTTCTTCAATTAATCTTCCACACTTCAGACCACCCCCCCCCCCCCCCCCCTCTCTCTCTCTCTTCTTCTCTCTCTCTCTCTCACTCTCCGTCTCTCTCTCTCTCTTCTCTCTCTCTCTCTCTGTCTCACTCTCTCTCTCTCTCTCTCTCTCCCTCTCTCTCTCTCCTCTCTGTCTCTCTGTGTCTCTCTCTCTCTCTCACTCTCTCCTCTCTACTCTCTCTCTCTCCTCACTCTTTCTTCTCTCTCTCTCTGTCTCTCTCTCTCGTTCTCTCTCTCTCTCTCTCTCTCATTTCTCCCTCTCTCTCACTCTCTCTCTCTCTCTCTCTCAATCCCACTCGTTGTGCTGTTGTTGTTGGTGCAATATGCTTAACTTCGTGCATTGTTTTTCTTTCTTTTTCTCATATTATGTTGTGTGTCATATTTTTGTTACCTCCCTTGCATACAGGCCGGTGGCTTGCAGTAAACCATTTTCAGTGTTGCAGTTTCGAGTGTTCAGGCGTTATCTCTCTCTCTCTCTCTCTCCTCTCTTCTCTCTCTCTCTTTCTCTCTTCTCTCTCTCATCTCTCTCGTCTCTCTCTCTCTCTCTCTCTCTCCCTCCCTCTCTCTCTTAACCCGAAAGGAAACGAGCAAACAGCACTGCACTCTCCAACAGCTGACCAAACAATAGCTTCTCATTTAAGATTTATAACTATGTTGTGTGTCCCCGAGACAGCTAGAAGGGTCTCTGACCTCAACCCCCCCCCCCCCCCCCCCCCCCCTCAATTTCTTGGTTGTTTCCACTTTTTCTAAAGTCTTGCCTTTCTTACTGCAGATTGAGTACTTCATCCTCTATCGTTTGCTATATTTAACACTAATTTTCATCCATTTACATAATTAAACACATGCATTCAATAATAGTAGAAGATAAAGGCAAGACGGAAAAACGCAATGAACCAGGACTGTGACAAATGCTCCGCGGGGTGGGGGGGGACATACACCGTAGGGTGGGGGGGGGGGGGGGAGGGGGGAAGTTAAAGGGGGAGAGGGGGAGTTGTTTTTGGATTCCTATTAACATAATGGCCTTTTTATTTGATGTTGTTGCTTATTTATTCGATTTTTGAAACTAAATCTCTGTCACTCAATGTTTGACTCTGCCATTTCCCCTTGCTTTCTATCATCTGCTATCTTTCTGACTTATTGGCCCATTCTCCTGCCTTTTTTTTCAAAACAAATCTTCTAAATATTTTTTCTTTCCTTTGAGCTCCTCCGAAATCGGAATGTGTCAGCTGTACGCAGCGGGGGAGACCAGTGAAAACTGAAAACCGGACACATACGTACCTTATCCATTATGGCCATATGGCCTGGGAATGCAGAAGAAGAGAAGAAGAATAAGAAAGCAAGAAAATAGAAGAAGAAGAATAAGAAGAAGGAAAAAAACGAAGAAGAAGAAGAAGAAGCATAACTAAGAATAAAGTGCCTCAAGAAGAATAATTAGAAGCGAAAAAAAGAAAAGAAGAAAAAAGAAAACTAGAATCAACAGACACTCAAAAACCCAAACTCCCTCACAGTCTCTCGCTCCTCTCTCTCTCTCTCTACTCTCTCTCGTGCGCTCTCCTCCCCCCCCCCCCCCCCCCCCCCCCCCCCCCCCCCCCCCTATGCCGGTTTCTGCAAATGTGTTTCTTGGATGTCCAATGGTTCAAAGGACCCTATGAATTTAGAACTGGCAATGTGGTAATCACATGTTGGGAGGTTTTTTAAAAATCTATTTTTGTAAAAGAGTCTTGGTCTGTAAGTACATGTATGTGTGTGTGCGAGAGAGAGAGAGAGAGAGAGAGAGAGAGAGAGAGAGAGAGAGAGAGAGAGAGAGAGAGAGATTCGAGGAGAGAGAGAGAGAGAGAGAGAGAGAGAGAGAGAGATAGAGAGAGAGAGAGAGAGAGAGAGATAACTTTGAAAACTTAAACTTTATTTTTCCAAGGAGTATAGATTTTAGGCAACGCCTATTCTTCCAATCTGTCCTTGATACATATATACTAACGACATGTTATTTATCCAGGGAATTGAGATAAGCGAAAATAGAGCAGATAATTAAAGAGAGAGAGAAGTCGAAGTCGAAAATATTAATGAATAGGCCTTTCTGCCCGT
>CM065696.1:4255869-4280869 GCA_017654935.2 Phymorhynchus buccinoides | reverse complement strand
CGTCGATAACTTGAGAGAGCCTCATCCCCATCTTGACCGTCAGTTGCTGACTGGGCCCCACCGAAGGCTTGATCAGTTTCTGGTACGACGACATCAGATGGTGGTGTAACCGCTTAGCCACCGGGGGAACGTGGGGCTCCGGAGTCCCTGGCTTACAGGGATTCGAACCCAAGACCTCCTTGAAGAGGGCAGTCAGTAGTAGTAGCAGCAGCACTGCCGTTAGTGTCAACACCTTGGGGTTGGCTGAGATTTTGGAACCCATGTTTCTGTCACTTTAGTGGAGTGCAGGATGTTGAGAGGAAGGTCACAGACGGGTGTTTGTTGGTAAAACAACTTTACCTTGCACACTGTGATTGAGTTTCGTTTTGGGTATATTCAAAAGCAAGATGTATGTTGTAAAAATTATAAACAGATTTGTAAGGCCAAAGGTCACATGTGGATGTTTGTTGATAAGGAAACCTTTACTTTACAAGTGGTTGATTTTATTTTGGGTAAAAACAAAATCAAGATTCAATGCGCTGTAAAAAATGGTAAAGCAAAAATGCAAGGTCACAGATGTACGTTTCTTGGTAAGGATAACTTTACCTACAAGTGGTTTATTTTTATATTTTTTATATTAGAATCAAAATTAAGATTTAATACGCTGGCAACACAATGGTAAAACAAACTCGTAAGGTCACAGATGTATGGTTTGATAGTAAAAATAATAACTTTATCTTACAATACAGTGGTGGATTATTTTTGGTAAAGACAAAATTAAGATTTAATACGTTGCACAAATGGTAAAGCAAATCTGTAAGATCACAGACGAAACGTGCGTTGGTAAAGATAACCTTACGTTACAAGTAGCGGATATTTGTTTGGGGGGCAAGAACAGCGTCATTGTGTGTGTGTGTGTGGGTGGGGGGTGGGGGGGGGGGGGGGGGGGGGTAGGGGGGGGTAGGGGGGGGGGGTAGGGGGGGGGGGGTAGGGGGGGGGTAGAAACAAACTCAAGATTTAATACGTTGCAAAGAAAATGGTAAAGCAAATCTTTAACACTTTGTTGTAATGACATTTACCAGTAATTTTGTAGAAATATAATCCACACGAAATCCTTTATGAAAAACATCCAGCACGCATCACTTCATAAAAGCAAAGACATTTAGCTGACGTTTCCTGGTATTGCAGTACCTCCGGGATCGACCCACTATCTGTATTAACACACATGTCACATACGTACCTGTTCCAGGTCGGAGGACGTTAAACACAGTTTATTCTTACACCAGATAGTTATTTTTGATAATAGTAACTCTTTTTATTCACTTTCTGAAAACAAACCCAGCATAGACCACTTAGTAAGTGAGTTCAGCATGCTTAGGATTCTGCACCGTATTAAATGTTCATGATTTAGTTCCCGATATTTGGAAATTAAACAAAAATGAGTCGATGAAAACAGCAAACAATAATGATGACAAATAATGAGGCAACAAAAAACACCCACGTCGTTTTCGTATTCCAGGAACAGTTCTGATGATGTACATCGTTAGATCTCAGTCGAGCAAAACACCTATGACATCATTAGCCAGTCATTCTAATTATGCGCTACCTCGGTCTCAGATAAAAACAAGTGCAACGCCGAGCGGCTGCAAAGTCCCCTCGCAGCATCGCCGAGCTACTCCGAAATCGGAATGTATCGGCTGTGAACACAGCGGGGAGACCATTGAGAACTGAAAACAGGACGCACGCACGGACGGATGGACGGCCGGAAAGAAGTGGGACATAGCGGGCCTGTGACACAAAGGGCCTAGGGCACAGCGGGTAATGTAAAACTAAATACATCAGTGGATAGCTTGCATCTTGGCAAACTAGTATACCAAATTTGATGATGATAGAATTAATAGTTTTTTAGAAAAACGGACGAATAGCCGGCCGGACGGACGGACGGACCGGAAAGAAGTGGGACATAGCGGGCCTGTGACACAAAGGGCCTAGGGCACAGCGGGTAATGTAAAACTAAATACATCAGTGGATAGCTTGCATCTTGGCAAACTAGTATTCCAAATTTGATGATGATAGACTGAATAGTTTTTGAGAAAAACGGACGACATAGCGGACCTGTAACACAAAGGGCCTAGGACACAGCGGGTAATGTAAAACTAAATACATCAGTGGATAGCTTGCATCTTGGCAAACTAGTATGCCAAATTTGATGATGATAGACTGAATAGTTTTTGAGAAAAACGGACGAATAGCCGGACGGACGGACGGACGGACGCCGGACGGACGGACCAGACAAAAACAATAGTTCCCTGAACCTTCGGCTCGGGGACTAACAACAGATTTCTAATGATTGTAGGCTGGGAGATGAAACAACAGACGATCTCCTACCAGTTGTGTTAACTAAGCCAATTACCAGAGGCACCGTTTCTCACTACCTAGTTGAACCAGTATTCTGGAAGCTGCAGATCAGTCCATCAAGACTACTGCATACGATTTGAGTCAGTGCGATCCGATTTTCACATTTTGTGAGACACGCTACACGCAAGAATCTACTATCTAATTGAATCTGATGAAATCCTACTATATAGTTAAGTTCACTATGGGGAAGACGGGGTTAAAAAAAACATGGGCGGGTAAGAAGCCCATGCCAATTATCTCATGAAATGAAGCAAATTTCAGTCACATTTTGCCCATGAGACGAGTGTTAACCCTCTTATATTCGGATTGTTTGAGACCAAACTTCTGCTATATTTCATATTCTGTTGGTGAATGTAGCCCCAAATGGGTTAGTGTGTTTTATGCTTCACCATTGCTAGAAATAAATGTCTACAGCCATGAAATTTTGCATACATGTGTGGTCATGAGGCTTTGTTCGCGGGTGTGAAGTGTGTTTTGTGTGTCTCAGAGTGAAGGGTCGTGTCATTGTCAACTAAATGTCACCAAGATGTGTCACATATAACGGTTATTATTATAAAACAGCGCACTGACATGCAGTTTATTCATACGCATGCACGTTAGTAGGTGAAAATGAAAGCTGAAGCCTACCTGACTTAGTCTTGTTCTCTGTCCGTTGCTTCAGTTCATACTGCTAATCCAGTGAGAGACACAGAAAATTGTCAACTGTCACCAATAAAACCTATTTGGATGTAGTTCAAACCCCAACTGTGCATTGTTTGTATACACTTTCACACACTGTAATACACTTTATAAATAGTAAAATACACACACACACTCAATCAGAGCTGTACAGTGATAAGTCACAGTGTGTACCACCACTGTCGTTGTGTCAGTCATTGGTGTCACCCCATCATACAGGTGTGCATACCCCACCCCCACCCTCCACACACCACTGTGTCATGGTAGTCACAAAACATTCATTCTTGCGATAATAGAGAGCTAGCTGACATAAGAGCACAGCCATGTAGGCCAACGACGGACTGTCACTGTGGCATGATGCCTAGGTATCGCAATCAACATGTAGGCCTAGGCATGTCGTCTGCTGTGACCCTCCAAAGTGGTAAAACAAAAATAAATAATCGAGATGGGCCGCAAAGTTTGGAAATGCATGGTTGGTTATAAAATCGAAATGCATGCTGCGCCGTACCGAGTTTTTTGTGTGTTTTTTTACACCTATCTGTATTAATAACAAATCGGGACTTTACTGGTTTCGTACTGCCTCCGGGCATTGCCTCCAGTATTGTTCCCACCATATTTGTATTTACAAATGTCCCATATGTGTCTGATTCAGACCAAGAGGACGTAAAACACAATTTTCGTCGTAGTTGCGCCGTACCGAGGCCGCCATTGTGTTTCAAGCGATGCAAGCTCAGTGTTGACGACTTGACTTCGGAATTGCTAATGTTTTGCTCTACACCACATCTGACTCGTCTTCTAACTCTTCATGGTCATATTTTTCCATGTCTTTAATAATAGTATCCTACTCGTCGTCCGAAATGCCGAGAACTCCTTACAATCACACACAGTAGCGCTGCAGCAGACGACAAATTCAGACCCACGCTTTCATTTACAACTGCTACGCTGACACGCAAGCAGTTTTGTCTCTGTGTCTGTGAATGGACGTGAGTTACCATCCCATAATACTAGAAGCAGTTTCATTGGTCTCTCCCAAGGATGCTACCAACGTTGTTTTGGTTCATTCTACCACGGATTCTATATTTAGGTCAATGTGTAGTATCCATGATTCTACACACGGGGTTAGCACGTGACGGAAAACTACCAGGTTGAAGGTCACGGCGATTTACGCTATGAACACATAGCGGGGTATTGGGGAATTCCCGTAGTGTTACCTTGTGAATGCAATAGGGCACGGATTCTATTTTCTATATTCAATGTGTAGTGTCCATGAATAGGGTTAATGTTTAGCATTCGTCCCATGGGCAAATTTGACTGACATTTCCTTTATTTCATGAGATAATTGGCATGGGCTTCTTACCCGCCCATGGGCGTTTTACCCCGGCTTACCCTATTTGTAGTCTCCCGTACACGAATCTGATAAAATGTGGAACATTTTCAGCTAATAACCTTTTTGGAATACTAACCCTATCCCTAACCCTAGCCCTAAACCTAACCCTACCCCCCACTATGTACTGCAGTACACCGCGATTTGTCACAGTTGTGGTTCCGTTGCGTGTTTCCGTCTTATAGGGTGGGGGATAGGGTTAGGTTTAGGGCTAGGGTTAGTATTCCAAGAAGGTTATTAACTAAAAATGTTCCTAAAATACAGCTTTATGTATGGTCAGAAAGGCAATAACGGAAAAATAGAATTAACCGAGATAGGTAGGGGGGGTGGCACATCTATTTCACGTGAATCGTGACTCACAGACATCGCCGGAATCGTATCGTATTGGGGTCAAATCGTATGCAATGTGACTGGCCCTTAAAAAAAGTTTGACCCCCTTTCATGCCAACCATTATTCAGAAACAAAGATCTTCACTGGCATAAACACAGCTTGAACGACTCGTCGTAAAAATGTACCTTCTTTGAGCTATATTGATTTTGCTCGCAGGATTGCACGTAACTTGTGAGTTCATTCGGAAAAAGGCTTAGCACTCGAGTCCAGAATTGTAGACAGACATCGGTGAAGTGGTGAAATAAAAAATAAAAGACCGGCTTTTAAGATGAAAGAACAAATGCTCGCACTTAAAACGGACAACCGGTTTGCTCATAGATTTCGATTGACCCCGTCTAGAATCATGGAAGCAAAAAGAAAACAAAAAGCTATATTAAGTAAAACCAAACTAGAATCGTCAATAAAAAGCATAGACTACTTAATTTTGTAAAAGCAAAAATGATTTTTTTTTTTATAAATTCTTATGAAGTAAAACCAGTTTTTCAAAATGAAATTTAATGGAAACAAATAACGAAAAAAATATTAAATTAAAAAACATTAAAATGCTATTAAATGAAAAAAAAATCTTAAAAGAACAATATAAAAATACATATACTAAAATAAATAGATACCACAAAATAAACACAAAATAAAAAATAAAAAACGGGTTGCTTATATAATATATCAGATACATTACTTGTAGCGGTGCCATAGCCGATGAGGTTTAACCGAGCCGTGGTTACCGCTACACCTATCTGTATTAATTTAAAAAATCGGGAATTTACTGGTGTTGCTCTGCCTCCGGGCATTGCCTCCAGTATTGTTCCCACCATATTTGCATTTACAAATGTCCCATATGTGTCTGATTCAGACCAAGAGGACGTAAAACACCATTTTCGATTCGAGATACCACAAAATAAAGATTTAACAAAAACACGCTGTTACTTTCCCCCTGCAAACGGAACTGTACTTAATCAAAGGACACACAAATGGGCGCTTCTGGACACACCACTGCAGATTACCCTACTGGATTATACTACTTCGCTTTCTCAAATTTTGAAGGCACAAATATATATTTATTGTGCCACGCAGATCAGAGAGAGAGAGAGAGAGAGAGAGAGAGAGAGAGAGAGAGAGAGAGAGAGAGAGAGAGAGAGAGAGAGAGAGAGAGAGAGAGAGAGAGAGAGAGAGAGAGAGAGAGAGAGAGAGAGACAGAGAGAGAGAGAGAGAGAGAGAGAGAGAGAGAGAGAGAGAGAGAGAGAGAGAGAGAGAGAGAGAGAGAGAGAGAGAGAGAGGGAATTGAATTGAATGAATTTTATTTTTAGAGGGTAATAGAATAAGCAATAACATGCTTTTTTTTACATCCAGCCCTCTGAAAACAAAATTACAAATATAAAAGTAGAAATGGAAAAGGAAAATGAGCACAGACAAAGCAATATAAGGATGCAAAAAACAACCCCGCTATATAGTAGCACAACAATAACAAAATCAAAATCTCAAGAGAGAGAGAGAGGGAGACAGACAAACAGACAGACACAGACAAAGATACAGACAGACAGACAGACAGACAGAGACAGAGACAGATAAGGGGTAAGGCAAATAATCCACAGCTGCAGAGCCCAGCAATATAAAGGGATTTAGGAGGGATTAGCCAGGTTTGGGGTGACATTAGGTTATCCCAGGGAGGCCCCCAAAATCAATGATCCATCTGTCAGGTCAAATTAACTCCCCATCCGTGGCTCTTCAACCCCGGAGGAGATTAAAGTGTGAGCGACAATTCAGTGACTGGCTCAATCAATGATTGATCTTCATCTTGGCTTAACATTATCTCCCCTTAAAGGTGGACCCTGACGGATGAGTTTTTGCAAGAGATCACAAGAAAGACAGCCTTTTCAAGGATCGGAACACTCACTTTGCTCTGGTTTCCTATAAATTAAACCATCAAAACGGCGATTCCTCCTTGGCGGAGATGCCGGAGAGAGTAGCCATTTTTGATGCGGTGGGTGAAGGTCACTCATTGTGGTTGAATCGTTTTCTCTTTTTTTTTGTAGTGCAGTAAAAAAAAAAAAAAAAAAGGAGCTGTTTCCTTTGTTGTGAGCAAAACTCCTTTATATAATCTGCATACAAAATGTTTTTAAATAAAGAAAAAAAGGCTTGTATTGGAAACAATTCGTGCAAACGATTTGGTCTAAACGCAAGCAGCCAGTAGAAAAGAGACGGCGCACGCCTTCTCTTTGGGTGAAAGAATTTGACTTTCAGCACCTCCGCCAAGAAGGAATCGCCGATTTGACGGTTTGATTTCTAGGAAGCCAGAGCAAAGTGAGTGTTGCAATCTCTGTAAGGGGTGTTTTCCTGGTGATCTGGACGTGTTTCTTTAAAAAAAACTCATCCGTCAGGGTGGCCCTTTAAGTACCCTCCTACTGTTCCCTGTCTTTCCCATCCCAACACAATGGTTTTTATGCCATAAGGTACGTTGTTGTTATTGGGTTACCCTGGCTAAAAGACTCCAGGGATCATCGCAACAGCGGAAAGCACTTGAACACTATGGTACAAGTGCATCAGCTACGGATGAGAACATTACGTGTTGGACCGTTTTTAATTACCCCGCCACGTACGCAGCCACGCTCCATCAATTTCAGAATAATAATTGTTCCGTGTTTCTCTCTGCCTGACTATTACAGTGTATACGAATTAAAGATCCACCAGATCACGTGTTAAAATCACGGGTTTCGCGTGTCTTCCCTCTAAAAGCTGGTAGGAAATCTTGTTTTGGCCAGGTTTGACTCCCATACAAATGCCCCCAAATTGAAAACGAAACATCATTTTAAACAGAAGCCTCAATTTCAAGTTGGGGGCATTTGTATATGGGTCACAGCTACCCAGAAAAAACCAAGGGACTTAATCGTGGTGGGTCAGTGTATCTTTAAATGATAAAACCCAAGCGCTAGAAGACACATTGAAAACCAAACCTGTTAGATACTGGCATACGGTGATTTCTCCCTCTGCTTTCCATCTATGGTCACAGTGCATCTTTCAGAAAAGTAAGATAGGTCCTGCACCCCCTCCCCAACCCCCTCATTTCCCCATCTTGCATCCCTGCCTCCAGCATTTTGAACAATAGGGTAAAATGACTACCCCTGGCCATATTGTGCTGCAATGTTGTACTGTCTGTGGTTGTTTGTTTTCAAGAAGCAGTTTGGTGTAATAGCTCCCTCTCGGTCTGTGTGTGTGTGTGTGTGTGTGTGTGTGTGTGTGTGTGTGTGTGTGTGTGTGTGTGTGTGTGTGTGTGTGTGTGTGTGTGTGTGTGTGTGTGTGTGTGTGTGTGTGTATGTTTGTGTGTGTGTGTGTGTGTGTGTGTGCGTGTGTGTGTGGGGGGGGGGGGGGGTGCGTGCGTGCGTGCGCGCGCGCGTGTGTGTGTGTGTGTGTGCGTGTGTGTGTGTGCGTGTGTGTGTGTGTGTCTGTGACTCTGTGTGTGTCTGTGTATGTAGTTAAGTAGTTAAAAGGCAAACCAATAAACAAAGCATAAAAACTGAGATATAAACATTCATTTAACATATAGCATACATATAACATGTAGTTGTTTGCAAGGCAATAGATAAGTTATACAGTATGAGTTCAATATCCCACAGGATTTAAGCAGGGCTGTACATTGCGTTTGCCCGCACCATCTTTTTGTATCGTGAAATGGAAGGGCATAAGGGAAGGGAATTCCAAATAAATTATTAAGGAAACAGAAGGAAATACTTGATTTGTATTTGTCTATTCTAGTGTTTGGCAAAATGTAGTTACTGGAACCCTAACGATGTGATGCCGGGGTAAGTAATGATTTTATATAATGTGGGGCTAAGTCAGTATGCACTTTGTACATGTAATTGCTTTGTTGTACTTTAGTTGTGAATCTAACGGAAGGATGTTTAATTTTGCTTGTTTTTCTGATGTGGTGAGGTTTGGGTCAGGAAGAATAATTTTAGCTGCTCTTTTGTAGATAGAATTGAGTTTTAATAGGTGACATTTGGCGGCAGAATCCCAAACTACAGATGCGTAGTTGACGTGAGAGAGACAGTGGGCATGAAAGAACATTGTGCGTTCCTCTGTATCTATGAATGGTTTCAGGGTGTTTTTTAGTAGGAATAGGCTACGAGCAAGCTTGTGTGCTACCTTCTCAATATGGGTCTGCCACTTCAGTTCTTCATCTATGATCACACCCAGGACGCGGTGCTCTTTTACTTGGTCAATGATGTTATCCTTTGAATAAACTTTGAGTATTAGAGATTCGTTTTGATGTTTTTGTCTTGAAGTAATTACCATGCTTGCTTTTGGTTTTTGTAGGGTGGATGACCATCAGTATTTGGTCACACCAGGCAGAAACATCACTTAAAGCTGTTTGTAATGAGGTTTGAATGGAGGATAAATGAGCTGCACTAGAGTGGAGGGAGGAGTCGTCAGCAAACAGATCGCATGATACACTTTCATCTGATATTGAAAGTGGTAGGTCATTAGAGAGAGAGAGAGAGAGAGAGAGAGAGAGAGAGAGAGAGAGAGAGAGAGAGAGAGAGAGAGAGAGAGAGAGAGAGAGAGAGAGAGAGAGAGAGAGAGACACACTCAGAGACAGAGAGATAGAGAGATAGAGACAAAGGCAGATAAGTTGTTTTCGGTCAAGCATATGTGGCAGTTGTTGAAGTTTCTCTTTTTCTCTCTTTTTTCCCTTCTAGTTCTAGCGTTGCCACATATTTTTTAGAATGTCCACTCTTACTGCCATCACAACCATTTCTCTGTCTGTGTTACTCCTACCTTTATTTAGTATTTCCACTGTTACTGCCATCACAACCATTTCTCTGTCTGTGTTACTCCTACTTTTTCAGTATTTCCACTCTTACTGACATCACAGCCATTTCTCTATCTGTATTATTCTTACCTTTCTTAGTATTTCCACTCTTACTGCCATCACAACCATTTCTCTATCTGTGTTACTCCTACCTTTATTTAGTATTTCCACTCTTACTGCCATAACAACCATTTCTCTATCTGTGTTACTCCTACCTTTATTTAGTATTTCCACTCTTACTGCCATCACAACCATTTCTCTATCTGTGTTACTCCTACCTTTATTTAGTATTTCCACTCTTACTGCCATCACAACCATTTCTCTATCTGTGTTACTCCTACCTTTATTTAGTATTTCCACTCTTACTGCCATCACAACCATTTCTCTATCTGTGTTACTCCTACCTTTATTTAGTAGTTCCACTCTTACTGCCATCACAGTCATTTCTCAATCTGTATTATTCTTACCTCTCTTAGTATTTCCACTCTTACTGCCATCACAACCATTTCTCTATATGTGTTACTCCTACCTTTATTTAGTAGTTCCACTCTTACTGCCATCACAACCATTTCTCTATATGTGTTACAAGATCAAGATCAAGATCAAGATTCTTTAATCAGCCAATGCATCATAATACAAAGTAAATCGTTTTGGTTTTGCACAAGACACAACCTAACAACAACGAAAGCATGCACATGGATGGACAACCAATATGAGAGAAAAAAACACAAAAACAAAAAACAAAAGCAGATTACATTATCGTGTATCAGTCTCTCTCTCTCTCTCTCTCTCTCTCATATCCTTTATTTCTCTCAGACGCACACCTACACATACACCAACACACATACACGTGCATACACACTCTTACTGCCATCACAACCATTTCTCTATCTGTGTTACTCCTACCTTTATTTAATATTTCCACTCCTATCACAACCATTTCTCTATCTGTATGCCAACACATGTCCCCACACTCACACACAAGACTGCGAGCATGCAGACACACCGATTAACACAAGTCTAAGCAAAATAGGATACAGAAATACCCCTAGGAGGGTGAGCCTACTGAGTATTGATGGCTCTGACAGCATAGGGGTAAAAGCTGTTCTTCAGGCGGTTAGATTTGCACTTAAAAGAGCAGAACCTTTTACCAGAAGGGAGTGATTGAAACAGATGGTTGGCTGGGTGTGTGCAATCAGATATGATGGAGTTAGCTTTGCGTCTTATGCGCACACTCCTACTTTTTCAGTATTTCCACTCTTACTACCATCACAACCATTTCTCTATCTGTGTTACTCCTACCTTTTTGTAATAGTATTTCCACTCTTACTGACATCACAACCATTTCTCTATCTGTGTTACTCCTAAATGTTTTTAGTATTTCCACTCTTACTGCCATCACAGCCATTTCTCTATCTGTGTTACTCCTACCTTTATTTAGTATTTCCACTCTTACTGCCATCACAACCATTTCTCTATCTGTGTTACTCCTACCTTTATTTAGTATTTCCACTCTTACTGACATCACAACCATTTCTCTATCTGTGTTACTCCTACCTTTATTTAGTATTTCCACTCTTACTGCCATCACAACCATTTCTCTATCTGTGTTACTCCTACCTTTATTTAGTATTTCCACTCTTACTGCCATCACAACCATTTCTCTATCTGTGTTACTCCTACCTTTATTTAGTATTTCCACTCTTACTGCCATCACAACCATTTCTCTATCTGTGTTACTCCTACCTTTATTTAGTATTTCCACTCTTACTGCCATCACAACCATTTACTCTATCTGTGTTACTCCTACCTTTATTTAGTATTTCCACTCTTACTGCCATCACAACCATTTCTCTATCTGTGTTACTCCTACCTTTATTTAGTATTTCCACTCTTACTGCCATCACAACCATTTCTCTATCTGTGTTACTCCTACCTTTATTTAGTATTTCCACTCTTACTGCCATCACAACCATTTCTCTATCTGTGTTACTCCTACCTTTATTTAGTATTTCCACTCTTACTGCCATCACAACCATTTCTCTATCTGTGTTACTCCTACCTTTATTTAGTATTTCCACTCTTACTGCCATCACAACCATTTCTCTATCTGTGTTACTCCTACCTTTATTTAGTATTTCCACTCTTACTGCCATCACAACCATTTCTCTATCTGTGTTACTCCTACCTTTATTTAGTATTTCCACTCTTACTGCCATCACAACCATTTCTCTATCTGTGTTACTCCTACCTTTATTTAGTATTTCCACTCTTACTGCCATCACAACCATTTCTCTATCTGTGTTACTCCTACCTTTATTTAGTATTTCCACTCTTACTGCCATCACAACCATTTCTCTATCTGTGTTACTCCTACCTTTATTTAGTATTTCCACTCTTACTGCCATCACAACCATTTCTCTATCTGTGTTACTCCTACCTTTATTTAGTATTTCCACTCTTACTGCCATCACAACCATTTCTCTATCTGTGTTACTCCTACCTTTATTTAGTATTTCCACTCTTACTGCCATCACAACCATTTCTCTATCTGTGTTACTCCTACCTTTATTTAGTATTTCCACTCTTACTGCCATCACAACCATTTCTCTATCTGTGTTACTCCTACCTTTATTTAGTATTTCCACTCTTACTGCCATCACAACCATTTCTCTATCTGTGTTACTCCTACCTTTATTTAGTATTTCCACTCTTACTGCCATCACAACCATTTCTCTATCTGTGTTACTCCTACCTTTATTTAGTATTTCCACTCTTACTGCCATCACAACCATTTCTCTATCTGTGTTACTCCTACCTTTATTTAGTATTTCCACTCTTACTGCCATCACAACCATTTGTCTATCTGTGTTACTCCTACCTTTATTTAGTAGTTCCACTCTTACTGCCATCACAACCATTTCTCTATATGTGTTACTCCTACCTTTATTTAGTATTTCCACTCTTACTGCCATCACAACCATTTCTCTATATGTGTTACTCCTACCTTTATTTAGTATTTCCACTCTTACTGCCATCACAACCATTTCTCTATATGTGTTACTCCTACCTTTATTTAGTAGTTCCACTCTTACTGCCATCACAACTATTTCTCTATATGTGTTACTCCTACCTTTATTTAGTATTTCCACTCTTACTGCCATCACAACCATTTCTCTATATGTGTTACTCCTACCTTTATTTAGTATTTCCACTCTTACTGCCATCACAACCATTTCTCTATCTGTGTTACTCCTACATTTTATTTGTGTTTATACTGCACTCGGACATATATCTATTCAATGTTGGTGTGCTGGCCTATGTGTTTGCTTCAGTAAGTTACTCAGAAGTGCTATTTTGGAGAGTTGGGTTGGATTCTTTTCATGCTTAACCCTTAACCCTTGCTCTGATAAGATCTAGATTTTTTGTTTCTCTGTCCAGAGGATTTTGGGAGACGCTTGGCATTAACCCTTTTAGCGCCAGAATAACCGTTCGACACCACACTGATGTAACGTCCATACCACTAAAAGGCATTACATTTTAATCAATGTTTGTTTTTTGTTTTTTTATCACAAGACCTTTTATTCTTAATTTTGGGAGATAAGGTTAGGCTTAACCCTTTCGCCGCCAGCCATTTTTCAGCCAAAATATATCATTAGACTTAACTGGGCAGAGAAGCAAAAAATATCTGCAAAATTGTGATTTCCTCCGTGACATGTATAACATTAGGCCTGTCCTTGCCTCCCAAAATTAAGAAAATAGGATCTTTGAATAACAGGCCCTGATTTGATGCCTTTTAGTGACATGGGTGTTAAAACCATTGTGGTGCTAAAATGCGACATGCGACATCATTCATCATCACATAGTAAAAAGCCAAGTGTCCGTCCGTGTGTGTGTGTGTGTGTGTGTGTGTGTGTGTGTGTGTCTGTCTGTCTGTCTGTCTGAAACACAAAACGGGCCTTATAACTCCGCCGTTTTTCGACCGAATCGCTTCAATTATAGTCAAAAGCCAAGTGTCCGTGTGTGTGTCTGTCTGAAACACAAAACGGGCCTTATAACCGCCGTTTTTCGACCGAATCGCTTCAAATTTGCTGTGAGCCCTAACGGGGCGATGGCAACGGCAACCGAGGCGGCCGTGTCATTTGCGCGGGTCGGCAAATGCGCGAAACGCGCATCCGCCGGCCTCTCGGCGCCCGTAGATCCAGTGTTTCTGGACCGATTGCCTTCGAATTTGTCAGGAAGATGACCGGGGACGGTGACTATCCGTGCACCAAACCGGAAGCGAATCGGTACAGAAACGCGCGCGCTATACGACTCCGCCGTTTCTGAACCGAATCGCTTCAAATTTGCTGTACTCAGCGCTACCAGTACTTGGCGTTACCGTTACTAGGCGTCACTGGTACTCGGCGTTGCGCTAGTTCTATTAATTTACTGATGTGTGCTGGGTTTTGTTCGCTTGTTGGATTTACACAAATAAGAAAAAAATATATTCAACGAATATAAAACATAAGGTTATAGGTAATTGACATAATTTGCCACTGTGAAACTTTATACGAGCTATATCCCACTTGTCTTCTGTTCAACAGAAATATAAAAAAGAGCCAGTTAAAAAGAAGAAATTTTGGTGTTTTATGTCCTCTCGACCCAGGTAGGCACATATGGGACATCGCCAGTTAAAAAGACTGCATGCTGTTGTATAAATACCACCCCAGCCAAAACAAAGTATACAAACTAGAGCGTTAAGACGCTAAATCACCAACCGCGCGCGCGCGCGGCAGCGTTATTCGGCTCCAGTGACCTTGACCTTTGACCCATGACCTTCATTATCGAACTTGGCCTAGATCTTCCTACGACCTACCCGCATGCAAAATGTGAGCACCCTAAGTCCATCCGTTCAAACGATAGAGAGGATACATACAAACATACAAACACCACCTCAGACACGAGTGAAAACATTACCAATCCGCTCTCTACGATCACGGTTGGTAACTAGTAAATAGCCAGCACGCAAGCGCAATAAAATGACTGATGAGCATAAGAAAAACAACAACAAAATTCTGAAAATAGTTCCACGTACAAAATAGTATGCAGCCATGAAACAACGGGTTTTTTCCTTGGATGTACTGCGACGCTTTTTGCTTTATTCCTTTGTCGTTTCTTTATTCAATTAAAGGGGGGGAAATAGTGTGGACAAAAAGGTAATTCAAACATCGCACTCACCAGATTTGCCTACATCACACCACAATAACATATTATTATTATTCCACTATGTCACTATTTACCAATTTCAGCGTTCGCGCCACTAGTAGTGGAAACGGGGAGTTTTCTGTTAGCTAGCCGTAAACCTACTAACCCTACTGACAAGTTTGAACACCCCCAACACCTCTCTCCAACACACACACCCATACACTCACCGAATGCGCCAACCCGCCCTAGCACACAGGTGTAAACCTCATCGTGCACAGTGCAACAACACTGCTGCAACACAGCCAGTCCTGGCACCCGACTCTCACTCAGTTCCAGTCAGTCTGCCTGCTTTTACTATTCCTGGCCCAAACCAACCGCTAGCTCTCTCTCTCGCTTTCTCCAGTTTCAACTGGGGGTTAGGGGTAGGGGGATGGGGTGTGGGTGTGGGGTCTAGGGGATAAACTGGAAGCGTGGTGTAACGTTAGGGGTGATGAGAGAGAGGTTGGATAACATGTTTTCCCTTTCTTTTCGGGAAACGTTTCCAAGTTGAGTGGGTGTTTTGTCTTTCTCATAATCATTTTAAGCTGTTAATAAACTGCATACTCTACGTGGGGGTGGGGGATGAAGATATAAAGGAGAGGGGGGGGATAAAGATTTATTTAAAAACAACATGAATTCTTTCTTTCGGAAACGTTTTCAGGCTGAGTGTTAGCGTTGATGTTTTTTTTCTTCTTCTGGGAAATGGAAATAGGTATGTGGGAGAGTAGAGATGTGAAATAACACATGCTTTCCTCCCTCGAAACGTTTTCAGGAAAATCGGTTAAAGTTCATGTTATTCCCTATCCATATGTAAACAGTTAATGTCGTTGCACTCTAACTTTCACACGTAGAATGAATCGATTTGAGTGTATCATAAACAAAAAGACTTTTAGGCCTAATTAAAAATATAATTATTAATAATAATTTGAAACAAATCGTCAAAGTCGCAACCTCTGTGATGTCATGACTGACATGTTACGCAATAATGCCAATCAGATAACAGATTCAATACTTCATAACAAGCAAACTAAACGGCAAACAGAGGCAAATTAATAACAACAGAAAAACGCACTATCCCCAATCAACCACTGCAGAACAGGCGTGTTCCTCTTTTAATATCTATATCTTTTTTTTAAATTTATAAATCGGGACTTTCCTGGTATTGCAGTACATCCAGGATCGCCCCACCATCTATACATTTAAAAACAATGTCCCACACGTACCTGTTCCAGGTCAGATGACGTTAAACGGATTTTCAACTCAACAGGCATGTTGTTGGTATTGACTGTCCAGTGTAGTTGTTCAGGATTGCGTTGGAGCAACGCATTCTTCCCCCCAACTCCATCAGTCAAACAGGAAACACGTTGGAGCAACGCATTCTTCCCCCCACCATAATGAATCACTCCATCAGTCAAACACAGCAAACACCATAATGAATCAACTTTACCCCCCCCCCCCCCCCCCCAACTCTAATCAACTTTACCAACACAGCAAACACCATAATGAATCAACATTACCCCCAAAACCCCCCCCAACTTTACCATCAGTCAAACACAGCAAACACCATAATGAATCAACATTACCCCCCCCCCCCACCCCATCAGTCAAACACAGCAAACACCATAATGAATCAACTTTACCCCCCCCCCCCCACACTCCATCAGTCAAACACAGCAAACACCATAATGAATCAACTTTACCCCCCCCCCCCCCCCACTCCATCAGTCAAAGCACAGCACACACATAATGAATCAACTTTAATCCCCCCCCCCCCCCCCAGTCCATCAGTCAAACACAGCAAACACCATAATGAATCAACTTTAACCCCCCCCCCCCCCCCAGTCCATCAGTCAAACACAGCAAACACCATAATGAATCAACTTTACCCCCCCCCCCCCCCCCCCCCCACTCCATCAGTCAAACACAGCAAACACCATAATGAATCAACTTTACCCCCCCCCCCCCCCTCCATCAGTCAAACACAGCAAACACCATAATGAATCAACTTTACCCCCCCCCCCCCCCCACTCCATCAGTCAAACACAGCAAACACCATAATGAATCAACTTTACCCCCCCCCCCCCACCTCCACTCCATCAGTCAACTTTAAACACAGCAAACACCATAATGAATCAACTTTAACCCCCCCCCCCCCCCCACTCCATCAGTCAAACACAGCAAACACCATAATGAATCAACTTTACTCCCCCCCCCACCTCCCACTCCCAATCAAACCCCCCCCCCACTCCATCAGTCAAACACAGCAAACACCATAATGAATCAACTTTACCCCCCCCCCCCCCCCCCCTCCATCCAGTCAAACACAGCAAACACCATAATGAATCAACTTTACCCCCCCCCCCCCACTCCATCAGTCAAACACAGCACACACCATAATGAATCAACTTTACCCCCCCCCCCCCCCACTCCATCAGTCAAACACAGCAAACACCATAATGAATCAACTTTACCCCCCCCCCCCCCATCCCACAGCAAACCCCATAATGTATCAACTCACCCCCCCCCCCACTCCATCAGTCAAACACAGCAAACACCATAATGAATCACTTTACCCCCCCCCCCCCCCCCCCACTCCCATCAGTCAAAACACAGCAAACACCATAATGAATCAACTTTAACCCCCCCCCCCCCCCCCCCCCACTCCATCAGTCAAACACAGCAAACACCATAATGAATCAACTTTACCCCCCCCCCCCCCATCAGTCAAACACAGCAAACACCATAATGAATCAACTTTACCCCCCCCCCCCCTCCAAAGTCAAACACAGCAAACACCATAATGAATCAACTTTACCCCCCCCCCCCCCCCCACACTCCAACACAGCAAACACCACAATGAAACACAACTTTAATCAACCCCCCCCCCCCCACTCCATCAGTCAAACACAGCAAACACCATAATGAATCAACTTTACCCCCCCCGCCCCCTCCATCAGTCAAGCACAGCAAACAACCATAATGAATCCCCCCCCCCCCACTCCATCAGTCAAACACAGCAACCACCATAATGAATCAACTTTACCCCCCCCCCCCCCCCCATCCATCAAACACAGCCATCAGTGAATCAAACACAGCAAACACCACCATAATGAATCAACAACTACCCCCCCCCCCCCCACTCCATCAGTCAAACACAGCAAACACCATAATGAATCAACTTTCACCCCCCCCCCCCCCTCCATCAGTCAAACACCCCCCACTTTCCCCCCCCCCCCCCACTCCATCAGTCAAACACAGCAAACACCATAATGAATCAACTTTACCCCCCCCCCCCCCCACTCCATCAGTCAAACACAGCAAACACCCATAATGAATCAACTTTAACCCCCCCCCCCCCCCCCACTCCATCAGTCAAACACAGCAAACACCATAATGAATCAACTTTAACCCCCCCCCCCCCCCATCGTCAAACCAGGCTACCCCAGTCAAACACAGCAAACACCATAATGATCCATCAGTCCAAACACAGCAAACACCATAATGAATCAACTTTATCAGTCAAACACCCCCCCCCCCCCCCCAACTCCATCAGTCCATCACACAGCAAACACCATAATGAATCAACTTTACCCCCCCCCCCACTCCATCAGTCAAACACAGCAAACACCATAATGAATCAACTTTACCCCCCCCCCCCCCCACTCCATCAGTCAAACACAGCAAACACCCTAATGAATCAACTGTACCCCCCCCCCCCACCCATCAGTCAAACACAGCAAACACCATAATGAATCCATCTCCCCCCCCCCCCCCACTCCATCAAACACAGCAAACACCATAATGAATCAACTGTACCCCCCCCCCGCCACTCCATCAGTCAATCACCAGCAAACACCATAATGAATCACTGTGACCCCCCCCCCCCCCACTCCAAACACAGCAAACACCATAATGAATCAACTTTACCCCCCCCCCCCCCCACCCCCCCAGCAAACCCATAATGAATCAACTTTACCCCCCCCCCCCCCCACTCATCAGTCAAACACATAAATTATCAAAACACCATAGTGAATCAACTCCGATCAGTCCCCCCCCCCCCCCCCCCCTCCCCTCCATTCAGTCAAGACACAGCAAACACCATAATGAATCAACTTTATCTCCCCCCCTTTACTCCATCAATCAAACACAGCAAACACCATAATGAATCAACTTTACCCCCCCCCCCCCCCCACTCCATCAGTCAAACACAGCAAACACCATAATGAATCAACTTTACCCCCCCCCCCCCCCATCAGTCCAAACACAGCAAACACCATAATGAATCAACTTTACCCCCCCCCCCCCACAGCAAACTCCATCAGTCAAACACAGCAAACACCATAATGAATCAACTTTACCTCCCCACCCCCCACTCCATCCGTCAAACACAGTAAACACCATAAAATGAATTAACTTTACCCCCCCCCCCCAAACCCCCCATGAATCACCTTTACTCAGCAAACACATGCAACTTTACCCCACTTTATGTCAATCACAGCTTTAACCCCCCCCCCCCCATCCATCAGTCAAACACAGCAAACACCATAATGAATCAACTTTACCCCCCCCCCCCCAATCAGTCAACACAGCAAACACCATAATGAATCACTTTACCCCCCCCCATCCCCACTCCATCAGTCAAACACAAACAACCATAATGAATCAACTTTACCCCCCCCCCCCCCCCCACCTCCATCAGTCAAACACAGCAAACACCATTACTGAATCAACTTTACCCCCCCCCCCCCACTCCATCAGTCAAACACAGCAAACACCATAATGAATCAACTTTACCCCCCCCCCCCCCATCAGTCAAACACAGCAAACAAACCATCAGTCAAAAACAACCACAGCCCCCCCCATCCATCAGATCCAACAGCACCACCATAAATGTATCACTTTACCAAAAAATACCCCCCCCCCTCCATCAGTCAAACCCAGCAAACACCATAATGAATCAACTTTACCCCCCCCCCCCCCCTCCATCAGTCAAACACAGCAAACACCATAATGAATTTAACTTTACCCCCCCCCCCCCCCCCCCCTCCATCAGTCAAACACAGCAAACACCATAATGAATCAACTTTATCCCCCCCCCAACCTCCATCAGTCAAACACAGCAAACACCATAATGAATCAACTTTCACCCCCCCCCCCCCCCACCAATCAAACACAGCAAACACCATAATGAATCAACTTTAAAACCCCCCCCCCCCCCCCTACTCCATCAGTCAAACACAGCAAACACCATAATGAATCAACTTTACCCCCCCCCCCCACTCCATCAGTCAAACACAGCAAACACCATAATGAATCAACTTTATCTCCCCCCCCCCCCCATCAGTCCAACACAAACACATAATGAAACTTTACCCCCCCCCCCCAACTTTACCCCCCCATGAGATGAATCAACCCCCCCTCCCCCTTTACTCCATCAAGTCAAACACAGCAAACACCATAATGAATCAACTTTACCCCCCCCCCCCCCCTCCATCAGTCAAACACAGCAAACACCATAATGAATTCAACTTTAAAAAAACCCCCCCCCACCCCACAAACCACAGCAAATCAAATGAATCAACTGTACCCCAACCCCCCCCCACCCCCCAAAGTCCAAACACAGCAAACACCATAATGATCAACTTTACCCCACCCCCACCCCAGCCCCCCCCCCCCACCCCATCAGTCAAACACAGCAAACACCTAATGAATCAACTTTACCCCCCCCCCCCCCCACAGTCCATCAGTCAAACAAGCAAACACCCAATGAAATCAACTTTACCCCCCCCCCCCCTCCCATCAGTCAAACACAGCAAACACCATAATGAATCAACTTTACCCCCCCCCCCCACTCCATCAGTCAAACACAGCAAAACACCACAATGAATCAACTTTAAAATACCCCCCACCCATCAGTCAACACCAAACACCATAATGATCAACTTCATCCCCCCCCCCACTCCATCAGTCAAACACAGCAAACACCATAATGAATCAACTTTAACTCCATCAATCAAACACAGAGGAAACAAACCACCATAATGAATCAACTTTAACCCCCCCCCCCCACTCCATCAGCTCAAACACAGCAAATACCATAATGAATCAACTGTACCCCCCCCACCCCCACCCCACCCCCACTCCATCAATCCAACACAGCAAACACCATAATGAATCAACTTTACCCCCCCCCCCCCACCCCACACTCCATCAGTCAAACACAGCAAACACCATAATGAATCAACTTTAACCCCCCCCCCCCCCACTCCATCAATTCAAACATCAGCAAACACCATAATGAATCAACTTACCCCCCCCCCCCCCCCCCCTCCATCAGTCAAACACAGCAAACACCTAATGAATCAACTTTACCCCCACCCCACCCCCCACTCCATCAGTCAAACACCATAATGAATCAACTTTACCCCCCCCCCCCCCCCCCCCACTCCATCAGTCAAACACAGCAAACACCATATGAATCAATTTACCCCCCCCCCCCACTCCATCAGTCAAACACAGCAAACACCATAATGAATCAACTTTATACCCCCCCCCCCCCCACTCCATCAATCAAACACAGCAAACACCATAATGAATTACTTTAACCCCCCCCCCCCTCCATTCCAAACCCCCCATAATTGAATCAAATTTCCCCCCCCACACTCCATCAGTCAAACAAGCAACACCATAATGAATCAACTTTACCCCCCCCCCCCCACCCCCACTCCATCAATCAGTCAAACACAGCAAACACCATAATGAATCAACTTTACCCCCCCCCCCCTCCATCAGTCCAAACACAGCAAACACCATAATGAATCAACTTAACTCCATCAATTAAACCCATTAAACCCATAATGAATCAACTTTACCCCCCCCCCCCCACTCCATCAGTCAAACACAGCAAACACCATAATGAATCAACTGTACCCCCGCCCCCCCCACCCCCACTCCATCAGTCAAAACACAGCAAACACCATAATGAATCAAACTTAACCCCCCCACCCCCCCCCCCCCCCACTCCATCAGTCAAACACAGCAAACACCATAATGAATCCACCTTTATCCCCCCTTTACTCCATCACATTAAACACAGCAAACACCATAATGAATCAACTTTATACCCCCCCCTCCCCCACACTCCATCAGTCAAACACAGCACACACCATAATGAATCAACTTTACCCCCCCCCCCCCCCCTTCCATAGTCAAACACAGCAAACACCATAATGAATCAACTTTACACCCCCCCCCCACACCACTCCATCAGTCCAAACACAGCAAACACCATAATGAAATCAACTTTACCCCCCCCCCCCCCCCACTCCATCAGTCAAACACAGCAAACACCATAATGAATCAACTTTACCCCCCCCCCCCCACTCCATCATTCAAACACAGCAAACACCCTAATGAATCAACTTTACCCCCCCCCCCCCCCACTCCACTCCATCAAGTCCAAATGAATCACAGCAAACCCCCCTAATGAATCAACTTTAAACACCACCCCCCCCCCACTCCATCAGTCAAACACAGCAAACACCATAATGAATCAACTTTACCCCCCCCCCCCTCCATCAATCAAACACAGCAAACACCAATAATGAAGTCAACTTTACCCCCCCCCCCCCCCCCTCCATCAGTCACACACAGCAAACACCATAATGAATCAACTTTACCCCCCCCCCCCCCCCCCTACTCCATCAGTCCAAACACAAGCAAACACCATAATGAATCAACTTACTCCCAACCCCCCCTCCATCAGTCAAACACATTAAACACCATAATGAATCAACTTTACCCCCCCCACTACTCCATCAGTCAAACACAGCAAACACCATAGTGAATCAACTTGTAAAGCCCCCCCCCCCCACTCCATCAGTCAAACACAGCAAACACCATAATGAATCAACACCATTTACCTTACTTTACCCCCCCCCCCCCAAACACTCCATCAGTCAAACACAGCAACACAACCCATAATGAATCAACTTTACCCCCCCCCCCCCCACTCCATCAGTCAAACACAGCAACACCATAATGAATCAACTTTAAAATAACCCCCCCCCCCCCCCCACCACCATCAGTCAAACACAGCAAACACCATAATGAATCAACTTTACCCCCCCACCCCACCCCCCACTCCATCAGTCAAACACAGCCACCCCTTTACCCCCCCCCCCCTCCATCAGTCAAACACAGCAAACACCATAATGAAATCAACTTTACCCCCCCCCCCCCCACCCTCCATCAGTCAAACACAGCAAACACCATAATGAATCAACTTTAACACCCCCCCCCCCACTCCATCAGTCAAACACAGCAAACACCATAATGAATCAACTTTACCCCCCCCCCCCCCACACACTCCATCAGTCAAACACAGCAAACACCATAATGAATCAACTTTAAACCCCCCCCCCCCCCCCCCCAGTCCCAACAAACACAGCAAACACCATAATGAATCAACTTTACCCCCCCCCCCCTCCATCAGTCAAACACAGCAAACACCCTAATGAATCAACTGTACTCCCCCCCCCCCCCCCCCCTACGCCAACTCCACAATCAAACACAGCAAACACCATAATGAATCAACTTTACAAACCCCCCCCCCCACTCCATCAGTCAAACACAGCAAACACCATAATGAATCAACTTTACCCCCCCCCCCCCCACTCCATCAGTCAAACACAGCAAACACCATAATGAATCAACTTTTACCCCCCCCCCCCCCCCCCCATCATCAGTCAACACAGCAAACACCATAATGAATCAACTTTACCCCCCCCCCCCCACTCCATCAGTCAAACACAGCAAACACCATAATGAATCAACTTTACCCCCCCCCCCCCACTCCATAAATGAAGTCAACTTTACACCCCCGCTCCCCCACACTCCATCAGTCAACACAGCAAACACCATAATGAATCAAATCCCAACTTTAGACACAAAGGCAAAACACCATGTTTTTCAACTTTTACCCCCCCCCCCCCCCCCCACACCATCAGTCAAACACAGCAAACACCATAATGAATCAAAACCTTTATACCCCCCACCCCCACCTCCATCAGTCAAACAGCAAACACCATAATGAATCAACTTTAACTCCCCCACCACCACTCCATCAGTCAAACACAGCCCCCATAGTGAATCAACTTTACCCCCCCCCCCCCCCCCCTCCATCACTCCATCCATCAGTCAAACACAGCAAACACCATAATGAACCAACTTTATCTCCCCCCCAACTCCATCAATCAAACACAGCAAACACCATAATGAATCAACTTTACCCCCCCCCCCCCACTCCATCAGTCAAACACAGCAAACACCATAATGAATCAACTTTACCCCCCCCCCCCCCCCCCCACTCCATCAGTCAAACACAGCAAACACCATAATGAATCAACTTTATCCCCCCCCCAACTCCATCAATCAAACACAGCAAAACACCCTAATGAATCAACTTTACCCCCCCCCTCCCCCACACTCCATCAGTCAAACACAGCAAACACCCCAACTTTACCCCCCCCCCCCCCCCACTCCATCAGTCAAACACAGCAAAAACAACCATAATGTATCAAACCCCCCCCCCCCCCACTCCATCAGTCAAACACAGCAAACACCATAATGAATCAACTTTACCCCCCCCCCCCTACCTCCATCATTTAAACACAGTCAAACACCATAATGAATCAACTCCCCCCCCCCCCCCCCCTCCCCCACTCCATCATCAGTCAAACACAGCAAACACCATAATGAACTCCAACTTTATCAAACTTTTACCCCCCTACCCCCCCCACATCCATCAGTCATCAGTCCCAACACAGCAAAACCCTAATGAATCACACCCTAAACCACCCTCCCCCCCACTTCCATCATCAAAACACAGCAACACCATAATGAATTAACTTTTACCCCCCCCCCCCCCCCACACTCCATCATCAAACACAGCAAAATACCATAATGAATCAACTGTACCGCCCCCCCCCCCCCACCCCACCCCCACTCCATCCGATAGTCCAACACAGCAAACACCATAATGAATCAACTTTACCCCCCCCCCCCCCCCCACTCCATCAGTCAAACACAGCAAACACCATAATGAATCAACTTTACCCCC
>CM065696.1:4251943-4255369 GCA_017654935.2 Phymorhynchus buccinoides | reverse complement strand
AGAGTGAGAGAGAGAGAGAGAGAGAGAGAGAGAGAGAGAGAGAGAGAGAGAGAGAGAGAGAGAGAGAGGAGAGAGAGAGAGAGAGAGAGAGAGAGAGAGAGAGAGAGAGAGAGAGAGAGAGAGAGAGAGAGAGAGAGAGAGAGAGAGAGAGAGAGAGAGAGAGAGAGAGAGAGAGAGAGAGAGAGAGAGAGAGAGAGTTTCTGCGCATGTGCTTGCATAGCACGTATGCCAACATAAAAATAGCAATCTGGAATCCTGAATAAATGAATGACATTGAACGTAATGTCCTACTCTTTTTTGTTATGCCAGATGAATGCAGAAAATACACGACAGCACTTAAACAGATTGTTGGAGAGCGTGACGGTGAGGGGCTGAGTGTGTGCACACATGTTCACGTGTTTGAAACGAGTTTCTAACACCAGGTGTGTAGTCTTTGGGTTGTGTACCGTTTATAATCCTATCGACGTGTAATATCACTGTGAAGTGAACACACGTTAAACATATTACGATGCACGTCTCCCTAAAACTGTGGAATTCAGTAGTCAAATTCATTATCATTATTCATTATCACCATATGGTCCGAAAATAAAGGTTGGGGTGGGGAGGGGGTGGGTGGGGAGGGAGAGAGAGAGAGGATAGAGAGAGAGAGAGAGAGAGAGAGAGAGAGAGAGAGAGAGAGAGAGAGAGAGAGAGAGAGAGAGAGAGAGAGAGAGAGAGAGAGAGAGAGAGAGAGAGAGAGCAGAGAGACAGACAGACAGTTAAAGAGAATGGTTACTACATACAGTAGCCAAATTGATTTGAAAGCAGAGGCCAGGTAAGGTCAAAGAGATAACTGGAGCTGGGAAACGGTGTGAGGCAAACATATAGTAAGAAAGCATTACCATATGATACTTTGAACGGCACATAAACTTAATCCATTTTTCGCTACAGTAGGGTACTGTTTAGTCTTTCGTGGAAGACTATAACTCTCTAACTAGGGGGCATTTGCACTGGTTCTGGTGCTGCAGCCGATGAGATTGGTTGGCTTTTTTGGACCTTCCCCAACACCAACTCTCGTCCTCAAACTCCATTGGCCGAAGGAGTGGGGATGTACCCTGGGCAAGGCTTATCCATTGTAAACCATTGTGGCCCAGCCGACCGAAATAGCAGCTGCCCCCTCTGCTATCTGGCAGTCATTGTCGGAAACGAGAGACAGGCAGCAACAACAGGGTGTATTTAGTGTTATTAACAAAATTACACCCGACTGATACAGCACAAACACATGCACAGACACACACACGCGCGCACGCACTTACACACAAGTTCATACGTACGCACGCATACACACACACACACACACACACACACACACACACACACACACACACACACACACACACACACACACACACACACACACTCACACACACACACACACACACACACACACACACACACACACACACACACACACACACACACACACACACACACACATACACTCTCACACACACACACACACACACATATACTCTCACACACACACACACACACACACACACACACACACACACACACACACACACACATACACTCACACACACACACACACACACACACACACACACACACACACACACACACACACACACACACACACACACACACACACACACACACACACACACACACACACACACACACACACACACACACACACACACACACACACACACACACACACACACACACACACACACACACACACACACACACACACACACACACACACACACACACACACACACACACACACACACACACACACACACACACACACACACACACACACACACACACACACACACACACACACACACACACACACACACACACACACACACACACACACACACACACACACACACACACACACACACACACACACCACACACACACACACACACACACACACACACACACACACACACACACACACACACACACACACACACACACACACACACACACACACACACACACACACACACACACACACACACACACACACACACACACACACACACACACACACTCACACACACACACACTCACACACACACACACACACACACACACACACACACACACACACACACACACACACACACACACACACACACACACACACACACACACACACACACACACACACACACACACACACACACACACACACACACACACACACACACACACACACACACACTCACACACACACACACACACACACACACACACACACACACACATACACTCACACACACACACACACACACACACACACACACACACACACACACACACACACACACACACACACACACACACACACACACACACACACACACTCACGGCCAGCTCCTTGTCGCTCTGTCTCAGGTGGTTGGCAATGAAGCGAACTCCCTTCAGCGCGTCCTTGACCTCAGCCGGAAAGCTCGTGCTCCCTCCCCCTCCTCCTCCTCCTCCCCCGGCCTTATCCACACTACCCCCTTCATCATCGTACTCATCCACCTCTTCCTGCCTCTGAGCCAGCTTCTCATACGTGTCCCATTCCCCGTGCGAAGGAACCGCCGCCCCTTCGTAAGGACCTTGAGGGGTGGTCCCCAATCCTTGGCGGTCCATGTCCGGACGCTTCATCAGCAAAGCCCTGGGTAGGATCTGCGTGAAGATACGCTGCACCCAGGGAGACATACGATCCGTGGAGGGAGTCTTGAAGTTGATGTGGAGCGTGCAGACCGTCAGGAAGATGGAGGCCGTGACCACGATCATGATGAAGAGGAGGTATTTCCCGATCAGCGGGATGACCAGCGACGTGGGAGGGTTCATGTCGGAGAGGAGGAGGAAGAACACGGTGAGGGCCAGCAGGATGGAGATGGAGAGAGTGATCTTCTCGCCGCTGTCGGAGGGCAGGTAGAAGACGAGGATGGTGAGGCAGGAGATGGCGATGCAGGGCATGATGAGGTTCAGGGTGTAGAACAGCGTGCGGCGACGAAGAGTGATGTTGAACGTGATGTCCGGGTACGGCTCGGGGCAACACGGGTAGAACTTCACCTGGCGGGGAATAAAGCAAAGGTTGACTGCTTGGACCAGGAACATAATGCAGAGACAGCAAACTATGACTTGATATCTCAAAAAGAAAAGAAGTAAGGATACGAGTTTCCCCGGGATTAAACTGTCGCGAACAGTCAAAGGCAGTACCTGAAACACAGACAAAGAAACACAGACAAAGAAACACTGCAACAGAGTGAGCGAGCTTTTAACAAAGTGGGGAAGGTAGAACAGGGCAACAGTAAAGACGGAGAGAGAGAGAGAGAGAGAGAGAGAGAGAGAGAGAGAGAGAGAGAGAGAGAGAGAGAGAGAGAGAGAGAGAGAGAGAGAGAGAGA
>CM065696.1:4244443-4246943 GCA_017654935.2 Phymorhynchus buccinoides | reverse complement strand
ATCTCAGTAGTTTTCCCGCTACTCCAAATTAAATCTCCCACACAAACAACTAAAACGTTTTACACCACACATCACCCTAAGCTGTCGCTCCGGCCAATGCAAAGACCGATTTCAATGCCTAGTCTCTCTTCCACCCCTACAACTCACTCCACACCCCCAGAACTCCCAAAGGACCCGTCCAGACGGAACGTCCATCATGGTTTCCGTTAAGGAAATGGTTTCATCCCTGTGCAGCCCCAGGCTTCGCTTATCGCCCCTGAGTGTCACCAGCCCTGGTCTCCCCTGTCCGCCGCTAGGGGGAGTGGTTGATGGTGGAGTGGGGAGTGCGAGGGTTTCATGGCATTGTGCCCCCGTCTCTATGTATCCCCACATTTGTCTATGTTTTCCTGTCTTTGTGTCTCTGTATCTATTGGCCACTGCAACTAGGGTTATTAACGCCCTTGACAGTGAGAGTGAAGCCCCTGTTGGTCGGTACTGAAAAGGGTATTCACTCTTGCGAAAGGCAGCCATTTAGTGGCCTCAGATAGGGATATTGGCGAGAGTTATTCCCTTGTTTGGTCAGTACTCAAGCATCTCTACCAAGGGCATTCACTCTAGCAAAACATGGTTGTTGCAATGGCCAATATGTTCCCGTCTCTATGTGTCCCCATCTCTATATGTGCACATGTTTATGTGCCCCTGTCTGTATGTCCCCGTGTCTATGTGTCCCCGTCTATGTGTGTCCCCGTCTCTATGTGTCACAAATGTCGTCTCCAGGTGTCATTAATTTCGTCTCTATGTGTCCCTGTCTTACATCACTCCGTCGCTTTGTTTATCCTAACCCTATCCCTATGCCTAACCCTATCCCTAAACCAAACACTAACCTTAACCCGTACCCCTAACTCTTCTCCTAATCCGTGGGGAGATACAGAGACGGGGGCACACAGATACGGGGACATATAGAGACGGGGACACACAGAGACGGGGACACACAGAGACAGGGACACACATAGACGGGGACACACAGAGACGGGGACACACAGAGATGAGGACACACAGAGACGGGGACACACAGAGATGAGGACACACAGAGACGGGGACACACAGAGACGGGGACACACAGAGATGAGGACACACAGAGACGGGGACACACAAAGACGGGGACACACAGAGACGGGGACACACAGAGACGGGGACACACAGAGATGAGGACACACAGAGACGTGGACACACAAAGACGGGGACACACAGAGACGTGGACACACAAAGACGGGGACACACAGAGACGGGGACACACAGAGATGGGGACACACATAGACGGGGACACACAGAGATGGGGACACACAGAGACGGGGACACACAGAGATGAGGACACACAGAGACGGGGACACACAGAGATGGGGACACATAGAGACGGGGACACACAGAGATGGGGACACACAGAGACGGGGACACACAGAGATGAGGACACACAGAGACGGGGACACACAGATATGGGGACACACAGAGACGGGGACACACAGAGATGGGGACACACAGAGACGGGGACACACAGAGACGGGGACACATAGAGATGGGGACACACAGAGACGGGGACACACAGAGATGGGGACACACAGAGACGGGGACACACAGAGATGAGGACACACAGAGACGGGGACACACAGAGATGAGGACACACAGAGACGGGGAAACACAGAGACGGGGACACATAGAGATGGGGACACATAGAGACGGGGACACACAGAGACGGGGACACAAAGAGATGAGGACACATAGAGACGGGGACACACAGAGATGAGGACACACAGAGACGGGGACACATCACAGTGAAAGGGAGGGGGGGGGGGGGTAAGTAGAAATGGGGTCATATTGGTTTCTTTGAGCGAACCAAACTGAGATGGAATGTGGGTGATCTTTTCCCTTTAATCACTCATGAATACTGATGGCACCGGGTTAGTGGTGGATCAGGACACGATAGTGTAGCCTAGGTAGAGTCCATTGTTTGCAGATAACACGACCAAACCCGCACACTATACACTTCACGAACACAGACACACGCATACTCTCTCTCTCTCTCTCTCTCTCTCTCTCTCTCTCTCTCTCTCTCTCTCTCTCTCTCTCTCTCTCTCTCTCTCTCTCTCTCTCCGTCCGCTGTCATGCAGTCAGGTTTATAGTCCAAGGGAAGTAAACGCTACTACCCTATGAGTGACTAAATTGTCACAGTCCTGGTTCATTGCGTTTTTCCGTCTTGCCTTTATCTTCTACTATTATTGAATGCATGTGTTTAATTATGTAAATGATGAAAAGTAAGTGTTAAATCTAGCAAACGATAGAGGATGAAGTACTCAATCCGCAGGAAGAAAGGCAAGACTGAAAAAGTGGAAACAACCGAGAAATGGAGGAGGGGGGGGGGCACATCCTTACCTTTACCGACTACCCTTTCCTACCACAACCTATACGATCTTTACAGAAAAAAATAACCTTTCTTGGCGGAGATTTTCTCTGGAGGTTCAAAATT
>CM065696.1:4224443-4231943 GCA_017654935.2 Phymorhynchus buccinoides | reverse complement strand
TCTTCCCCTCCTCCTCCTTCTTCTTCTACAATTTCTTCCTCTTCTTGTTTTTTTCTTCTTTTTCTTCATTTAATTCCTCCCTCTTATGTTTCTCATAGTTCTTGTTAATCTTCATATTCCTTCTTTCTTTCTGTTTCTTATTCGTCGTCTTGTTCTTCTCCCACTGTTTCTTCTTCTTCTTGTTGTTCTTCTCCCACTGTTTCTTCTTCTTCTTGTTGTTCTTCTCCCACTGTTTCTTCTTCTTCTTGTTCTTCTCCCACTGTTTCTTCTTCGTCTTGTTCTTCTCCCACTGTTTCTTCTTCTTCGTCTTGTTCTTCTCCCACTGTTTCTTCTTCTTCTTGTTCTTCTCCCACTGTTTCTTCTTCGTCTTGTTCTTCTCCCACTGTTTCTTCTTCGTCTTGTTCTTCTCCCACTGTTTCTTCTTGTTCTTCTCCCACTGTTTCTTCTTCGTCTTGTTCTTCTCCCACTGTTTCTTCTTCTTCTTGTTCTTCTCCCACTGTTTCTTCTTCGTCTTGTTCTTCTCCCACTGTTTCTTCTTCTTCTTGTTGTTCTTCTCCCACTGTTTCTTCTTCTTCTTCTTGTTCTTCTCCCACTGTTTCTTCTTCTTCTTGTTGTTCTTCTCCCACTGTTTCTTCTTCTTCTTGTTGTTCTTCTCCCACTGTTTCTTCTTCTTCGTCTTGTTCTTCTCCCACTGTTTCTTCTTGTTCTTGTTGTTCTTCTCCCACTGTTTCTTCTTCTTCGTCTTGTTCTTCTCCCACTGTTTCTTCTTCTTCTTGTTGTTCTTCTCCCACTGTTTTTCTTCTTCGTCTTGTTCTTCTCCCACTGTTTTTCTTCTTCGTCTTGTTCTTCTCCCACTGTTTTTCTTCTTCGTCTTGTTCTTCTCCCACTGTTTCTTCTTCGTCTTGTTCTTCTCCCACTGTTTCTTCTTCGTCTTGTTCTTCTCCCACTGTTTCTTCTTCTTCTTGTTGTTCTTCTCCCACTGTTTCTTCTTCGTCTTGTTCTTCTCCCACTGTTTCTTCTTCGTCTTGTTCTTCTCCCACTGTTTCTTCTTCGTCTTGTTCTTCTCCCACTGTTTCTTCTTCGTCTTGTTCTTCTCCCACTGTTTCTTCTTCGTCTTGTTCTTCTCCCACTGTTTCTTCTTCTTCGTCTTGTTCTTCTCCCACTGTTTCTCTTCTTCTTTTTCTTGTTCTTCTCCCACTGTTTCTTCTTCTTCGTCTTGTTCTTCTCCCACTGTTTTTCTTCTTCGTCTTGTTCTTCTCCCACTGTTTCTTCTTCTTCTTGTTGTTCTTCTCCCACTGTTTCTTCTTCTTCTTGTTGTTCTTCTCCCACTGTTTCTTCTTCGTCGTCTTCTTTCTTTCTGTTTCTTCTTCTTCTTCTTGTTCTTCTCCCACTGTTTCTTCTTCTTTCTTCTTGTTCTTCTCCCACTGTTTCTTTCTTCTTGTTGTTCTTCTCCCACTGTTTCTTCTTCTTCTTGTTGTTCTTCTCCCACTGTTTCTTCTTCTTCTTGTTGTTCTTCTCCCACTGTTTCTTCTTCTTCTTGTTGTTCTTCTCCCACTGTTTCTTCTTCTTCGTGTTGTTCTTCTCCCACTGTTTCTTCTTCTTCTTCTTGTTCTTCTCCCACTGTTTCTTCTTCTTCTTGTTGTTCTTCTCCCACTGTTTCTTCTTCTTCTTGTTGTTCTTCTCCCACTGTTTCTTCTTCTTCGTCTTGTTCTTCTCCCACTGTTTCTTCTTCTTTTTGTTGTTCTTCTCCCACTGTTTCTTCTTCTTCTTGTTGTTCTTCTCCCACTGTTTCTTCTTCTTCTTGTTGTTCTTCTCCCACTGTTTCTTCATCTTCTTGTTGTTCTTCTCCCACTGTTTCTTCTTCTTCTTGTTGTTCTTCTCCCACTGTTTCTTCTTCTTCTTGTTGTTCTTCTCCCACTGTTTCTTCTTCTTCTTGTTGTTCTTCTCCCACTGTTTCTTCTTCTTCTTGTTGTTCTTCTCCCACTGTTTCTTCTTCTTCGTCTTGTTCTTCTCCCACTGTTTCTTCTTCTTCTTGTTGTTCTTCTCCCACTGTTTCTTCTTCTTCGTCTTGTTCTTCTCCCACTGTTTCTTCTTCTTCGTCTTGTTCTTCTCCCACTGTTTCTTCTTCGTCTTGTTCTTCTCCCACTGTTTCTTCTTCTTCGTCTTGTTCTTCTCCCACTGTTTCTTCTTCTTCGTCTTGTTCTTCTCCCACTGTTTCTTCTTCTTCTTGTTGTTCTTCTCCCACTGTTTCTTCTTCTTCTTGTTGTTCTTCTCCCACTGTTTCTTCTTCTTCTTGTTGTTCTTCTCCCACTGTTTCTTCTTCTTCTTGTTGTTCTTCTCCCACTGTTTCTTCTTCTTCTTGTTGTTCTTCTCCCACTGTTTCTTCTTCTTCTTGTTCTTCTCCCACTGTTTCTTCTTCTTCTTGTTCTTGTTCACTGTTTCTTCTTCTTCTTCGTCTTGTTCTTCTCCCACTGTTTCTTCTTCTTCTTGTTCTTCTCCCACTGTTTCTTCTTCTTCGTCTTGTTCTTCTCCCACTGTTTCTTCTTCGTCTTGTTCTTCTCCCACTGTTTCTTCTTCGTCGTCTTGTTCTTCTCCCACTGTTTCTTCTTGTTCGTCTTGTTCTTCTCCCACTGTTTCTTCGTCGTCTTGTTCTTCTCCCACTGTTTCTTCTTCGTCTTGTTCTTCTCCCACTGTTTCTTCTTCTTCGTCTTGTTCTTCTCCCACTGTTTCTTCTTCGTCGTCTTGTTCTTCTCCCACTGTTTCTTCTTCTTCTTCTTGTTCTTCTCCCACTGTTTCTTCTTCTTCGTCTTGTTCTTCTCCCACTGTTTCTTCTTCGTCTTGTTCTTCTCCCACTGTTTCTTCGTCGTCTTGTTCTTCTCCCACTGTTTCTTCTTCGTCGTCTTGTTCTTCTCCCACTGTTTCTTCTTCGTCTTGTTCTTCTCCCACTGTTTCTTCGTCGTCTTGTTCTTCTCCCACTGTTTCTTCTTCGTCTTGTTCTTCTCCCACTGTTTCTTCTTCGTCGTCTTGTTCTTCTCCCACTGTTTCTTCTTCTTCTTGTTGTTCTTCTCCCACTGTTTCTTCTTCGTCGTCTTGTTCTTCTCCCACTGTTTCTTCTTCTTCGTCTTGTTCTTCTCCCACTGTTTCTTCGTCTTCTTGTTCTTCTCCCACTGTTTCTTCTTCGTCTTGTTCTTCTCCCACTGTTTCTTCTTCGTCGTCTTGTTCTTCTCCCACTGTTTCTTCTTCTTCTTGTTGTTGTTCTCCCACTGTTTCTTCTTCTTCGTCTTGTTCTTCTCCCACTGTTTCTTCTTCTTCTTGTTGTTCTTCTCCCACTGTTTCTTCTTCGTCTTGTTGTTCTCCCACTGTTTCTTCTTCGTCTTGTTCTTCTCCCACTGTTTCTTCTTCGTCTTGTTCTTCTCCCACTGTTTCTTCTTCTTCGTCTTGTTCTTCTCCCACTGTTTCTTCTTCGTCTTGTTCTTCTCCCACTGTTTCTTCTTCGTCGTCTTGTTCTTCTCCCACTGTTTCTTCTTTGTCTTGTTGTTCTTCTCCCACTGTTTCTTCTTCGTCTTGTTCTTCTCCCACTGTTTCTTCTTCTTCGTCTTGTTCTTCTCCCACTGTTTCTTCTTCGTCTTGTTGTTCTTCTCCCACTGTTTCTTCTTCTTCGTCTTGTTCTTCTCCCACTGTTTCTTCTTGTTGTTCTTCTCCCACTGTTTCTTCTTCTTCTTGTTGTTCTTCTCCCACTGTTTCTTCTTGTTGTTCTTCTCCCACTGTTTCTTCTTCTTCGTCTTGTTCTTCTCCCACTGTTTCTTCTTCGTCTTGTTGTTCTCCCACTGTTTCTTCTTCTTCGTCTTGTTCTTCTCCCACTGTTTCTTCTTCGTCTTGTTGTTCTTCTCCCACTGTTTCTTCTTCTTCGTCTTGTTCTTCTCCCACTGTTTCTTCTTCTTCTTGTTGTTCTTCTCCCACTGTTTCTTCTTCTTCTTGTTGTTCTTCTCCCACTGTTTCTTCTTCTTCGTCTTGTTCTTCTCCCACTGTTTCTTCTTCTTCGTCTTGTTCTTCTCCCACTGTTTCTTCTTCTTCGTCTTGTTCTTCTCCCACTGTTTCTTCTTCGTCTTGTTGTTCTTCTCCCACTGTTTCTTCTTCTTCGTCTTGTTCTTCTCCCACTGTTGTTCTTCTCCCACTGTTTCTTCTTCTTCTTGTTGTTCTTCTCCCACTGTTTCTTCTTCTTCGTCTTGTTCTTCTCCCACTGTTTCTTCTTCTTCTCCCACTGTTTCTTCTTCTTCTTGTTGTTCTTCTCCCACTGTTTCTTTCTTCTTGTTGTTCTTCTCCCACTGTTTCTTCTTCTTCTTGTTGTTCTTCTCCCACTGTTTCTTCTTCTTCTTGTTGTTCTTCTCCCACTGTTTCTTCTTCTTCTTGTTGTTCTTCTCCCACTGTTTCTTCTTCTTCTTGTTGTTCTTCTCCCACTGTTTCTTCTTCTTCTTGTTGTTCTTCTCCCACTGTTTCTTCTTCTTGTTGTTCTTCTCCCACTGTTTCTTCTTCGTCTTGTTGTTCTTCTCCCACTGTTTCTTCTTCTTCTTGTTGTTCTTCTCCCACTGTTTCTTCTTCTTCTTGTTGTTCTTCTCCCACTGTTTCTTCTTCTTGTTGTTCTTCTCCCACTGTTTCTTCTTCTTCTTGTTGTTCTTCTCCCACTGTTTCTTCTTCGTCTTGTTGTTCTCCCACTGTTTCTTCTTCTTCGTCTTGTTCTTCTCCCACTGTTTTTCTTCTTCTTCTTGTTGTTCTTCTCCCACTGTTTCTTCTTCTTCTTCGTCTTGTTCTTCTCCCACTGTTTCTTCTTCGTCTTGTTCTTCTCCCACTGTTTCTTCTTCGTCTTGTTCTTTCTTTCTATATGCAACTTTATTGAATGCCTTTGGGGTTTTTTCCCTCACCCAATACAATGTAGACCTACACACACACACACACACACACACACACACACACACACACACACACACACACACACACACACACACACACACACACACACACACACACACACACACACACACACACACACACACACGCACGCACGCACACGCACACGCGCACACACATACACACACACACACACACACACACACACACACACTGCGCGCGCGCGCGCGCGCGCGCGCGCGCACGCACACGCACACACACGCACACACACACACACATACACACACACCTCCCTCCCTACCCCCCTCTCTCCGACTCTTCACCCCCTCATCTCCCCCCCCCCCCCCCCCCTCTTTATCAATAAAAGATCTCGGGTTCAGTAAACAACGAAAGATGCTTTTACTTATGTTACACTAGCCCGAGGCCATCATATATATTTTATATCTTATCAACTGTTTTTTCTTGCCAAAGGCACCATCCATCATAGCACTGTATTGATTGAGACACTTAGGAATAAAGGTCTACTTTTTAGTCCCCGAGCCGAAGGTTCGGGGAGCTATTGTTTTTGTCTGGTCCGTCCGTCCGTCCGGTGTCCGTCCGTCCGTCCGGCGTGCCTCCGTCCGTCCGGCTATTCGTCCGTTTTTCTCAAAAACTATTCAGTCTATCATCAACAAATTTGGTATACTAGTTCGCCAAGATGCAAGCTATCCACTGATGTATTTAGTTTTACATTAAGGTCAAGGTCGCGCCAGTTACGGGGTTCAAACTCCGAAACACATAATCGCTAAAATCTCGCGAAGTTCTGCATGTATTTCAATGCAGTTTTGTTCACAACATTTCATGATGAACACAGTTGTCATGAATGTTTCTGTGCGCGCGTGTGCGCATGATCGCGCGCGCTCAAATCACGGGTCCGAACCCCAAGGCTATATATAAAAAAACTATTCAGTTACGTGATGTTTTGATGCGTTTTTCTGTAGTTACGTGCTGTTTGGATGCGTTTTTATGTATGTGTACAGCCGACACATTCCGATTTCGGAGTACCTCGGCGATGCTGCGAGGGGACTTTGCAGCCGCCCGGCGTTGCACTTGTTATTCTTCTTCTCCTTCTTCGATCGCTCAGTTTCCTGTCAATTATGAGCGGAGATGCGTCATGCTGCCGTTATGCGCCTACGTAAGAAATAATTAGGCCCAGCATGCCCGACTTCGGCTGGAGGAAATCGTTTTGAAAGAGTTCCCTGAAAAAAGGCAGGAGAATGGACCGGAAAGGCAGAAAGATAGTAGATGACAATAATCAAAGGGAAAAGGCAGAGTCAAAGAGAGCGACAGAGTAGAGGAAGTTAGAAGCACAGAACTTCCAGAAGGTGGGGGAACTATTTATACAAAAGACCCTCCGGTATCCCCACGGGGGGAGGAAAAGGTCAGTAGCCGAGATTTTGCTGAGTGTTGTTGCCTGTCTGTCGTTTCCGACCATGACTGCCAGAGGGGGCAGCTGCTATTCCGGCGGGCTGGGCTACAATTTGTTTATAGTGGAGAAGCCTTGCCCAGGGTACATCCCCATTCTCTCGGCCAGAGGGATGATTGCTGAGTGTGTTTGTCGCCTGTCTATCGTTTCTGACCATGACTGCCAGATAGCAGAGGGGGCAGCTGCTATTCCGGCAGGCTGGGCTACAATTTGCTGGAGAAGCCTTGCCCAGGGTACACCCCCACTCTCTCGGCCAGAGGGATGATTTGCTGAGTGTGCGCACAACCAATAGTGAATTGATTTCAAGTTCGAGATACGTGACTCCACAAAATATGATTATCAGGCATTTGGTAATTGGTACTTTATAGTCAAGGAGGTGTTTCTGTGAAATTCGGGTTGCTCCCACATGGAGAGCGCGTTGCAGCCAGAGGCGCGTCACTCATTTTTTGTTTTGTTTTGCATGCGACTTTTGTGTGACTGATGAGGAAGAAAGGGGGGGGGGGGTAAATTTTGACCAAATGACAACTTTTTGGTTGCCACTGGGTTTAACGTGTGCTAAATGCATGGGCACACGGGGCCTCGATTCATCGTCTCATCCGAAAGACTCCCACGTTCAGACCGTAAGGCCTAGTGCAGAGTGAGAGGAAAAATCCGCTGTATCCAGGTTCGAACTCGGGTTTATTGTGCACGAGGCGAACGCGTTACCTCTGTGCCACTCTACATCTTGGCACAAGCTTTTCTTTTCATAACCTGGTTAAGCAGCACACAACAACAACAACAACAAGGATAAATCACATGCTTTACGTTTCAGTTAAGTTTCCATGGAGTATGTACGATTGTCCCTTTTTCCATGTCTAATTGTCTCAATTGCCCCCACCCCACCACTACCCCGCGTAGGGATACCGGGGGGTCTGTTGCATAAATAGTCCCCCCACCTTCCGGAAGTTCTGTGCTTGTAACTTATTATAATATGTCACTCTCTTTGATTGGGGTGGGTGGGGAGGGGGGGGGGTATACCGCCTAATCTGAGAAACATGGTCTTTTTATATAAGAGCAGACTGTATTCTAATTTGCCATTGCAGCAGAAGAGCAACCATTGCCCAGCCATAGTTTGACCACAGGTCCCAACC
>CM065696.1:4206943-4221943 GCA_017654935.2 Phymorhynchus buccinoides | reverse complement strand
TCGTGCGATTTTAGTGGACGTGTGGCTGGCCCTTTACTAAAACTTGACGCACTTTCCCCCGTTCTCTCCTTTATTAACTTGCACCCCCCCCCCCCCCCCCTCTTTTTCCTACTAGGTCTGTCTCAGTTCAACTTACTTTCTGTTGAAGTCAAACGTCTAATGTCAGCATCTCTTCCATGACCCGGGACAGTCAAGGCCCACTCCAGCAGTTACACCCGGAAGCGTCAGATCCATGCACACCGGGGTCGATTTACCGCCCCCTGGCGGGTCATTAAGCAGCCAATCAGGCAAAAGGAAACGCCCATCTTCCGGAAACCGCTAAAAAGCCTTGACCTTGACGAACGAGCCAATAGGGGATGTCCTAAGGCGTTTAAATTCATTTTGTTTTTGTTTTAGTTAAACTGTGCATGAAATGCACAGCACGAAATCTGAGCCAAACTTTCTCTACTTTTTTTTTAATGTACCCAAGTGTGTGCATGAAGAGCGCATCGCAGCCAGAGGCGCGCCACCCATTTTTTTATAAATTATTACTAGTGCAACTCCGAGTACCGGTAACGCCTAGTAACGGTAACGCCAAGTACTGGTAACGCTGAGTACAGCAAATTTGAAGCGATTCGGCCCCGTTTCCCGTTGGCGCTTCTCTGAGAGTGACGCGCTCTCCTAGTAACGGTAACGCCTAGCAACGGTAACGCCAAGTACTGGTAACGCTGAGTACAGCAGATTTGAAGCGATTCGGTTAAGACACGGCGGAGTTATAAGGCCCCGATTCCCGTTGGCGCTGCTCTGAGAGTGACGCGCTCTCCCGATTCTCTTCAAATTTGCTAGCAGGCTTTGCCCCGGCCACAGCAAGCCTGACCGTAACTTTGAAGCGATTCGGTTAAGACACGGCGGAGTTATTTGTGAAAAGGTGAAGCGGCGTATATCGGGCGCATTTATGACTCGATTCGCTTTCGGTTTGGCACACAGATCGTCACCGTCCCCGGTCATCTATCTTCCAAATGCGAAGGCAATCTGTCGAGAAATACCGGAGATACGGGCGCCGAGAGGCCGGTGGATACGCGTTTCGCGCATTTGCCAAACCGCGCAAATGACACGGCCGCCTCAGTTGCCGTTGCCATCGTCCCTTTAGGGCTCATAGCAAATTTGAAGCGATTCGGTCGAAAAACGGCGGAGTTATAAGGCCCGTTTTGTGTTTCAGACAGACAGACAGACAGACAGACACACACACACACACACACACACACACACACACACACACACACACACACACACACACACACACACACACACACACACACACACACTTGCCTGATTTGCATACGATTTTTGTGTGACTGATGAGGAAGGTAAGGGGGAGGGGGGTAAATATTTACTAAATAACAACTTTTTCGTTCTCTCTCTCTCTCTTCATGGAACCTACGCAAATGTCGCTGTCAACAAAATCATAGTGCCAAAGTGCACAAAGCACTTTTAAATCCGCAATAAATACAATCAGTCATGCAGGGCAATATGGATTTCACAGAAAATTTATTTATTCTCCCAAAAACTAAATTGTACAATTCAACAACGAATACCTTTTAAACATTGGCCTTTTATACCCCATCTTTCCTATCGTAAGCCCCTAGTTTTCTTTGCGCCCGTGTATTTGTTTGTTTGTTTAATTGTTTTTATTTAAGTACCAGCTATGTATACGTCTTTGTTCACCCTGATGAAAAACAAGACAGGATTGTAACCAATATTAAGCCTTCTGAAGAATGTGGGCATCTGCTTTAGTCAACTGTCTTCTTCATCATCAATCGTTCAGACGGGAACACCGGTGGTACGAACAAAGGCTGCCGTCCGCCGAAGATCCTCCAAAGAGCCGAAGATCTTTCCCGAACTGGTTGTGTTCGACGGCCAAGTTTCGTCTCGGAGGTTCTGGAATGTTCGACAATCCTGGAGGAGTTGCCCAACAGTCATGTTAGTGTGTGTGACATTGAGGTTTCAGTAAAGGTCAAGATGTGCCCCCCCCCCCCCCCCCCCCCTACATTTCTCGGTTAATTGTATTTTTCCGTTATTGCCTTTCTTACCATACATAAAGCTGTATTTTAGGAACATTTTCAGCAAATTATCTTTTTGGAATACTAACCCTAACCCTAGTCCTAACCCTAACCCTACCCCCCACCCTATAAGACGGAAAAACGCAACGAACCACAACTGTGACAAATCGTGGTGTACTGCAGTACATAGTGGGGGGTAGAATTAGTGGACTAACATTTTTCAACATCCAACCCGTGTTGAAAGTTTGATTATTCAATGTACCTATTTATTACAGTATTCAACCTCAGTAATGTAGTATATGTGTGTATGGGTGTCTGTGTGTGCGTGCGTGCGTGTGCGTGCGCGTGTGCATGTGTGTGTGTGTGAATATGTGCATGCGTATGTGTTTGTATGTGTATGTGTTGTGTTATTTTTGTCATATGGTTTGTATTATTTTTCTTAGGTATGTTTATGTTCTGTATTGGAAAATGTAAAAACAAAATAAGTTCAATGAAATAAAATAAAACAGTCATGTTAGTGGTACGACAGGGGCATACAGGGGAGTCTGCAATGTGGAACTGTGTGTACATGTGCTGCCTGAGTCTGGAGTGTCCAGTCCTCATTGATCAACTTAGTTTCATTCTTTCCCCATGGCGACACAGTGATACTGTGGTAATACTATGACGTGCCTATCACTGCGTTGCCATGGAGAAAGAGTGGAAATTAGCAACGTGTATTTCTCTTTGAAGAGATGGATTACACAAATTCAGTTACCAGCTACAAAAAACAAAAAGCAATCATATTGATGTATCCAAACACCCCCCTCCCCCCAACTATCCACCCTCACCCCAACTCCCAACCATCCCAACCCAAGTTCCCTGTTTCTTCCCTCAGCTTTCTTGATAAAAGAAAACACTGGCAGTGTAACCCATCAATAACTCCATGCAGCCTTGCCTTCCCTCCCTGCCTTATCTTTCAGGGTGTGCTCCATTCCTACGTGACGCTTTATCTCATACACCACACCACCCTTCATCCTTCCATGGTATGTTTTTCCCACCTCCCTTTCCCCGAGGGAATTACACTTTAATATCATTTAATTTTCTTTGCTATAAGTCAAGGGGAACGACCGGGTTCAGGGCGGGGGGAGGGGGGGTGGGTAGCATCTGATCATCTTCTCTCATCCCTCGACTTCCATCTTCTTGAAGAATTAAATGTGTTTAACGTCCCCCGATCTGCCACAGGTACATATGGGACATTTATAAAGATAGCTGGTCGATCCTGGAGGTACTGCAATACCATGAAAGACCCATGTATGGTAAACTATGTGAAACCTCATGTTGCCCGAATTTCGGAGACGTGCCTCTGTGTCTGGAAATAATTCAAAATACAAACACAGTGACAGGGTATATGTTACAGCATTTCCTTGTTCGTGTCGTCAATATCGAAGGATGACACTCCAACTGAACCAACACGCCCCAATGTTGACATTTGCTGATAACATTGCGCATAGTATTATTGATATACCCAGCAAACTTGTTGCGCCACGATTAACCCTTTCACCGCCAGCCATTTTTCCCGAAAACAAATTCCACTAAAATTACCAGGGTAGAGAAAAATAATAATCTGCAATATTGGGGATTCCTCTGTGACATGCATAACGTAAGGCCTGTCCTTACCTCCCTAAATCATCTGCAATATTGGGGATTCCTCTGTGACATGCATAACGTAAGGCCTGTTCTTACCTCCCAACATTAAGAAAAAAAGGCTGTTTGGATAACAGACCCTGCTTTGATGCCTTTTAGTGACATGGGTGTTAAATCATTGTGGTGCAAAAATGCGACATTGGCGGTGAAAGGGTTAACACTGCCATTATCGCGATTAGTGTTTACTTATTCATCAGGAAAGTGTCATTACCTTTGTTAGACCCATAGGGCGGGCATTAGCCAGTGAGGGTGTCAGGACTCATTTCAGTCAGAGCTATCGTCACACGCGGTCAGAGAACAGAAGAATACCAATTCTGGCTCAAGACTATTTTTAACCCCTTTTAGACACGAATTCGCAACTTTAAGGGGTACAAAAAGCAAAAAATCTAACTTTTTTAAACCCCTTTTTAGATACAAAAACGCTACTTTAAGGGGTGAAAAAAGTAAAATTCGTCACCCCCTTATTCTGTCAATTCAGAAGAAAAAACACTACTTTTAGGTCAAAAAAAAAGCAAAAATCCCCACTCCCTCTATCCTACCAATTAGGAAAAAAACCCACTACTTTTAGGGGCAAAAATATTTCTTTACAAATTAAAAAAAAAAATCATTGAAACTGTGAGAATGCTCTAAAATATTTATTTTAGTAGCTGATTTTAATTCTTGATCAAAAAGTAGATTAACATGCTAAAACCTAACTGGGTCATCCGTTCACGCAAGAACGTTTGACCTAATTCAGTATTTTTAGAAACAAACGGGATTTCCCCATTTTACGTTCTCAGTATTTTTAAACACAAACCGATATTCAGAACGGGATTTCCCCATTCTATAGACCAAAAACGCTTATTACAGTACAGTGATTAACTTCGTATATATTACGAACAATGTGTTGATGCATCTTGCCCCCAGGTTGAGAGAACGATTTTATTAAAAACAACTATATATTTTTTACGATTTAAGAAATAAACGTATAATTCTTTTACGAATCGATGCAGAATATTAAACTTGTACTGTTTATAAATCAAAAAAATCATTTTTAACTCTACTTTTTAGTAAAAACAAACAAACTTACAAGCATTCTTTAAAATACAGCTAAGAATAGTAATCCAAATTACTTCCCCTGATCTGCTCTTATGTCGCTAACAGGAATGAAGGTATTTTATTAGGTTGGATTTTGTCACTAAAAAGATCTTTATTACTTGTTAAGTTATTGCTTAAGTTCTTTTCAAGTTATTTTTAAGTTCTTTTTAAAGTACTTCTCTAGGTTCTTGTTAAGTCATCTTCAAGTCATCTTCAAGTCATCTTCAAGTTCTTGTTAAGTTCTAATGCAAAAACTTACTTAGCACTTATTAAGTTCAAGTTCTTTTTAAGTTCTTTTTAAGTTCTTACTTAAGTTCTTTTTAAGTTCTTACTTAAGTACCAAATAAAAAAATTATTGCATTAAAAATGGATCGCTCTCAGGTTTTAAGCTATTTGGCTTTTGTTTTTCTTGTTTGTCTGCTACTTTCTCTGGTTGTACTGTTTGTACTTCTACTCGTTTTTCTAGCTTTGGTTGCATGTGTGTTTTATATAATTTATAAGACAAATAACCAACACCGGCAACCACACCAACAGTAAGCAATACAACATCGTAATTCGTACTGTTTTGTTTGTCTTCTTCTTTTTTAACTGGTATTGCGCTTATGGTTGATTCATCTTCATTCTGAGACAACAGTTTTTGTTTTGTTTGTTTATTCATTTTTTGTTGTCGATTCCACTCTGATAACCTTTTACCTGCTTCAACTCGTCCTGGACTCTTCGTTACCTTGATCACTGTCGGACTGGGGCTTGTTTGCTGTTCCGTCTGATTCGTTTGATTCTCTGTCGCGTTCATTTTTAATAGCCATAAAATCTATATGATTAAAAGTAATTAACCCCATAACAACTGGCGAAAGAAGCCCACCAAACCTATAAAAAAGATCACAACTAAGAGACTCTAACGATTTAGTTAAAACAGGATCTTGACTTAAATCGTACATTAAATCTTGGCTTGAATCGAGTGGGAAAAACTGACTAACTAACTTAGTGTACAAGCCTATTACAGTTTGACCTAAACTTTTAACCATTTTAGATCCTAATTGTGCTTCGTATCTGTTGTAGTACTTTTCAATGTCAGCAGAAGACATTTGTTGAATCTGTTCTATACTAAATTCTGTTCCTAAGTATTGTTTTGTTTTTCCACACGCAGCCAGAGAATACAACTTTTCCTTTTTATTCATAACACTTGTCGACACTTCATCAGACATTACGGCTTCCTGCGCATTTAACAACAGTTCGTCACAATTCATTTTTTAGTTGATTTATTATTTTTATTTTAAAAACAAAAAATGAGTGCTGAAAAAACTGTTGCTAACCTTGTATATCAATCTGCTCTGATTGGTGGACTTTCTGTTGCGTACACGATGGTTGGTAAGAAACTATTGAAAATAAAAGCGGCTGACCTAGGAAAACTTGACCTTGAGGACTCCGGTAAACTAATCGCTATAATCACTGCTTCAATCGCAACAAAAGACTTTCTTGTTAAGCAAGGAATAATTCCAGAAAATATAAATATGTAAAAATAAAATGGCTTCACTCGCAATGATGATTGGCGGTGCTGTAGTAAACGCTCTTGCTTTTTCAGGTAGTAATTACATGTTTAGTAAACTAGAAACAAACAAGGAAAGACAAAGACATAATCGGGCAATGGAGCAATTAGCAGCAGCACAAGACGCTTATGAAAAACAAAGACTCGCTCAGTTAGATTTTATTAACAACAAATAAACACACGCTTTGTATTGTTTGAGTCGAGTGATTTTTTATTTACAACTGTTGTGTTTATTTCGTGTAACTTAGACTGTATTTTTATGTTGTCATGATAGAATGTTTTGTTGTCGAACAGTGCTTCTTTGTAGTTGTCGTGTGTCATAACCATTTGAACAACAGGTCTAGAAATTCCTTTTGCTTTTTTAATTACGCTAGTTTGGCTGGCAATTGAATACATCTTTGCTCTCAGACCAACGTACTCTTTGATTATAGTTCCATTCAGTTCATCCTTCATCTTACCGATTACCTTTTTATTTACGGATGAATGTAATGGAGATTCACTTGGGTAGTCAGAGGTGTCATACCAGGAGTCAACACCTTTTGCTGAATCTGTCTCTAAATCTTTATAAAAGTCTTCAGTCGGAATGTCTAGAATAAATGAGTCCGTGTCTGTGTAGAGTACTTTAGATCCTGGGTAGAGTGGTTTAAAGTAGTCGTATAAAAATTCCAACATCAATAGTTTAGAGAGTTCAAGAACAGAAAACCCAATGAAGACTGGGTTATCTAGTTTTACTTTAAGTTTTTTCATCATGATACCGTAAAGGTTGTCATGGAATTTTTTGAAGTCTTGATAATTAGGTTTTGAAGTTAATTTGATTGCTTTGTTTTCTTGTGTTACTAATCTGACGTCTTTGCGTTTGTGCGGGTTTTCCATTGTCTTTCCAAAACAACTGTTGTTCATTAGTTTAAAGAAGTCTTTTTCTGAGGCGTCAGTAGCTTGAGTTCTGAGATTAGTGTTCTTCATTATATATGGTTCCATAAACTTCCTCTGAGTGAACGAAATGATTCTATGAACTGCTGTTAGTCTTAATCCGTGACGTAAGTAGAATTGTAGGAGTCGATAATGACAGACGTATTTTTTTTTGTTCTGCAGATTAGGAACAAGTTTTGGTAACTCTGATCCCACCTGAAGTCTTTCTGCGGCCAACGGGTAGTCATTGTGTAGGTCATGGAGTTCATCCGGATAATCTAAGTCGACTTCTAAAATAAATCCTGTTTTGTAGGAATCTGGTAACTTTAAAAGCCATTCTAAGAACTCCGTGATATTAAAATCAAAAGGCGATGTTAACATTTTAAAATTACGTAATGGTAGTGATTGACACATCGCCCAACCATAGAGATTGTTTGCATCTAAATACATGATATAATTTGATGGTTTTGTAGGATCGTAGTCGTCTAAGTACTTGTTGTTGGCCTTGCAGTAACCGTGTGAAGCCATAGAGATTCCTCCGCGTAGTCCGTCTTCAATCATCTGGAGAGTTGGTAGATCGGAGAGTAAGTCAATCTGTATTTTGGTAAATCTTAAGAAAGCATCCCAACTCATACCAGGAGCAGTGATATAATTAGCAGGGTCTAGACTGTAATGTTTCATACACGTTTTTCTGTAGTTCTCGAATACATCTGCAAGCAAACAAACGTCAGCCATCAAGTAGGCGTCGTGGTAGTCTCCCATGGTCTGGCATTTTAACTTAATCCACGCTGACTGAGCATGGTTGTAGTCAGAGTCGCTTATATCTTTTCCTTTTAAACTAGAGTAGAATGCACCTTTGGGAGGTAATTCAACTTCATCGAACCGCCCCCAACTACTCATGTATTCAAAAGGGTATACTCCTTTTCGAACAAGTGCTGGATCAAAGTATTTTTCTGTTATAGAACATTTGGATAGTGACTGACCTAAAGATTCTAACGAGCCCATCATATGTTGTAGTGAATCATAAAAAGATAATTGACCTAATGTAAATGTCATGTACTTTTCTGAAGACTGAGCTATACAACTGACGGTTCTAAATTCATCAGTAACTGCTTGTAGAATTAAATGAGAGTCATATCCACGTAGATTGTGAAAGAATATAGGCAGTTTCCAATTCCCCGGTTCAAACTTTAACTGGAGATTACAGGAGTTGTGTGCTGCTCCTCTGAATTTTCCGCTAATGTGATCATGGTCTCGTACTTTATGGTTGTCTGGACAGTCAGGGGATTCCTCTTCCACAAACCCTTTTCTGCAAATCCAACATTCAGTAGCTGATTCGAATTGAATTAAATCTTCAGGCGTCATGATTAAATCTAATAAATTTAGTTGATTAGATAGTTTATTTCGTAGTTTTGTCATTCTATCTAAAAAGATTTTTGCAGCATCAGGTCCTCTATAAAGTTCAGGTTCAAAATGTTTCCCGTCTGATCTAACAACAATAAATGCGTATGAACAGATTTGATGATTATTTAATAAAACAGTTTTAGGAAGATTTTTGGGAGTTGGTCCTTGATACGGAACGATGATAGATTCGAAGTCAGCATATACAACATAAGGACTTAATTGTAGTTTCTTCCAGTTTTTAAAGAACACCTTACTTCCTTCTTTCGGAGTACTAAGTTCAGTATTACAGTCAACGGATGAATTACAATGTTTTCTGTGTTCAACTGCTGCATAAATACTTGGCATTCTCTGCAAACATCTTCGACAGAATTCTTGTTTATGCCCATCTTTTGAAGTAAACTGAATAAGTCTGCTCATTGTACGAATTAATGTATAATGGTAATGTGTTTTTGTTTTATCTGTTAGTAAGAGTAGATCGACATTATTTTTATCGGGATCATTACTAAATGGAGGAGTGTTCTTTGATACACGGATTGGTTTAAGGTTTTCTTCTGATGACCATGTGTAGACGTTAACTGATATAGGTTTGTTTTGTTCTTCAAACTGATCAATTTTATCTACACTAACAGGGAAGTCAATTCCATTAAAGTTTAATTCATTTATGTAAGCTTGATAATTTGTTACTCTTTCTGCGTTCTTTTTGACATAATGGAGTTTAGCTAAAACGCACCACATAAAACATTTGTTATCTGTATTCTTAATGTTTAATACTGCACGTTTTAAAACAAGTTCTTTAGGTAAAGGAATAAATGAGTTTCCTACGATGGGGGCATATTTACTCTCCCTTAATTTGATTTCTAATACTCCTCCTTCTGACCAACCAGATCCTCTCAGTTTTGCCTCTTCTGATGCGTTAATGAACTGGGTGATTAAATTGTTTGCCCAGGTTTCTGTAAAATCATTATAAGTCAGAATTACTTGCTGTTTAGTAGAGACCCATACTTGAAGCTGCTCGCCTTGGATTGTTTTATAATCTACGTACACTGTTAACATTACTTTAACTGGTGGTTCTATAGCTAGTTTTTTAGGTATTTGCGAAATAGCATGTTTTACACTTTCAAGTACATTTTCTGGTTCAATAACTTCTAAATCCGTTTCTTTAAAAACTTTGTCTAAATGCTCAATTATTTCATCAGTTGTCATTGTCATGTTAAGTTCTTTTTTCTAACTCAAATTATTTTGTTTAATTAAAAATAATTATTTTATTCCTCCTAAAAGTAGTTTTTTCTTCCGAATTGAAACCTGCCATTATCGCGATTAGTAGCGTTTTTTATCTCAAAAGGGGTTTAAAAAAGTGTCATTACCTTTGTTAGACCCATAGGGAGGGCATTAGCCAGTGAGGGTGTCAGGACTCATTTCAGTCAGAGGTATCTTCTCTCTCGGTCTGTTCAGTCAGTCTCTGGCCATGGATTTACCTGCTACAACACCGGTGAACTGTGCTTTGTGCGTTTTCGTTTTCGTGTTTTATTTTTCATGCCAAGCATTCACAAAAGCTCAGAACGTGAAATACTCAGCGGATACCGTGAATGAGATGGACGAGGTTCGTTTGAATTCTACCGCTAGTCTCCACGATTCAATCCACCAGCTGTTGGTGGTCCGACATAAAGTGGCCCCGGTGACCACCACGGCTTCAGGCGATGCCCGAGTGGACGTGCACGTGCTGGTCATTGTTGGGTCAGTGCTGTACCTGAACGATGCTGACCACACCATGGCCTGCTCCACCTACATGGAGGTGCAGTGGAGGGACGTTTCTCTACGGTGGAATCCCGGGGATTTCAGCAACGTGTCCATGATCGAGGTGTCGCCAGATTCCATTTGGATCCCCACTCTGATCCTGGTCAATTCGCTGGACCCGGTCAACATCATGTCCCACGTGTCCAACGTGCTCGTTTACAGCAACGGGTCGGTGAACGCCCTCATCTATTACACAACTGTCACTCTCTGTACCATGGATCTGTCCAAGTTCCCTTACGACTCTCAGCAATGCGGCCTCATCCTTGAATCGCCCTCCTCGTGCTGTAGAATCCGCATGACCATCAGTTTGTTGGATAACTCCGATTCGGCCACGTTGATGCTCGTGTCAGACTGGGAGCTACTGTCCGTGGAGTACGTGAGCGCTTCGGTGGAAACAAAGGGTCATTTCCACTCCATGGAGCTGCACTTACGGCGTCGCACGACGTACTACACGGTGTGCCTGGTGCTGCCCATGGTGCTGACGTCCTACCTCCAACCCCTGGTCTTCCTGCTGCCCGGCCAGTGCGGAGAGCGCATCTCCTTCCTCGTCTCCCTCTTTGTGTCCACCTCCGTGTTCCTGGGCTTCTTCAAGGACATGATGCCCCGGGGCCTGGACACGGTGCCCTCCACCATGAAGCTCCTGCTGGGGGTGCTGCTGGAGAGTCTGCTGGTGCTGCTGGCCACCATCCTCCTCATGGCCAGGCACCAGGCCGCTCAATCCCAGAACCAACCCTTCTCCTACGCCTCTCTCCAAGGAACTTCCAGGCTGCAGGATCTGTCATCTACCCCCCAGGAAGCTTCCAGTTCCACAACCACCACCACAACCAGAGAAGCTGACGGCCGTAGTTCCAAAGTTCTTCGGGTGTTTCCCAGAGTTTTGGTCAGCAGCCAGAACAATCCTCCTGAACGTCTTGCCCTGTTTCGATCGCCGTTTTCTTGGGATGCTGAAAAGTTGTCTCGTGCGTTTTTCGTGCTGACGTTTGTCCTCAACACAGTGTTTCTTCTTGTTCTTCTCTTTCACTGACAGTGATGCGATTGTCCACACCTCAATCCCATGTTTATACACCCCCCCATATAAAGCAAAACCATGTTTTGTTTGTAATCTTAAGTCAGCTTTGTAGTTCTTAATACAGGCAGGCCTATGTAGGTGGTCATTTTGTTTGACTATAATATTCAAAACTTTGACACATTCACAATGCAAATTGAGTACCATGTATTTACTAATTGTTGCAACGTTGTCTTGCATTGTTTTGAGAACGTTGTTGTTGTTGTTCTTGTTGCTTGTATTCATGTCTCTTTGTTTATTTGCTTGCTTCTTTGTGGGGTTATTTGGAGGGAGGGAGGAGAGGAGGGGTGATCGGTAAGCTTAAGAACTGTTGACATTTTAATTGTCATTATAATAGAGCGTCTATTTTTTCTTTGCTCTAAACGGCTTCTCACTCTAAACAAAAACCTTCGTACCTAGTGGCAGATGCCTCTGAATATTTGTGTCTCTTTTTTCTGATGGTTTATTTTCTTCATTACAGTTTGCATGTAAAATGGGTATATTTGTTGGTTGACAATATATGAAAACGTGTGTGTGTGTGTGTGTGTGTGTGTGTGTGTGTGTGTGTGTGTGTGTGTGTGTGTGTGTGTGTGTGTGTGTGTGTGTGTGTGTGTGTGTGTGTGTGTGTGTGTCACTGTGTGTGTGTGTCACTGTGTGTGTGTGTGTGTCACTGTGTGTGTGTGTGTGTGTATGTCACTGTGTGTGTGTGTGTGCGTGCGTGCGTGTGTGTGTGTGTCACTGTGTGTGTGTGTGTGTCACTGTGTGTATGTGTCACTGTGTGTGTGTGTCAATGTGTGTGTGTGTGTGTGTGTGTGTGTGTGTGTGTGTGTGTGTGTGTACACGCGCGCGCGCAATTTCAATGCTCACACTTTCAATGAACATCATATAGGTTGATTGACTATACGTGTTTTTTTTAGATAACAGTTTGCATTGATTTTAAATAAACCTGTTATTCTCGCGTTGGTGGATTTTATTTTTCGTTTTTGGGGGGTGGGGTAGGGGGTGGCTGTTGTTTTCGTTGTTGTTGTTTTGAAATGAATAAATCCTATATTATGCCATCTAAAAACTGCCTGAGAAAATAAACAAAATGTTACATATACTACACAATGTAAGCTAAGAGCTCTTCCGCCCAAGGCAGAACTATCTCATAGCTGCCTATGACCACCTAAATCAGCGTTGTTTCCCATATTGTTTATTACATTATAATGATGAAAACTTAGAAGCCCCGCTCACCCTATTCGATGCTCGACTTACCTATAAACAAACGGAAATGACTTATTTGCTATAAAATAAAAAGAGTGAGTTGGTATCATTGATTAAGGAATTGCACTGTATCAATGCTTTCTACATTCTCGATTTTGTTGAGGTGTTTTCATCTGAAAGAAAAAAATAAATAAACGGAACAGAATAGATTTGGCCAATGAACATATTGATCGACAGCTGTTCTGGCGTCGAAAGAGGTTTTTTTGTTTTTGTACTTTTCCCTGTACAGATAACGTGACAATTAATTCCGTTCCGATCTTCTCTCTGTTTCGTCCACCCTGATCAATGTAGCTTATTTTCGTTCTTATTTTTCGGTCGTTATTCTTTCTATGTATCGAGGTATTCGTTAATCTGCATTCTTGTCTTGTTTTATGGAAGAAAAAGTCACATTTTATGGACATTTCTTCCCCGCGTGCTTCCACCTTGTCGTGGTGGGGGAACTTTAAACTAAGAGTAGCCCCTCATCCCCATTTTTCATTCTCTCCATCCTCATTTACAATTTATGGCAAGCCAGGTGTTTTTTGAATGTTCACTGGCTTTCACGAGTGAGACCTTGCGCACTTGAGTGGGCACATGTTGCCCATTGCAGTGCATATTTGCCTATATGGCCTTTAAAAAAATGTTTACTAGGATGTGTTTGTTATCCTTTTTACTTTTTTTTCTTTTTACCTGGATCCGATAAGTAGAGTAGAGTGGCTCAACGTTTCCAGCACTGTGTGAAATTATGAGCTATAGGGTACAATGATGAAGATGCCATGTCGTGAATTGTACTGTTTATATTTTTGTTGTTTTCAGGTTTAGGGACGCTGTGAAGAATCATTGATGTGTGTTTTGCTATACGTGGTCGAACTTTACGCGGTGACAGTCCTGAGATAACCATAGCTGTTGACGGGACTATAACAGAAATACATTTATTGAAATTTACTGCCCTACCCACCCATCTCTTCTTACCCTTTCACCCCTCTCTATTAATGGAGTTATATATCAAGTGAACGTTAAAAAAAAACAATCTTTGGTCTATTTTTCTTCTAAATTATTATCACACTAATAATCAATAATGCGCTGGCTGGTTTGTGTTCAAACACACAAAATAGAGCAAGAAAGGTGGCACCACGCTCCAAATGAGGACACTACAATACAAAACCATACAAAACCTTACAATAGAACACAATACTATACAATACCCTACCATGCAAATGCATGCAAAACAGTACAATGCAATGCCATACAACACAATGCAATACGATACAATAAAATACAATACAATACAATACAATGTAATAATAATAATAATTAATAATGCTTATATAGCGCATAATCTTGCAAAGCAACTCAATGCGCTTTAATGTAATACAATACAACACAATACAATAATATACTATACGATACAATACAATACAATACAATACAACACAATACAAATACAATACAATACAATACAATACAATACAATACAATACAATACAATACAACACAATACAATACAATACGATACATACAATACAATACAATACAATACAATACAATACACAACACAATACAATACAACACAATACAATACAATACAACACAACACAATACAATACAACACAACACAATGCAACACAATGCAATACATTATAATACAATACAGTGCAATACAACACAATATAATACAACACAATACAATACAATACAATGCAATACATTATAATACAATACAGTGCAATATAACACAATATAATACTATACTATACGATACAATGCAATACAATACAACACAACACAATATTATACAATACAACACAATACAATATAATACAGTACAACGCAATTATACAATACGACACAATACAATACCACGCGTGTTAGTCCTTCATGTTGCTAACTAGACTGAAGAGGGGGAGTCTATCGTGTGTTGTTCTGTGTTGTTGTTCTTTGCCTTTTGTATGATGACGGAGGAACATTTGCTGAAAATTCATGTTGGTTTGTTGCGTCTTGCGTGAATAAAAAAAATAACGTCACTTTACACTTGTTGCACTCGTAGGCCTACGTGTTTTTGTACGTTGTCTGTTTCAGTCCTTCGTTTAATGTTTAATATTTTAGGTTAGGGTTAGGTTAGGTGCATTATAGTCACAGAGGCGTCTCTGTGAAATTCGGGTTGCTCCCACCTGGAGAGCACGTCGCAGCCACAGGTGCGCCACCCAATTTTTAAAAAATCCAATTTGCATGCGATTTTTGTGTGACTGATGAGGAAGGAA
>CM065696.1:4194443-4201943 GCA_017654935.2 Phymorhynchus buccinoides | reverse complement strand
AGAGAGAGAGAGAGAGAGAGAGAGAGAGAGAGAGAGAGAGAGAGAGAGAGAGAGAGAGAGAGAGAGAGAGAGAGAAAGAGACAGAGAGAAAGAGAGAGAGACAGACAGACACACACACAGAGAGACAGACAGACACACAGACACACATTGAGACAGAGAGAGAGAGAGAGAGAGAGAGAGAGAGAGAGAGAGAGAGAGAGAGAGAGAGAGAGAGAGAGAGAGAGAGAGAGAGAGAGAGAGAGAGAAACAGACAGACACACATAGAGACAGAGAGAAAGAGAGACAGACAGACAGACATAGAGAGACACACAGAGACACAGAGAGCGAAGACGTACTATATAGAGAGACATAGACACGAGGTAGACAGAAACTCAACAGAGACACAGACCATCGGTAAACTGATTGCGAAAACAAATATGTCAGTCTGATAAAAGCCAGACTGTACTACGTCTACCACAGAAGGAACAGAGAAAGCTGATAGCTCCTCCTGGCTTCCACCCTCTGATGTAGGTGAAGACGGGGTAAAAAGCCCATGGGCGGGTAAGAAGCCCATGCCAATTATCTCATGAAATAAAGCACATTTCAGTCAAATTTGCCCACGAGACGAATGCTAAACTTTAACACTCGTCTCATGGCAAAATGTGACTGAAATTTGCTTCATTTCATGAGATAATTGGCATGGGCTTCTTACCCACCCATGGGCTTTTTGCCCCATCTTACCCTACTGTCATGCGCTCTACGTGAATACAGTGAACGAGTTGTTGTTTTCAGACGGAACTGTTTCACCATTGTTGATGTGTACTGTGTGGGTGAAGGGTCATAACGGCGAACTTGGCACATTCTTGTTTATTTTGTTTTGAGAATGATGCTTTGTTTGCATCCCTTTGGCTCTGATCCCCGCGTTGCTAGATGATTGGTATCGTAATCAACTTTGGTGGAGGGGGGGGGAGTTAATTAGAAAGAGAGTTATCCCCCTTTGTTCAATTTTGTTTTACCGTGAAGCATGATTCACAGACATCGTCACAATCGTATCGTATTGGGGTCGAATCGTATGGGGATGAGATGCGGTTTTGACGATGCGAGTCATGATTCACATGAAATAGTTCCGTCTGTAAATAATTCTGCCATTTTCGCTCACTACGCTCAAGAAGACCCGATGCGTGAATTTCACGTGATTCATGACTCACATCGTCACAATCGCATCGCATCCCCATACGATTCGCATATGTGTGGCTGGCCCTTAAAGACCCCCCACGTCGCGTGTCACATTCCCTCTTATGCTAGGAAGATTTCTTAAAGACCCCCCACGTCGCGTGTCACATTCCCTCTTATGCTAGGAAGATTTCTTAAAGACCCCCCACGTCGCGTGTCACATTCCCTCTTAGCATAAGAATGTGACACGCGACGTGGGGGGTCTTTAAGAAATCTTCCTAGCATAAGAGGGAATGTGACACGCGACGTGGGGGGTCTTTAAGAAATCTTCCTAGCATAAGAGGGAATGTGACACGCGACGTGGGGGGTCTTTAAGACCCCCCACGTCGCGTGTCACATTCCCTCTTATGCTAGGAAGATTTCTTAAGATTTCTTACCAGCTATAAGAGTGAAAACACGTGAAAACCGTGATTTTGACACGTGACGTGGTGGGTCTTTAAGGGTTGTTCACACTCATAAGGGCCAGCCACACGTCCACTAAAATCGCACGACTGTACGATACGATTCGATCACGTGGTCTCTTTGATGCCACGTGATCGAATCGTATCGTACACTCGTGTGATTTTAGTGGACGTGTGGTTGGCCCTATAGTGATGTTGTTGTTGTTGTTCCCTGGCTTAACGACTCCAGGGATCATCCCAACAGCCAGAGCACTTGAACAGTTCAGTACAAATGCACCAGTTACGGATGAGAACATTACGTGTGTGACCGTTTTTGATTACCCCGCCATGTGGGCAGCCACACTCCGTCTTCGGGGGATTTTAGACTGATGATGTTATGCTGGGGGCTTGCCATGGCTTAAGACAATCCCCGCACAACCATTCAGAGCATAACAACATGTTGATGTAGCCTTGGCGTTCTAGCGTATGTCAACTGGTCTGACACGCCCTATAGTGATAAATCGAACAATCGAAGCATATCCTACGTACTGACCTGTCGGAGCCAGACACTGATGGTGATGATCTGGTTCTTCTCATCCTGCAAGGAAAACAAATAAGAAACAAGAATAAGTACAGGGATAACAAACAAACAATGACAGCAACAACAGCAAGGATGAAGACAACATATTCACCATCATCATCATCATCATCATCATCATCATCATCATCACCAACAACAACAAAAGCAGCAACAGCAACAACAACAGCAAGGATGAAAACATCTTCATCATCACCATCATCATCATCACCACCAACAACAGCAACAAGGATGAAAACATCTTCATCATCACCACCATCATCATCATCATCATCACCAACAACAACAAAAGCAGCAACAGCAACAACAGCAACAAGGATGAAAACATCTTCATCATCACCATCATCATCATCACCACCAACAACAGCAACAAGGATGAAAACATCTTCATCATCACCATCATCATCATCACCATCATCATCATCACCACCACCAACAACAACAACAAAATAAAAAGCAGTGTGCATTTTGCTCCAGTGATTTGAGGAGGGCCTGCCTTTTGCTGCCTGTTTACACACCTAATTAAACAATCACTGCTTGATTAACTGACTTGAAACATGCGTCCACACACGCAAACACGCACACACAAAAACATGCGCGAGCGCGCGCATGCACACACATACACATACATTCAAACGCGCGCGCTCATACACACACTCACACATACACAAACATACACACACTGGCGCGGGTGCGTGCAAACATGCACATGTACACACACGCTCGCATACACACACACACACACACACGTGCGCGCGCGTGCTCACGCACGCACGCACACACACACACGCACGCACGCATGCACGCACACATGCACGCACGCACATACACACACCTACACAAGCGCACTCGCGCTAAAACACGTATATTCACACACACACACACACACACACACACACACACACACACACACACACACACACACACACACACACACACACACACACACACACACACACACACACACACACCCACATCAGCATCATCATCACCCCTTATTCCAGGGTGACTGGGGTTTCGTATTGTCTTTTTTCTGTGGACAGTTTCTTCACCTGTCTTTATTCTTCTATGCATTGACAGTCGCGCTCCCCTTGTTGAAAAGAAATATTGGTTTTCTTTGTATGCTTTTTTTCCTTTCTTGATTGCTTCAAACATTTTTAGATTAATGCTATAAATTTACCAGGTTCATGCGCGTTCGTTTTTGTTGTCTGTGGGTTTTTTTGTCACGTGCGTGCGTGCGTGTGTGTGTGTGTGTGTGTGTGTGTGTGTGTGTGTGTGTGTGTGTGTGTGTGTGTGTGTGTGTGCGTGCGTGCGTGTGTGCGCGTGTGCGCGTGTGCGTGCGTGCGTGCGTGCGTGCGTGTGCGTGTGCGTGTGCGTGTGCGTGTGCGTGTGCGTGTGCGTGCGTGCGTGTGCGTGCGTACGTGTGTGTGTGTGAGTGTGTACGTCTGTACGTGTCTGATTGTCTGTCTGTCGATGCGCACGCTCGTTCTCTGTGTGTATGTGAAAGAGAAAGACAGACAGACAGACAGTCAGACAGACACAAGCAGACGCATAGTGTGAGGTCCTCTTCTTCTTCTTCTTCTTCTGCGTTCCCAGGCCATATGGCCATAATGGATAAGGTACATGTGTCCGGTTTTCAGTTTTCACTGATCTCCCCGCTGCGTACAGCCGACACATTCCGATTTCGGAGGAGTTCAAAGGAGAAAAATTATTTGGAATTTTTTTTTCTTCCAAAAAAGGCAGGAGAATGGGCCAATAAGTCAGAAAGATAGTAGATGACACAAAGCAAAGGGAAAAGGCAGAGTCAAAGAGAGTGGCAGATTAGAGGAAGTTACAAGCACAGAACTTCCAGAAGGTGGGGGAACTATTTTTCTACGAAAGGCCCCCCGGTATCCCCACGGGGGGAGTGTGGGGTCAAACCACAGATTGTTTAATCAATGGGGAGGCAGAGCAAATGGGAAAGTAACTAGCACGGAGGAGGGGGAGGGGAGGAGGGTGGAAGGGGTCAAGAATTCAGATTGAATAGTCTTCTCCTTTTCATTTCTGTACCCACTTTTTAATTACACTTGTCTGACGCATTCCTTTTCAGCAGCTTGTTGTCCGGACGAAACACAAAGGACTGTCTGGTTCCAATCCAAAGAATGGAACGCATTGTGTGGCTTATTGTAAGGAAACAGACAGAGGGAGAGAAAGAGACAATTCGTTTGTCTGTATATCAGTCTGTCTCTCTGTCTCTCTGTATACAGGTTGAGAATCACTCAGGATAATATATATGTATATATATATATATATATGTCGTATAGAATATTGACCCGCGTAGAATGTATACATTATATGATGAGATTGTAGAATGTATACATTCTACGACTGGTTGAAAATGAAACACAAAATGTATACTTTCTACACCGAAATTGTAGAATGTGTACATTCAATGGACAAAATCATGGAATGTTGACTGGAATCTGATGTGTCATAGAATGTTGACGGTTGTACGGTTGTACCTACCTTTACAAGTGGTTTGATACCTTATCATCATGCACTCACTGGTGGAGAACCACTCAGGAACAAGGCGCTCATACGGCTGAAAAGCACGAAGCGCCATCGATATTATTAAAAACATTTACTGTTCACAAAATGTACACGACATATTTACATTGATGTTACTTGAGCAGTGCACCTCTTTGGTTTGATTATCGTTGATCACAGGTTGAGAATCACTCAGGAACAATACACTCACACTGTTGAAGGGCGAGAAATGCCGTAGTCTTGTTTATTTTTCTGAAACTATTAACACAATTCACACAACGCATTCACGTTGGTGTTAGCTGAGCAGTGCGCTTCTATGATCCACTTACAAACCAGAATGGAGGGCGAAGACGTGCCCTCGAGAGATGATTTTAAAGATGAGTTTTATAGACGGTGAATGGAGATGATTTCTGACAGAAATAAGAATGTTTCTGCTTTATCCCAAGAGAGGTATGCTGAATTATTGGACGTTGTCAGACAGGCAAGGACCAAAACAGGCAACAAAACTGACAAAGAAAGGACTGCCCTCAGGAGATTGGATCTGATGACAGTTGGTGGGGTGGAGAAGCTCATCAAACAGAGAAAGGACGATGACGAGCCCATCAGGTACATCGTGACAAAGAAAGGACTGCCCTCAGGAGATTTGATCTGATGACAGTTGGTGGGGTGGAGAAGCTCATCAAACAGAGAAAGGACGATGACGAGCCCATCAGGTACTTCGTGACAAAGAAAGGACTGCCCTCAGGAGATTGGATCTGATGACAGTTGGTGGGGTGGAGAAGCTCATCAAACAGAGAAAGGACGATGACGAGCCCATCAGGTACTTCGTGACAAAGAAAGGACTGCCCTCAGGAGATTTGATTTGATGACAGTTGGTGGGGTGGAGAAGCTCATCAAACAGAGAAAGAACGATGACGAGCCCATCAGGTACTTCGTGACAAAGAAAGGACTGCCCTCAGGAGATTGGATTTGATGACAGTTGGTGGGGTGGAGAAGCTCATCAAACAGAGAAAGGACGATGACGAGCCCATCAGGTACTTCGTGACAAAGAAAGGACTGCCCTCAGGAGATTTGATCTGATGACAGTTGGTGGGGTGGAGAAGCTCATCAAACAGAGAAAGAACGATGACGAGCCCATCAGGTACTTCGTGACAAAGAAAGGACTGCCCTCAGGAGATTGGATCTGATGACAGTTGGTGGGGTGGAGAAGCTCATCAAACAGAGAAAGAACGATGACGAGCCCATCAGGTACTTCGTGACAAAGAAAGGACTGCCCTCAGGAGATTGGATTTGATGACAGTTGGTGGGGTGGAGAAGCTCATCAAACAGAGAAAGAACGATGACGAGCCCATCAGGTACTTCGTGACAAAGAAAGGACTGCCCTCAGGAGATTGGATCTGATGACAGTTGGTGGGGTGGAGAAGCTCATCAAACAGAGAAAGAACGATGACGAGCCATCAGGTACTTTGTGACAAAGAAAGGACTGCCCTCAGGAGATTGGATCTGATGACAGTTGGTGGGGTGGAGAAGCTCATCAAACAGAGATAGAACGATGACGAGCCCATCAGGTACTTCGTGACGAATGACGAATGACATCAGAAAATACAGGAAGTTCATATTGCCAAAGGTCATGGAGGCATCAACAGGATGATGGCCCATTTCAAGACTCGTTATCAGAACATCACTGCGGATGCTGTGAAGTTATACATTTCTTTCTGTAAAGAATGTCAGCGCAGAAGAAATAAACAGAGCGTCTTCTGTGTTTTTAATCAGCTGGACATTAATAAAGTCTCGAGTTTTGTTCTGGATGTGTTTGTTTATTTGTCGTCTATATTTACAAATGTGGCTATGTAATGGTGAGAGACGCCACTCTTTCGAATATAGTCTACTTTCTACACTTTTGGCCGTGTAATGTTGACGGGCTCCATTTCAGCCCATGTAATGTATACATTCTACAACAAAACCCATAGAAAGTATACCGACGTCAACTTTCTACAAAAATCCCATAGAATGTACACAGTCTACATTTTAGGCCGTAGAATGTATACATTCTACGCGTGTCAACATTCTATGCAACATATATATATATATATATATATGAATATATCTGAATATATTTGTTAGGGGGGGGGGGGGGGGGGTACGTGTGTGTGCGCGTGTGTGTATGTGTGTGTGAGTGTATGAGAAAGAGAGAAAAGAGGAGAGAGAGAGAGAGAGAGAGAGAGAGAGAGAGAGAGAGAGAGAGAGAGAGAGAGAGAGACAGACAGACAGACAGACAGACAGACAAGGAAAAATAGAGAGTCCGTGTGTTTGCATATCAGTCTGTCTGTGTTTCTCTTTGTGTCTGTGTGTGTGTGGGGGAGTGTGTGCGTGTGTGTGTGTGTGTGTGTGTGTGTGTGTGTGTGCGTGGTGTGTGTGCGTGTGCGTGCGTGCGTGCGTGCTTGCGTGCGTGTGCGTGCGTGCGTGTGTGTGTGTGTGTGTGTGTGTGTGTGTGTGTGTGTGTGTGTGTGTGTGTGTGTGTGTGTGGGGTGCGAGGGGGGACAGAGAGACAGACAGACAAACAGACACATACAGACATACACAGAGAGAAAGAGAGATTTATCCGAAACGTCAACTTTATTAAAAAGACCGAGGGCAAACAAGAAAATAATGAAATTGGAGAAACAAAAGACAAATTGACAAAGGTCGCTGCACAATTATCTTCAATCAATCATGCCGTTCCATCTTTCCCTCTATCTCTTTTCAATCTCCCTGTCTTCAAACACAAGCTGGGGAATGATGAAA
>CM065696.1:4147169-4149669 GCA_017654935.2 Phymorhynchus buccinoides | reverse complement strand
ACCCCCCACCCCTTCCTTCCTTATTAGTCACACAAAAATAGCATGCAATATGTTTTGTATTCGCTGACGCGCCTCTGGCTGCGACGCCCTCTCCAGGTGGGAGTAACCCGAATTTCACAGAGACGCCTCTGTGACTATAAATGACCTAATGTCTCTTTCCATAGCTCTTTCTTTTATAGCTTCCAGCCCTCTGCCCCTCGCCCCTCTTTATTAGTCTGTAGCCAATCTGTTCAAACTGATAGATCTGCAAGTACAGTTTGCCTTCACTATTTCACTTTTGTTCTGGACACTCTGCTAATATAACTCTATTCCTGTCCACCGTCGATCTCTCTCTCTCTCTCTCTCTTCTCTCTCTCTCTCTCTCTCTCTCTCTCTCTCTCTCTCTCACTCTCTATCTCGTCTCTCTCTCCTCTCTCTCTCTCTCTCTCTCGCTCCCCACTCTCTCTCCCATCTCTCTCTCTCTCTCTCTCTCTCTTCTCTTCTCTCTCTCTCTCTCTCTCTCTCTATCTATCTATCTATCTATCTATCTATCTCTTGTAAAATAAAGTATCTGAAGTCTCTCTTCATTCACTCTTAAGTTCTTCTTCGATTTTAATGTAGCCTTGTGGTGTTTGGAGTTCATTCTTCTGCTTCGATTTGACAGATCAGTAAACCAAACATCCTGATCACAATGTATTATTTTAGATGTTTCACACGCCTTCGAGTTTCTTTGCATTCTCATGGCCTCTCCTTTTCACATTTAATATTCTATGATTTCTCTAAAACAAAATACTATGCCACCTGAACATTCTGAACAGATTCACTACAAGAAGTCTGAAGTACTAACAAGTTCCATTTGCTCAAATTCCGAATCACAAAACGTTACATTTGTATTAATTTTATTTAATCCTTATATTTGTTCCCCTAATCCGTATATTTGTTTCCTTCTTTCTTTTACTTATTGATTATTTCCGCGCGGAAAATCCGGATGTACTGTGTACCAGGCCTTAACGACAGTTGGCTGTGGGAAAGATTCCCCAAAGCTGTAAAGTACAAAGGTCTGGTAATTTCTGAGTCAAGTGTGTGGGTTTTTTTTAACTTTTAAATAACTTGTTTAATCTGTTTGTTTATAGTCTGCTGGTACGTTTTGTGTGAAGGAAAACTTACGTTTAAGCTTGTCTTGTTTTAGTGGACAATACATCATTTGATTTGATTTGAAATGAGTCTCCATTGGTGTAAACAACAGAGTATCACACATTGTTCAAAATATGAATGTGAAACAACAAGACATAGACTTGGGAGATAAACATGGAGAGATACAGACAGACACACGGACAGAGAGGGACAGAGAGAGACACGGATAGAGAACAGAAAGAGAACAGAAGGACAGAGAGGGGGGGATGTGGCAGCAAATTCAATTAAGAGAGAGAGAGGGATGGGGGGCATAACACAAGAGAAGACGGAATAAGCCTTTGGATACAAAGTTCAAAGTTTCATGTAGTTCTAGAGTTTCTCATCTTGAGCTATCACAAAATGCAAATACTCTGAGCAAACAGCATCAGAGAGAGAGAGAGAGAGAGAGAGAGAGAGAGAAGAGAGAGAGAGAGAGAGAGAGAGAGAGAGAGGAGAAGATGAGAGAGAGAGAGAGAGAGAGAGAGAGAGAGAGAGAGAGAGTAGGAGAGAGAGAGAGGAGAGAGAGAGAGAGAGAGAGAGAGAGAGAGAGAGAGAGAGAGAGAGAGAGAGAGAGAGACGAGAGAGAGAGAGAGAGAGAGAGAGCGAAAACGAAAATGAAAACGAAATTTTATTTAACCAGGGAACATGAGATAAGCAATGACAGCTTTTTTTCCACCCAGCCCTGGGGAAAATAATAATAAATAACAAGATTCAAAGAAAACTTCAAACAACAAAATCTAAGTAACGCATGCACACAAAAATCGGGGGGAAATGAGGGTAATGGGAGACGGGAGGTGAGAGGGGGGGGGGGGGTATACTAAGGCACACACATAATCATAAGGTGAATAATCGGAGCTTGTGGGGGGAAAAAACAAAAAAAAGCTATTATTATTATTATGGTTACGTTCACATTTTATCTTTTAATCTTTGAAACAGAAATTTGTGATACGCTGTTTTAAATGAATCAATACTGGGTTTTTGTTTTAAATAAGATGGGAAGGAGTTCCACAGGTTTCCACCTGAGAAAGTGAAACTTGTTTTGAAAAGATCAGTTCTGGGTTTGGGGATAAGAATATTGTTGGTATGTCTTGACTGGTTCAATGGAAATCTTTTTGTTAAAGTTGAAGGTGCCAAACCATTCATAATTCTGTACATCAAAATTGCTTTATTATATTGAAGTTTATCTGTAAAAGGAAGAATGCTTAGCGCATTATAATCTTGAGGTGTCAATGAGGACGATTTCAAAAGAACTGCTTTTAGAGCACGTTTACGAACACTTAGTAAAGGTTTTAAGGCGTTTGCACTACTTGCATGAAAGAGGGTTGAGGCATAATCTATGTGTGACTGA
>CM065696.1:4134669-4137169 GCA_017654935.2 Phymorhynchus buccinoides | reverse complement strand
CTCTAGAGAGCTTTTATGTCCGTCGACAACGCATTCTCTCTCTCTTCTTTCTCTCTCTCTCTCTCTCTCTCTCCCTCTCTCTCTCCTCTTTCTCTCTCTCTCTCTATCTCCTCTCTCTTCTCCTCTCTCTCTCTCTCTCTCTCTCTCTATAGCACTCTTTCCTCTCCCTCTCTCTCTTCTCTCTGATTCGGCTATCTCTTCCTCTCTCTCTCTCTCTCTCTTCTCTCTCTCTCTCTATGTTGCTCTCCTCTCTCTCTCTCTCTCCTCTCTCTCTCTTCTCTCTCTCTCTCTCTCTCTCTCTCTCCTCTCTCTCTCTCTCTCTCTCTCTCTCTCTCTCTCTCTCTCTGAAATCCTCTCTCTCTCTCTCTCTCTCTCTCTCTCTGCTCCTCCTCTCTCTCTCTCTCTCTCTCTCTCTCTCTCGTCTCATGGGCAAAATATGGCCGATATTTGCTTTCAACGGTTTCGTGGGATAATTGACATGGGATACTTACCCGCCCATGGGCTTTTTGCCCTGTCTTACACAAGTAATGGTAGTAGGAGAAGTAAATTGTAGTGAAAGATGTGTTTTTCATCCAATTATTTGTTTATTTGGCTGGTTAGTTAGTCCGTCACTAAGACGGACTATTGCGATGGGCTGGTTTGTATTTTTTTTTTTTTTTTTTTTTTTTTTTTTTTCTGTCTGTCCCAAGGATATCTCCCGAACCGCTTGACCGAATCGCGTCAAATTTTGTGTGAAAGTGTGCCTCCTTAATAGGAAGAGATCGGCGCAAACCATTTTGCCGTCGTGACCTTGACCTTGACGTACGACCTTGAAAACCGAAAATCTATTTTTAGCCATATCTCGGGCACCGATCAACATAGGATGTTGAAACTTGGTATGAAGGTGGTTTGGCTTATGCCCGTTCTGATGATGGCATACCGATCAAGGTCAAGGTCAAGGTCAAAAAGATCGCTGGAGCCTGAAAATCGGAGGGTCATTTTTTTCTCCTTCTGTCTGTCCCAAGGATATCTTTCGAACGGGTTGACAGAATCACGTCAAATTGTGTGTGCTGGTGTGTCACCATGAGAGGAAGGCATCCGCGCAAACCATATTGCCGTCGTGACCTTGACCTTGGCGTACGACCTTGAAAACCGAAAATCTTTCAGGGGCCATAACTCCCACACCGTTAGTGTTAGAGTCTTCAAATTTGGCATGCAGGTACTTTGGCTTATGCCCGTTCTGATGGTGGCATACCGATCAAGGTCAAGGTCACGGTCCGGGCGATCTGTAGGCCTTGAAAGTGGTAGGGGTCTACACATTGGGTTTTAAGCCATATTTTCCACATTGGTACTTGACAGAAGCGCTTCAGATTGTGTGTGGTACTGTATACCCTAGAGAAGAAAACATCCGAGCATAAATTATCACCATGCTGACCTTGACCTTGAAGTGTGACCTTGAAAACCGAAATGTCCTTCTTTGCGCTATATGTTTCTTCTTCAAGCTCTATCTCGTCAACTAGAAGACAGAATCCCTTCCAATTTTGTGTCAGGATGTGACACTCTACGGGGTGTCGCAAGTGCGTGGCATTGCTGGTGACGGACATGTCTGCCGCTCGGCGACGCCCTTGTTTTCTATTTTGTTTGTTTTAATTGCTGATGTTGATGCTCTGACTACCATGTCGTTGCTATATTACTGTTAGTTGTTGTTTTTGTTGGCGATTTTCCTGTGTCTTAATGTTCATTTATAGTAGTAGTTATGTATTGCATGTTTAGAACCAAGGACAGAATGAAAGACTAGGCCCAGCCTAAATTCTTTTCCTTGTAAAATAAAGTGTCTGAGTCTGAGTCTGAGTCTCTCTCTCTTTCTCAAACATGGCGGATCGTTGCTTCTCAGTGAGCTTTTCAATGCGAAATGTCAAGACGGGGGTGACTACAGTTCAACATAGTCCTGCTAGAAACACTGAAGACCCTCTGCTTGTCCAGCTCTCCGAAGATCTTCTTTGCGTGTTGTGCCACTGGTGGTATGTCTTCTTCTTCTTTGATCGCTCAGACAGTTTCCTGTCAATTATGAGCGTAGATGCGTCATACTGCCGTTACGCGCCTAACTAAGAAATAGGCCCAGGAAGTCCGACTTCGGCTGGAAGAAATTTTGTTGAAAGTGTTTCGTGACAAAAAGGCTGGAGAATGGACCAGTAAGGCAGAAGGATAGTAGATGACAGTAAGCAAAGGGAAAAAAGGCTGAGTCAAGGAGAGTGACATATTGGAGGAAGGTACAAGCACAGAACTTCCAGAAGGTGGGTGAACTATTTATACAAAAGCCCCCCGGTTTCCCCCGTGGGGGACCCGATGCGTGTCTGACATTGTTTTAAGAATTTGATGTGTGTGTGTGTGTGTGTGTGTGTGTGTGTGTGTGTTGTGTGTGTGTGTGGTGTGTGTGTGTGTGTGTGTGTGTGTGTGTGTGTGTGTGTGTGTGTGTGTGTGTGTGTGTGTTGCTATTGGTGTGTGTGTGGGTGTGTGGTGG
>CM065696.1:4102169-4107169 GCA_017654935.2 Phymorhynchus buccinoides | reverse complement strand
GAGAAAGAGAGAACAATGAGAGAGGTGGAAAGAGAGAACAATGAGAGAGGGAGAAAGAGAGAACAATGAGAGAGGGAGAAAGAGAGAACAATGAGAGAGGGAGAAAGAGAGAACAATGAGAGAGGGAGAAAGAGAGAACAATGAGAGAGGGAGAAAGAGAGAACAATGAGAGAGGGAGAAAGAGAGAACAATGAGAGAGGGAGAAAGAGAGAACAATGAGAGAGGGAGAAAGAGAGAACAATGAGAGAGGGAGAAAGAGAGAACAATGAGAGAGGGAGAAAGAGAGAACAATGAGAGAGGGAGAAAGAGAGAACAATGAGAGAGAAAGAGAGAACAATGAGAGAGGTGGAAAGAGAGAACAATGAGAGAGGGAGAAAGAGAGAACAATGAGAGAGGGAGAAAGAGAGAACAATGAGAGAGGGAGAAAGAGAGAACAATGAGAGAGGGAGAAAGAGAGAACAATGAGAGAGGTGAGAAAGAGAGAACAATGAGAGAGGAGAGAAAGAGAAAGAACAATGAGAGAGGGAGAAAGAGAGAACAATGAGAGAGGGAGAAAGAGAGAACAATGAGAGAGGGAGAAAGAGAGAACAATGAGAGAGGGAGAAAGAGAGAACAATGAGAGAGGGAGAAAGAGAGAACAATGAGAGAGGGAGAAAGAGAGAACAATGAGAGAGGGAGAAAGAGAGAACAATGAGAGAGGGAGAAAGAGAGAACAATGAGAGAGGGAGAAAGAGAGAACAATGAGAGAGGTGGAAAGAGAGAACAATGAGAGAGGGAGAAAGAGAGAACAATGAGAGAGGGAGAAAGAGAGAACAATGAGAGAGGTGGAAAGAGAGAACAATGAGAGAGGGAGAAAGAGAGAACAATGAGAGAGGGAGAAAGAGAGAACAATGAGAGAGGGAGAAAGAGAGAACAATGAGAGAGGGAGAAAGAGAGAACAATGAGAGAGGGAGAAAGAGAGTGAGAGAGAGAACAATGAGAAGAGAGAACAATGAGAGAGGGAGAAAGAGAGAACAATGAGAGAGAAAGAGAGAACAATGAGAGAGAAAGAGAGAACAATGAGAGAGGGAGAAAGAGAGAACAATGAGAGAGAGAGAACAATGAGAGAGAAAGAGAGAACAATGAGAGAGGGAGAAAGAGAGAACAATGAGAGAGGGAGATGAAGAGAGAAGAACAATGAGAGAGGGAGAAAGAGAGAACAATGAGAGAGAGGAGAAAGAGAGAACAATGAGAGAGAGGAGAAAGAGAGAACAATGAGAGAGAGAGAGAAAGAGAGAACAATGAGAAGGGAGAAAGAGAGAACAATGAGAGAGAAAGAGAGAACAATGAGAGAGGGAGAAAGAGAGAACAATGAGAGAGGTAGAAAGAGAGAACAATGAGAGAGGGAGAAAGAGAGAACAATGAGAGAGGGAGAAAGAGAGAACAATGAGAGAGGGAGAAAGAGAGAACAATGAGAGAGGGAGAAAGAGAGAACAATGAGAGAGGAGAGAAAGAGAGAACAATGAGAGAGGTGGAAAGAGAGAACAATGAGAGAGGGAGAAAGAGAGAACAATGAGAGAGGGAGAAAGAGAGAACAATGAGAGAGGTGGAAAGAGAGAACAATGAGAGAGGGAGAAAGAGAGAACAATGAGAGAGGGAGAAAGAGAGAACAATGAGAGAGGAGAAAGAGAGAACAATGAGAGAGGGAGAAAGAGAGAACAATGAGAGAGGGAGAAAGAGAGAACAATGAGAGAGGGAGAAAGAGAGAACAATGAGAGAGGGAGAAAGAGAGAACAATGAGAGAGGGAGAAAGAGAGAACAATGAGAGATGGAAAGAGAGAACAATGAGAGAGGGAGAAAGAGAGAACAATGAGAGAGGGAGAAAGAGAGAACAATGAGAGAGGGAGAAAGAGAGAACAATGAGAGAGGGAGAAAGAGAGAACAATGAGAGAGGGAGAAAGAGAGAACAATGAGAGAGAAAGAGAGGAGAAAGAAAGAGAACAATGAGAGAGGAGAGAAAGAGAGAACAATGAGAGAGGGAGAAAGAGAGAACAATGAGAGAGGGAGAAAGAGAGAACAATGAGAGAGGGAGAAAGAGAGAACAATGAGAGAGGGAGAAAGAGAGAACAATGAGAGAGGGAGAAAGAGAGAACAATGAGAGAGGGAGAAAGAGAGAACAATGAGAGAGGGAGAAGAACAATGAGAGAGGGAGAAAGAGAGAACAATGAGAGAGGGAGAAAGAGAGAACAATGAGAGAGGGAGAAAGAGAGAACAATGAGAGAGGGAGAAAGAGAGAACAATGAGAGAGGGAGAAAGAGAGAACAATGAGAGAGGGAGAAAGAGAGAACAATGAGAGAGGGAGAAAGAGAGAACAATGAGAGAGGGAGAAAGAGAGAACAATGAGAGAGGGAGAAAGAGAGAACAATGAGAGAGGGAGAAGAGAGAACAATGAGAGACAATGAGAGAGGGAGAAAGAGAGAACAATGAGAGAGGGAGAAAGAGAGAACAATGAGAGAGGGAGAAAGAGAGAACAATGAGAGAGGGAGAAAGAGAGAACAATGAGAGAGGGAGAAAGAGAGAACAATGAGAGAGGTGGAAAGAGAGAACAATGAGAGAGGGAGAAAGAGAGAACAATGAGAGAGGGAGAAAACACAGCGTCAAAGAATAGCTACTTGTCTGGCTTCTCTGAAAACGTGGGTGTCGGGTTATTTCCATGACGCCATGCTTTCGGTGCTTTCAATGGAAGAATAAGGAGGATGAGGAAGAGGAGGAGGAGGAGGAGGAGGAAGAGGAGGAGGAGGAGATGAAGAATATGGAGAAAAGGAGGACAATGAACAACATCTAAAACAGCAGAGACGTCAGTGATAACAGAAAAACCTACAGTACCAACAACAACAACAACAACAACAACCAATGCAAAGAAGAAGAAGGAGAAGAAGAAGAAGAAGAAGAAGAAGAAGAGAAAGAAGAAGAAGAAGAAAGAAGAAGAAGAAGAAGAAGAAGAAGAAGAAGAAGAAGAAGAAGAAGAAGAAGAAGAAGAAGAACAAGAACAAGAACAAGAAGAAGAAGAACAAGAAGAAGAAGAAGAACAAGAAGAAGAACAAGAAGAAGAACAAGAAGAAGAACAAGAAGAAGAACAAGAAGAAGAACAAGAAGAAGAAGAAGAACAAGAAAGAAGAAGAACAAGAAGAAGAAGAAGAAGAAGAAGAACAAGAAGAAGAACAAGAAGAAGAACAAGAAGAAGAAGAACAAGAAGACGACTACTACTACTACTACTACTACTACTACTACTACTACTACTACTACTACTCCTACTACTACTCCTACTCCTACTACTACTCCTACTCCTACTGCTACTACTACTACTACTACTACTACTACTACTACTGCTGCTGCTGCTGCTGCTGCTACTGCTACTGCTACTACTACGATTATTACTACTACTGCTACTACTACTACTACTACTACTACTACTACTACTACTACTACTACTACTACTACTACTACTACTATTGCTGCTGCTGCTGCTACTACAGTGGAACCTCCCTTATAAGACCTTCAAACATCATCCAAAATGAGGTCTTATAAGGGAGGGGTCTTGTAAGGGAGGTAATTTTAATACTTACAAAGAAGGGCAATGTCTCAAAGAAGTAGGTCTTATGTGGGAGTGAGTCTTATAATGGGAAGTGTTATAATGGAGGTTCCACTGTACTGCTACTACTAATAATAACACTGCTGCTGCTGCTACTAAAGGAATACGATGTTCACACAAAAAAGAACACACAAAACACCTACATGTGAATGTAGCAAACCACAAAATAAACCCACATTACTTTAATAGAAGAAAAACAACACAGAAATAATGGTCGAAAGGAGACGAATGAAGCACAGTGTTCAAGGCAAAGGAAAGGCTGGCATTTCTGGCACTGACTGTTGCGTCAGGCCATGCTTGCGAGCTTCCACCAGACGTTTAGGGGGAGCTGGGGCTGTTAGCTTGTCATGACTCCTTCTGCAGATTCACTGTGACACATTGTTGGAACGTCTGTGAAACAACAGAAGAAGACGAAGAGAGACGATGAGAAGAAAGAAAGAGAGGGTGGGGCGGACAGAAGAAGGAAATGGCTTAAGAATTATGAATAACTAGCGCAACGCCGAGTACCGGTAACGCCTAGTAACGGTAGCGCCTAGTAACGCTAACGCCAAGTACTGGTAACGCTGAGTACAGCAAATTTGAAGCGATTCGGTTAAGAAACGGCGGAGTTATAAGGCCCTGTTTCCCATTGGCGCTGCTCTGAGAGTGACGTGCTCTCCCTAGTAACGGTAACGCCTAGTAACGGTAACGCCCAAGTACTGGTAATGCTGAGTACAGCAAATTTGAAGCGATTCGGTTAAGAAAAGGCGGAGTTATAAGGCCCTGTTTCCTGTTGGTGCTGCTCTGTGAGCAGGAGAATGGACTGGAAAGGTAGAACGATAGTAGATAACAGCATGCAAAGGGAAAAGGCAGAATCAAAGAGACTGACAGATTAGAGGTAGTTATAAGCACAGAACTTCCAGAAGGTGGGGAACTATTTGTATGGAAGACACCCCCCCCCCCCTCCCAGTATCCCTAGGGGAGGGGGGGGAGGCTTGCTGCATTCTACTCCCATCCCCACCCCCCCACACCCACACCCCAGTCAGTTTCTCTCTCTCTCTCTCTCTCTCTCTCTCTCTCTCTCTCTCTCTCTCTCTCTCTCTCTCTCTCTCTCTCTCTCTCTCTTGACCGTGACCTTGATCGGTATGCAATCATCAGAACAACCGTTTGTGAAAAATAAAGGTTCAATTCAATTCAATTCAATTCTCTCTCTCTCTCTCTCTCTCTCTCTCTCTCTCTCTCTCTCTTCTCTCTCTCTCTCTCTCTCTCTCTCTCTCTCTCTCTCTCTCTCTCTCTCTCTCTCTCTCTCTCTCTCTCTCTCTCCACAGTCTGTATAAAAATAGCTGCAGCTCGCAGCAAGACTAACATCCGGTCCCTTTTCCCTATATGA
>CM065696.1:4089669-4092169 GCA_017654935.2 Phymorhynchus buccinoides | reverse complement strand
GAACCTTCGGCTCGGGGACCAGACCAAGCAACAGCAATTCCCATAATTATATGGGACAACTAATTCAAACTTCATTTCTTTTGACTCACAAACATGTGTTAGCCATTTGAGGTCATTTGCATCAGCTCTATCATATACGAAGCATTGACGTCATTGGATTTGTTTCTGTGTTCAAATTGTTTGCTTTTCAAGAGAGAGAGGGAGAGAGAGAGAGAGAGAGAGAGGAGAGAGAGAGAGAGAGAGAGAGAGAGAGAGAGAGAGAGAGAGAGAGAGAGAGAGAGAGAGAGAGAGAGAGAGAGAGAGAGAGAGAGAGAGAGAGAGAGAGAGAGAGAGAGAGAGAGAGAGAGAGAGAGAGAGAGAGAGAGAGAGGAGAGAGAGGAGAGAGAGAGAGAGAGAGAGAGAGAGAGAGAGAGAGAGAGAGAGAGAGAGAGAGAGAGAGAGAGGAGAGAGAGAGAGAGAGAGAGAGAGAGAGAGAGAGAGAGAGAGAGAGAGAGAGAGAGAGAGAGAGAGAGAGAGAGAGAGAGAGAGAGAGGAGAGAGAGAGAGAGAGAGAGAGAGAGAGAGAGAGAGAGAGAGAGAGAGAGAGAGATATCGAATTGAATTAAATTGAATTACTTTTCTTTATAGAGGGTAATCATTATAATAGTAAATAGTATATGCTTTTCTACACCCAGCCCTCTTTAAAAAATTAAAAAGGCACAGACAAAGCCAAAGAAAACCGGATGCAAAACACAGTAATTCAAATTCAAATTTATTTATTGTCTTCAAATCAAGAAAGTCTTTTTTTCAGCGTGCACTTAAATCTAAAACTGACGAGACATTATATTATAAACTAAGACATAAAATGCATAAAAGCACATGTTATTCACATAGACCAATTAAGATTGTCACACACACTCCCACCCCCCACCCCCTAACCCCCCAAAATAAGTAAACATTAATAATAAAGAACATCATAATAATAACATTACAGCAAACAGTAAAATATAATAAAGTAATGCTATTCAATACACACACAAGCACGCACACACACGCACACGCACACACACATGCGCGCGCGCTCACACACGCAAGATACAGAAGTAAATGTGTTCATAAAAATGTGAAAAGGCATAGAAATAATGAAAACAAGTCATACATAGTAAATTAATCAAACGAAGAGAGAGAGGGAGAGAGAGGGACAGACAGACAGACAGACAGATAGACAGACAGACAGAGACAGAAAGACACACAGAGAGAGAAACTAGGACAGACAGATATATTCAAATAGACAAACAGGCAGACGGGCTGACAAATAGATATACTATACACACACTCAGACAAAAAGGCCTCAGTTGATTACACACACAAAAGAAAGAAATGATTTAATTCCTGTCGTTTTCTGTTCTACCAGGGAAGCGAGTCCCTCTTCTAAATGACCCAGGGGGGGGGGGGGGGGGGGGGGGGGGTGTAAGTGCAAAGGTAGAGGTGGAGTGTGAAGTACGGGAATGGGTGTGGGGTGTGTGCAAGTGATGGAGAATCTGTGATGAAGATGTTTGCAGGTCTGACGGATATGTAACATTCATTAATCACCCAGAGCTGTGACTGATGAACACGCAGCAAAACGATTGCATTACTAACTTCTGTAGGTCGAATCTAAGACGATGTCTGTCTGTCTGTGAGTCCGCCTGTCTGTCTGTCTGTCTGTGGTCGCTCATTAATCACCCAGAGCTGTGACTGGTGAACACACAACAAACAGATTGCATTGCTAACTTTTGTGGGTCGAATCTAAGACGATGTCTGTCTGTCCATGTCTGTCTGTGTTCCGCTTTAGTAATCACCCAGAGCTGTGATTGATGAACACAGAGCAAAAAGATTGCTTTACTGACTGACTCCTATAAGTGTCTGTCTGTCGGTCTGTGAATCTGTCTGTCTGTCTGTCTGTCTGTCTCTCTGTGAGTCTGTCTGTCGGCCGGTCTGTCTGTGTACCGCTGCATTAATCAACCAAGCCGTGTATGCATATTTGTCTGTATCTCTGTCATTGTTACTCTCTCTCTCTCTCTCTCTCTCTCTCTCTCTCTCTCTCTCTCTCTCTCTCTCTCTCTCTCTCTCTCTCTCTCTCTCTCTCTCTCTCTCTCTCTCTATCTCTCTCTCTCTCGCTCTCTCTCTCTCTCTCTCCCTCTCTCTCTCTCTCTCTCTCTCTCTCTCTCTCTCTCTCTCTCTCTCCCTCTCTCTCTCTCTCTCTCTCTCTTCTCTCTCTCTCTCTCTCTCTCTCTCTCTCTCTCTCTCTCTCTCTCTCTCTCTCTCTCTCTCTCTCTGTCTCCCCCCTCTCTCTCTCTCTCTCTCTCTCTCTCTCTCTCTCTCTCTCTCTCTCTCTCTCTCTCTCTCTCTCTCTCTCTCTCTCTCTCTCTCCCTCCCTCTCTCTCTCTCTCTCTCTCTCTCTCTCTCTCTCTCTCTCTCTCTCTCTCTCTCTCTCTCTCTCTCTCTCTCTCTCTCTCTCTCTCTCTCTCTCCTTATCCCCC
>CM065696.1:4052169-4074669 GCA_017654935.2 Phymorhynchus buccinoides | reverse complement strand
GTCTATTTGTCTATGCGTTTAAAGCGTCAGCAAAACAACATTCCTTTCTGCTTTTTTGTCTGTCTCTGTGAGTGCTTGTCTCTCTCTCTCTCTCTGTCTGTCTGTCTGTCTGTCTGCCTAATTGTCTGTATGTTTAAACGTTGTCATTGTAATCGCATTAGCAATCGCAAAATACCATTCCTTCTCTTTTCTTAGTCTATCTGTCTGTCTGTGTCTGTCTGTCTGTCTGTCTGTCTTTCTGTCTGTCTTTCTGTCTGTCTTTCTGTCTGTCTTTCTGTCTGTCTTTCTGTCTGTCTATCTGTCTGTCTATCTGTCTGTCTGTTTAAGCATCGTCGTTGTATTCACCTAAGCATTAGAAAAACTCCATGCTTCCTGCTTTCTCTCTCTGTGTATCTGTCTGTCTGTCTGTCTATCTGTCTGTCTGTCTGTCTGTCTCTGTGTTCAACCATTGTCCTTGTAATCGCACTAGCAGTTAGCAAAACATCCTGATGTGTGCATTTTCTGTCTTGTTGTATTCGCGTTAAACACCCACCAGGTCACGTGTCAAAATCACGGGTTTCACGTGTTTTCCCTCTTATAGTTGGTAAGAAATCTTGTTTTGACCAGGTTTGACTCCCATGCAAATGCCCCCAAGTTGAAAACGAAGCATCATTTTAAAGAGCAGCCTCAATTTGAAGTTGGGGACATTTGTATGTGGGTCACAGCTACCCAGAAAAAAACCAAGGGACTTAATCGTGGTGGGTCAGTGGGTCTTTAGGGGACCGAGCCACTACATACGATTCAATCCCAATGCGATACGATTGTGACGATGTCTGTGAGTCATGATTCACGTGAAATGCTTCCTTCTAAAAATAATTCTACTATTTATTTTCGTTCACTATACTCCTGTAAAGCCCAATACACGAATCACGTAAAATGTCTGATATTACAAAAACACAGATATTTTACCAGATTCCTGTACGGGGGACTACACAAATATAGTGAACAAAAACTAGTATGATCACATCAGATTCATTTAGACAGTGGAATTTCACGAGAATCAAGCCTGACAAACGTCACAGTCGGATCGCAGTTGGGTTGAATCGTATGCAGTGGGTGGTCCCTTATGCATTAGCGAAACACCATCTCTTCTGATTTCTCTGACTGTCTGTCTGTCTTCTCTGTCTGTCTGTATCTTTCTCTGTCTGTCTGCCTGTCTGTTTTCTCTGTCTGTCTGTCTGTCTCTTTCTCTGTCTATCTGTCTGTTTTCTCTGTCTGTCTGCCTGTCTGTTTTCTCTGTCTCTGTCTGTCTGTCTGTCTGTCTGTCTGTCTGTTTCTTGTCTGTCTGTCTCTTTGTCTTTCTCTGTCTGTCTGTCTGTCTCTTTGTCTGTCTGTCTGTCTCTTTGTCTGTCTATCTGTTTCTTTTCTCTGTCTGTCTGTTTGTCTGTCTGTTTTCTCTGTATGTCTCTTTGTCTGTCTGATGTAATTTTAGGTAACGCTTTTTTTGTTTGTTATTCAGTGCATACATGCAAAGATTAAAACTGGAAATATCACTTTAAAATCTTTAAGTTCTTAGGGTCAATGTTGTCCACTTTGTAAATTAAAATATCCAAAGGAAAAATAATTGGGCCATAGTTATGCAATTCGTACCACTATCACGTAATTCGTACCTCCTACGTCTTTTCAATGGCGCAGCGTCAAAAATGCATTCAGGGCCTGTTTTACGTGACATCAAACTTTTGATGATAAAATGACATAAGAATTACTTTGACGTCACAGAGACTAACTGGAACATTTAGAAGAGAGAATGGTCTATAGCTAAAGCCAAGTCACGAGCGTCCTACCGTTGAATTAGTGCTATAAACCCCCTGGTACGATATCAGTAACTTGGTGGTACGAATTCCGTAACAGGTCTTGTAATTCGTACCTTTTGAAGAAAAAAGTATTTTTACGTTTAAGCCAAAAGTACAAACATTATCTTTATAATTATAGTATATAGTTATAGCCCTCTACCAGTAGTATCCACATTGAAAGTTTCATAGCTTTTGGATTATCTGCCCTTGAGATAGAGATCTCTATCCTTAGGGGGTACCGATTCAATAAGTGTCCCCTATATATATAGTTTGCTTTAATAAAACTTTTCTGTGTCCAAATGTGTCTTTATTTGTGAACCTCAGAAACAAAAACAGTTAACGTTAACTTTGAGTAATGTTCGTGTTCAAAAATAAAAAATTATATATATATGTGACCAGTGTGTCATTCCTGAAGAAGAGAGGACACCCTCTCGAAAGCTTGAATTAAAATTGGAACCACCACGGATTTGTTGTAGTTTTTTGTTGTAGTGCCTTATGCAAAGACAGCTGTTTCGATCTTGAGAAGATCTCATCAGTTTGCATGATTGGCCTGCAAATTGACTGTCCATTGGATGCCAACCTGAGCAAAAAAGACATTCTACAAGAGAATGGTGTCCTCTCTGCATCAAATCGAAAATCCACAATAAAAGCAAACCAGCACAAAGTTAAACCAGAAATAGTAAAAATCTTAGGAAAATCATGTAAAATGAACAAAATAATAATGTTCTGAAATTTTAATTTCAAAACCTAATAGACATGACTAGGGAGGGCCAACTACTGATATGATATCCAAATTAAGGATAAAAATAGTATGAAAGGAAAATCTCAGTGAATAGCCAGCTCCGTACCCCTACTCTGAAGGACTGAAAAGTTAGTGCATTTGAAATGCAGAATAGTTTGCTTTAATAAGCAATATATATAATTCTCTCTCTCTCTCTCTCTCTCTCTCTCTCTCTCTCTCTCCTCTCTCTCTCTCTCTCTCTCTCTCTCTCTCTCTCTTTATCACACACTCTCTCTCTCTCTCTCCCTTTATCACTCTCTCTCCCTTTCTCTCTCTCTCTCTCCCTCTCTCCCCCTCTCTCTCTCTCCTCTCTCTCTCTCTCTCTGTCTCTCCCTCTCTCTCTCTCTCTCTCTCCCTCTCTCTCTCTCTCTCTCTCTCTCTCTCTTGATCTCTCTCACACACTCTCTTGACGATCAAATATCGTTTTCCTTGTTCAGATGATTAATGGGTAAACTTTATTTAAAGTTGGGCCTTCCTGGAGCATAATATTCATTGACAGTTTGGAACATTCGAATGGTTTTAACCTTTTTGAACTCCCTTTCCAAGTTAGTTAGTTAGTGTGTGTGTGTGTGTGTGTGTGTGTGTGTGTGTGTGTGTGTGTGTGTGTGTGTGTGTGTGCGTGTGTGTGTGCGCGTGTGCGTGCGTGTGTGTGTGTGTGCGTTGCACAGAGATAAATAAGAAGTGAGGTATGGCAGGAGGTGGGGGGAGATTTGTCTCGAGCTGAACCCACCCACCCACCCCCTCTCTCTCTCTCTCTCTCTCTCTCTCTCTCTCTCTCTCTCTCTCTCTCTTTAGGCAAAAATCGATGGTGGATAAAGAGCATGAGGAACGGACAGACACACAGAGAGAAACAGACAGACAGACAGAGACAGAGCGACAGAGAGGAAACAATCCACCAGGCAACTCAAACCTGGCCTTGCCTGCAGTGCGCAAATTGAGCTTCAAAGGCGTGGACTGTTGGGGGAAATCTGATCACTAAACTGTCGAATTAAAATGGCACTGTGTTGCTTGTTCCACCCTTCCAAAACGTAATGTCAGCTTCGAATCTCCAAATCAGCAGGTCTCCCTTTTCCAAATACCTCTTTTCCTGTTCCCACTCTTCTCCCCTTCCTTCCCCTTTCTCCCCTATTCCCACTGATTCAAGCTACAGTGAATAATTATCGAGTTTGGGTGATAAGTTGTAGTTTGCAAACCCCCCCCCCCCCCCCCCCACCCCCCCACACCTCTCACAACAAGTTTTAGCGTTGAATTTTTTCTCTCTCAAAATCAACATTCTACTGTTCTCGGGAAAGAGATAGGGTTAGGATCAGCCTGTGATTATTTTCATAAAACTGAAAGAAGCAGACTTTGAGTTTGAGGGTCGTAAACACGAAGATGTAGGGGGTGGGGGGGGGGGGGGGGGGGGTGTGTCTAGAGTACAATATTGCACGGTGTTGTACATAGAGATTATCTCTCACAAAGCTGAAAGAAGCTGACTTTGAGATTGAGGGTCGTAAACATGAAGGGGTATGTGTGTGTATAGAATACAATATTGCCCGGTGTTGTACATTAAAGAGAGATTATCTCTCACAAAGCTGAAAGAAGCAGACTTTGAGATTGAGGGTCGTAAACATGAAGGTGTAGGGTGTGGGTGTCTAAGCTGCAAATTTGCTCCGTTTTGTTGAAAGAAGAGATACACTATCATAAGGATTTCTGGCAAACGTGTTCACAAAATGGCGCTGTGAGTTCAGTGTGCTGTTGAGCATTGCCCAAAAGTACTAGCATCCCCACTATTACTCAACTTCCAGCCCACCTCTCCGTAACAGCGCTTGCCTCTTCTGCTATTTTGGTACTGACAGTCCCATACGACAGTCTGACCTACACTTTGTTGGAAGGAAGCCATCATCAAAGGGAACTGACCACAGTTCTGTGATCAAGAAGCCTGTTACTCGGGGAACCTCGTTCAACTGTTTTATTTCACATCGTACTGCATTTCTCTGTCTGTCTTTCTGTTTTTCCATCCTTCAGTCCGTCCGCTCCCATCTTTCCATCTGTCTCTGCTGCCTCTGTCTCTGTGGCTTTCTTTCTGTCTGTCTGCCTGTCTCTCTCTCTCTCTCTCTCTCTCTCTCTCTCTCTCTCTCTCTCTCTCTCTCTCTCTCTCTCTCTCTCTCTCTCTCTCTCTCTCTCTCGCTCTCTCTCTCTCTCTCTCTCTCTCTCTCTCTCTCTCTCTCTCTCTCTCTCTCTCTCTCTCTCTCTCTCTCTCTCTCTCTCTCTCTCCCTCTCCCTCCCCCCCCCCCTCTCTAGGACGCTCAAAATTTGCATGTGTCTAGCTACTAATGATATCTAGGCCAAGTTTGAAAATGAAGGTCACTGGTCGAAGGTAAAGGTCAGTGGAGCCGAAAATGCTGCCGAGCACACGGCACGATAACGTTTGAAAGGAGGGACGTAGGACGTTCAGATTTTGCACGCAGATAGGTACTTAGAACATCTAGGCCAGGTTCGAAAATGAAGGTCATTGGTCAAAGGTGAAGGTCACTGGAGCCGCGGTAAGGTAGATCCCCAGCCCTCGCTTCTTGTGCTTGAAGAGACACAGAGCATGTAAAACGCATTCTAAATTTGATGTAATTTATCATTTTACGTCACAGTTTGCAAGTTCTATCACTTCGTAGCAACTGGCCACCCCTTATATTTCTAACAAAATTGTTTGCAAGTCGCTGACTGGCATCCTGAGGTTTCAAGCTTCGACGCCATTGTTGCATTGTTGCTATGGTATTTGACCGAGTAATGAATGTAAGCAACTCTAATTTTCACGAAGTGCCCTCCCCTAGGGGTTTTTTTTCCCGAAAATCGTCTATTAGGAGGACTAAGAACAAAACAAGGGCATTTTATAAGAGTGTCTTTCGTAGAATCATCGACGAAGAGACATGCATGCAGACAGAACGACAGATCATTGATAGAAATGGAGGAAAACTGTTCCAAGCAAGTGTGGCTCTTTTCTCGACGTTTTCAAGCCTCATATTGTCGGCCCTGAGGTCTTGGTTCGCCAATTAGTAGGGCTAAGAACAAAACGGGGCATTTTATAAGAGACCCTTTCGTAGAATCAGCGAGGGAGAGACAGACATGCAGACTAGAAAGACGAATAAATAGATAGAATTGGGGGAAACTGTTCCAAGCAAAATATTGGTGGTTTTAATTGACGTTTTCAAGCCTCATGAAATTATGGTCGAGCCTCAGCTCTTAGTTCGCCAATTAGTAGGATTAATATGATGATGGTGATATTTACGTCCTAATGGCATGAACCCTTAGGGCGGGGACACATCAGACGCGGAAATCCCGCGCGAAATCCGCAAATAAGTAAAAGAAAGAAGGAACAAAATAAGCGCACGTGTCCGTATTTCCCCTAGTCCGTATATTCTTTCCCTTCTTTCTGTTACTTACTTATCGGTTTCCGTGCGTAAATTCCGCGTCAGATGTGTCCCCGCCCTAAAGGATGAAGAACAAAACAGTGCCATTAATATGAGAGACTATCCTCCGAAGACGGAGTGTGGCTGTCCACGTGGCGGGGTAATCAAAACACGGTCACACACGTAATGTTCTCATCCGTAGCTGATGCACTTGTACCATAGTGTTCAAGTGTTTCCGCTGTTGGGATGATCCCTGGAGTCTTTTAGCCAGGGTAATTCACCACCACCACCACCACCATAAGAGAGATTTTTATCTAATCAGCGAGGAAGTGACAGACATGTACTGTGCATGCAGACAGAAAGAATGTAAATAGATAGAAATGGAGGAGAACAACTGTTCCAAGCAAAATAATGGTGGCTTTTCCTGACGTTTCCAAGCCTCGTATTGTCATGCCTGAGCTCTTGGTTGGCCAATTAGTGGGGTTAAGAACAAAACGGGGCATTTTATAAGAGACCCTTTCGTAGAATCAGCGAGGGAGAGACAGACATGTACATGGAGACAGAAAGACAGGTAAATAGACAGAAATGGGGGGAAATTGTTCCAAGCAAAATAATGGTGGCTTTTCTTGACGTTTTCAAGCCTCGTGTTGTCATGCCTGAGCTCTTGGTTGGCCAATTAGTGGGGTTAATATAGCAACAAAATGGGACATTTTATAAGAGAGTCTTTCGTAGAATCAGCACAGGAGAGAGACAGATAAGCAAACAGAAACACGGACATATAGGCGGAAATGGAGACAGTCTGTTCCCTGGGGCTTGTTACTGACGTTGTCAAGACTACTCATCGTGCCCGAGCTCTTGTTTCGCCAATTAGTAGGGCTAAGAAAATGGCATCTTTTATAAGACTGTCTTTCGTCTAATCAGCAAGGAACAGGCAGACAGGAAGACAGGAAGACAGATAATTAGAATAAGAGAAACAACTGTTCTTAGCTAATGCATAATGGTGGTCTTTATTGACGTGTTCAAGCCTACTCGCCCGGTGCCTGCGTTCTTGTGTCGTCAATTAGTAGGATTAAGAACCAGACAGTGCCTTTTAGAAGAGAGACTTTCGTAGAATCTGAGCGAGGAAGAGACAGACGCGCAGACAGAAAGACAAATAAATAGACAGAAATAGAGAAAAACTGTTTGTAACGAGTGGAGGTATGTAGGCCCTGTTGACGTTTTCAAGCCTGATATTGTGCTTCCGCTCTTGGTTCGCGCATTAGTAAGGTTAAAAACAAAACAAGACCTTTTCTAAGAGAGTCTGTCGTAGTAGAATCAGCGGGGAAGAGACAGACATGTACATGCAGACAGAAAGAAATTAACAACAAATAAAAAAATAAAAGATAGAAATAGAAACACATTGTTCCAAAGAAAATAATGGCGGTTTTCATTGACCTTTTCAAGCCTCGTGTTGTCGTGCCTGAGCTCTTTGTTCGCCAATTAGTGGGGTTGAGAACAAAACGGGGCATTTTATAAGAGACTCTTTCGTAGAATCAGCGAGGAAGAGACAAACATGTACATGAAGACAGAAAGACAAATAAATAGATAGAAATGGGGGAAAACTTCCCAGCAAAATAATCCTTTTCTTGACGTTTCCAAGCCTGGTGTTGTCATGCCTGAGTTCTTGGTTCGCCAATTAATAGAGTTAACAACAAAGGGGACCTTTTATAAGAGACTCTTTCGTAGAATCAGCGAGGGACAGACATGTAGAGCCTACATGCAGACAGAAAGACAGATAATTGATAGAAAGGGAGAAAAACTATTCCAAGCAAGTGTGTCTCTTTTATTGATGTTTTCAAGGATTCTGGATAATGGTCGTGACTGAGCTCTAGTTTGGCCAGTTAGTACTGCAGGACTAAGACCAAAACAGGGCCATTTATAATAGACACTTTTTGTAGAATCAACTACGGACAGACAGACATATGTACATGCAGACAGAATGACAGACATACAGACAGAAATCGCGCGCACGTTTTTTGTAACCCTTCCCGAAGACTATCGTAAATCAATGTCGAGCAATACTTGAAGGGATTCTAAGCGGTGTAGTCTTATGTGTTATTTCCTACCCTGTCAGAAAATTGGTGGGGCAAATTATCAAATTGGCATTGTACAACGCACATGGAAACTTGTCTTCCACCGTGTAAAATAAAAATATTTAATAAAAGTATGAAACAGACAGACAGACAGGTAGGCAGGCAGGCAGGTAAACAGAGAGAGAGAGAGAGAGAGAGAGAGAGAGAGAGAGAGAGAGAGAGAGAGAGAGAGAGAGAGAGAGAGTGGATGGGGGGGGGGGGGGGGGGGCAGAGACAGAGAGTGAGAGAGAGACTGAAGATTGAAAATCTTTATTTTACAATGATTGAGATTTTAGACCAAGCCTATTCTTCCAATAATACTATGTCCTTGGGACAAAAACAAGACTATGATAAAACAAAAATGCAAACAGATAATATATTATGGGCATACATAATGATATCGTGTTCTTTTTCAAAGAGAGACCGAGACAGAGAGGCTGAAACACACAGAGAGAGAGAGAGAGAGAGAGAGAGAGAGAGAGAGAGAGAGAGAGAGAGAGAGAGAGAGAGAGAGAGAGAGAGAGAGAGAGAGAGAGAGAGAGATTGATTTGATTGATTGATTGAGAGAGAGAGAGAGAGAGAGAGAGAGAGATTTAGAGAGGGTAATAGAGTAGAGCAATGAACATGCTTTTTTATTTGTTGGCTTTTGAGGACATCCAGCCCTCTGGACAAAATAGGAAATACATTAATTTGAGCAAAGTAGAAAATGAAAAACGAAAATAAACACATACAAAGTAATATAAAGCATGCAAAAAAACACATCCCTATATTGTAACACATCAATAACAAAATCAAACCTATTATTATTAACTATAGACTAATTATTACACATTCAAAATGTGTGAAGTAATTTTGCGCATACATTTTTCACGGGAAAATAAAACCCAATCCTACTTTTCACACTCATCTTTAAACATTCAAAAATAGAGAAATGCACAAACATAAAAAATACCTCAATCATACTTTCATCATTAAAATGTACTTATTTGTAGTGACCTGAAACCCATGCATATAATAAGTCAAATAGTATGTACTTTACCTACTCATCTTAGCATGCACAATTAAAAATGTAAATACATGTACCTTTCATGGCAACATGAAACCTATTCCTACATTCCATTATTCATTTTTAGCATGAACATATTAAAAAGTAGTGTCCACACACACTCATAACAAAAGCAAACCTAGTCATATTAGTTTGTCAAGCGAATACACATATTAAAAAGTAAATACTGCTCTATAACTGGAGAATCAGACAGAGAGAGATGAGAGAGAGAGACTGGAGAGACGAGAGAGGAGTAGTGAGAGACCTGCCTAGAGAGAGACACGACTGAAGAAGAGAGAGTCTACCCTTTCTACTGGAGAGAGAGAAGAGGAAATAGTGTCCATGGTTGTAGTGACCTGCCTAGTCTACCCTTTCTACTGGAGAATCAGACACGACTGAAGAAGAGACACTGAACTACTGAACACTGAAACACGGTTGTATTTAGCAAAGTTACATACATACAGAGAGAGTCTACCCTTTCTACTGGAGAATCAGACACGACTGAAGAAGGAAATGTAGTGTCCATGGTTGTAGAGAGTCTACCCTTTCTACAGACAGACAGACACAGACTGAAGAAGGAAATGTAGTGTCCACAGACAGACTGGAGAATCAGACACGACTGAAGAAGGAAATGTAGTGTCCATGGTTGTAGTGACCTGCCTAGTCTACCCTTTCTACTGGAGAATCAGACACACCAGCTGCAGGAAGGAAGCTCTTTCAGCCAACTACTGGAGAGAGAGGAAACTACATTAGTCTACCCTTTCTACTGAGCAAAGCATCCAAAACAAAAAACAAAAACAACCATAAAACAAAACCAAAAAACGCCACGGTTGTAGTGACCTGCCTAGTCTACCCTTTGTTGTGGTTGTCGTCAGACACGACTGAAGAAGGAAATGTTGTTGTTGTCTACCCTTTCTACTGGAGAATCAGACACGACTGAAGAAGGAAATGTAGTGTCCATGGTTGTAGTGACCTGCCTAGTCTACCCTTTCTACTGGAGAATCAGACACGACTGAAGAAGGAAATGTAGTGTCCAAATCGGTTGTATCTGACCTGCCTAGAAACATACCCGGGTATCCAGAAAACAGGAATCAGACACGACAATGAAGAAGGGGATGTAATTTCATGGTGTGGTAGTGATCTTGCCTAAGTCTACCCTTTCTACTGGAGAATCAGACACGACTGAAGAAGGAAATGTAGTGTCCATGGTTGTAGTGACCTGCGTAGTCTACCCTTTCTACTGGAGAATCAGACACGACTGAAGAAGGAAATGTAGTGTCCATGGTTGTAGTGACCTGCCTAGTCTACCCTTTCTACTGGAGAATCAGACACGACTGAAGAAGGAAATGTGATGTAATCCATGGTTGTAGTCACATTTTGCTAGTTCTATCCCTTTCGGATACTGGCCGCCCCTCATTTTTCACGACTGAAGAAAAAATGTTTGCAAGTCGCCTGACTCGCATGGTTGCGGTTTCCTGCCTAGTCTACCCTTTCTACTGGAGAATCAGACACGACTGAAGAAGGAAATGTAGTGTCCAGGTTGTAACTCTAATTTTCCTGCCTAGTCTACCCTTTCCGAACTGGAGAGTCTACTGCACGATGGTTGCTGAAGAAGGAAATGTAGTGTCCATGGTTGTAGTGACCTGCCTAGTCTACCCTTTCTACTGGAGAATCAGACACGACTGAAGAAGGAAATGTCACCAAAGTCCTCCGACCTGCGCAGGTACGTACGGGACATTTATTAATGTGCAGATAGCGGGTCGATCCTGGAGATACTGCAATACCGGGAAAGACACGTCTTAAACTGCAAAACAAGGCAAATATTTCTCTGGGTGATTGGCACAGCTTTCGTAAATCAATACACATTTAGCCTATTTACTTATCGACCTGCATGCATAATTTCACTTTATTTAAATGCAAATTACGTTGTGGGTAACGCCCACACCAATGTTAGGGTACCCTTTGTACAAAGTCAAGTTTGGTGCACATGTTCAAGGCTGCTCCCTTATCACATCAGACATATCAGAACCAGGAAAAAATGGTACAGAGGTGGCAGAGAGTGGGTTGTGTTCAGGCAAGGCAGTTATGGTCAGCTAGCACTGCTCGGTTTGACACAGTGCGAGACAGGGTCTTTCAAGTGCTCAACAGTCCAACATCACTGCAAGTATAGAGCTGGCATTCAAACAGCAAGCATTGTTGTCTGTAAAGAGAAGCCAGCACATCTACAGGTCTCAAAGTGACTGAACATTTAAGGGACATGCTGTAGAGAGCCATCCTGGTCACATCACCACTCCAAGCAAGGTGGTTTAGCTAACAAATGCTGAACAAAAAGGATGGAACAATTTTGGATGTGACCAGGATGGCTCTCTACAGCATGTCCCTTAAATAAAAGCCTATTAAAAAAACGTTGCTGCATGTAAAATGGCGCCAAAGGGCGATTTATGTATGGGGAAGTTATGTTCGTTACTGACAACACATTCCGCAACATACGTGACACAACCTGTGCAGAACTGAAACAGAAGAGATTGTTTTACTTATTCTCAGTGAAAAAATCGGCAACACATCTCTATTGTGTTCTCTGTGAGCTTCCAAAGTCACACTTTTTCAGAAGAAGTGAAATGGTGAAAATCAGTCACCATCTTTGCAGATCGAATTTGGTTACTTTGATTTGACATTTTGGGTACTTTTCTGTATCCAGCACATAACCGAGACTCGTCTTAGTCATGGACACTACACATTGAGTGAATTGAGTGAATAGAATCCGTGTCTTAGTGTACCACACAAACAGACAAAAAATACACAAGTGCAAAAAATACACAACAATGTCTTAGTGTAACTGAGAAAGAATTATGTGATTCTTTGAGTTCACTTTCATTTCATGAGTTATCAAACTTTTTGTGGAGGATTTCAAAGAGGGGTTGCTTAACTTTTTGGCACGTGTTTGTTTGTTTTTTGGATAACTAAGTGGTATAATATTTCCACAATGACACGACTGGACGCGAAAAAAACTCAAAAGAAGAAAAAAAAGTAGAGGTTTGTGTGGGGGGGGGGGGGGGGTCTCTTTAAGAGCAACACCGGTTTACCCTTGCTTGTTGATTGACAGAGCGGAGGGGAGGGAAACTGACAGCTGTTCCCCTTTGACCCATCGAACTTGCCGCCACTGGACTCTGACAAGTCTGTCACTTGTTTCTCTGTCTGTCTGTCTGTCTGTTTCTCTTCCTATTGGTCTCTCTCTCTCTCTCTCTCTCTCTCTCCTCTCTCTCTCTCTCTCTCTCTCTCTCTCTCTCTCTCTCTCTCTCTCTCTCTCTCTCTCTCTCTCTCTCTCTCTCTATCTCCTCTCTCTCTTTCATTGTCTCTGTCTCTCTCTCTCTCTCTTCCTTTCCCCTCTCTCTCTCTCTCTCTGTTTCACTCCCCCCTCTCTCTCTCTCTCCCCCTCTCACTCTCTCTCTCTCTTTCTCTGCCCCCCCCCCCCCTCCTCTCTCTCTCTCTCTCTCTCTCTCTCTTTCATACCCGTAAATTATTTTGTCCATGCCTATATATTCAACCTAACATTGATTATGCATCAACATGTTGGGATTCAGCTAGTAAAAACACACTAAAACACGTTGAAAGATTATATAAACGCTCTCTCAAACATATACTCCTTAAATCGTCCTCTCTTGAAACCAATGACTATAAAGAACTCAACATTCTACCATTTGATTTGAAATGTCTACCGCTAAACAAATGTACCTTTATGTACAAGATCATACATAACTTAGCACCAAAATATCTTATTAGGCTACTAAATTTAAACTCCACACAATTCGAAGCAAAACCAAATATTAAAATGCCCCGCCCCAGAACATATCTATATAAAATCATCTCTTACATTGTCAGGTGGTAAACTACATAAGCCTACATCACTAATGTTATCAACTGATGCCCAGATTCCTGTAAATCTTTCTGTCTGTATGTATGTATGCCTCTTTCTCTTTCCCTCTCTCTCTCTCTCTCTCTCTCTCTCTCTCTCTCTCTCTCTCTCTCTCTCTCTCCCCTCCTCTCTCTCTCTCTCTCCCCTCCCTCTCTCTCTCTCCCCTCCCTCTCTCTCTCTCTCTCTCCCCTCCCTCTCTCTCTCTCTCCCCTCCCTCTCTCTCTCTCCCCTCTCTCTCTCTCTCTCTCTCTCTCCCCTCCCTCTCTCTCTCTTTACCCCCCCTCTCTCTCTCTCTCTCTCTTCCCCCCCTCTCTCTCTCTCTCTCTCCCCTCCCTCTCTCTCTCTCTCCCCCCCCCTCTCTCTCTCTCTCTCTCTCTCTCTCTCTCTCTCTCTCTCTCTCTCTCTCTCTCTCCCCCCCCCCCTCTCTCTCTCTCTCTCCTCTCTTATTCCCATCTTATATTGTTATTGTTTTAAGTGCTATTATTATGTACAAGAATTGTCATTTGTCTCATAATTGTTTCCTTTTTTTCTAAATCAATTCAAACCACCAATTCAAATTCATCATTGCTCAAATTATCCATATTCGATTTTAATTCAATTCCCCCCTTTGTTTATATTTCAATTATTAATTCATGTGCTCATTTTTGTCATTGTTGTTTCATTTCCTTGACTTATTTGTTTTTATGTCAATTGTTCTTTGCTTGATGCATGGTGTGAGTGTGTGAGTGAGAGTGCAAGGTGCACAGAAGCTATTGTAGCTCATCCTTTTCAGTTACCCTCAATAAAACATTCGTATTTCTCTCCCTCTCTTTCTCTCCCTGTCTCTGTCTCTGTCTCCCCCCCCCCCTCCTCTCTCTCTCTCCCCCTCTCTCTCTCTCTCTCTCTCTCTCTCTCTCTCTCTCTCTCTCTCTCTCTTTGTCTCTCTCTCTCTGTGTCTCTCTCTCTCCCTCTGTGTGTGTCTCTCTCTCTCTCTCTCTCTCTCTCTCTCTCTCTCTCTCTCTCTCTCTCTCTCTCTCTCTCTCTCTCTCTCTCTCTCTCTCTCTCTCTCTCTCTCTCTCTCTCTCTCTCTCTCTCTCTCTCTCTCTCTCTGTTAGTGGAACACAAAAAACGAAAAATAACATATCGTTTTTGTGCTGAGTTCATGGAGGGAAGGGGACTCGGAGAGTGAGAAGAAGAAGTAGATGGAGAGACAGACAGACAGACGAACATTCAGAGACAGGGAGAAAGAGTATAGAAAAAACATAGAGAGCTCGTCTTTCATCTGAATCATAGATATAATCATAGTTATCGGCCTGTGTCCAACTTAGCGTTTGTCTCCAAAATAATCGAGAAAATTGTCCTTGCACAATTATCTAACCATCTGTCAGCAAACAATTTGTTCAACCCCCTCCAGTCTGCCTATCGACCTGCTCACAGCACTGAAACGGCTCTGACTAAAGTTCTTAACGCTCTCTTCTTAGCTCTTGACAATGGAAAAGTGTCAGCCTTGACTCTCCTAGGTCTGTCGGCAGCATTTGATACAATAGATCACACCATTCTTCTATCCCGGCTGGAACGTGTTTTTGGAATCCATTTTACAGTTCTACAGTGGTTCTCCTCATATCTAACAAATCGCTTTCAGACTGTCTTGATCAACAACTGCAGTTCAGATCCGAAGTTAATTTCTTGTGGTGTATCTCAGGGATCTGTATTGGGGCCAGTTCTCTTTGTCCTGTACACTGCTCCTCTCTCTGATGTTTTTGCTAGTCAATTCTGTTATTGACCATTCCTTTGCTGATGATACCCAGCTTCAAAAATCGGCGGAACCTACCCAACTTGACAGCGCTATTCAGTCTATGGAATCCTGCCTTCATGATGTCAAATCCCGGATGACATGCAACAAATTAAAACTTAATGATGACAAAACGGAAGCTCTGATTGTTTCCTCTCAGCATATGTGTGCAACAATCTCTCTTCCAGAAACTCTTACAGTTGGCAATGCTTGTGTTCAGTTTTCTAAGTCAGCAAAGAATCTCGGAGTTACCCTCGATTCAAATCTTACAATGCATAAACAGGTTATTAATCTCATACGTTCCATCAATTATGAGCTCAGACGAATCAGTGCTGTTCGACATTTTCTGTCTGTTGCAGCCACGAAAACTCTTATTTCTGCCTTTATTCTTTCCCGCATTGACTATTGCAACTCTCTTCTCTGTGGCTGTCCTCAGTATCGCCTGCAACGTGTTCAAAAACTGCAAAACAGTGCAGCACGCCTCACTCTCAAGATTCCACGTTCTGATCATATAACACCTCATCTTCGTAACTTGCACTGGCTTCCAGTAGAGGCTAGAATCAAGTATAAAATAACTTGCCTTTGTTTCGGTGCTGTTCAACTACTATACTTGCTATACTTGTAGCGGTGCCATAGCCGATGAGGTTTAACCGAGGCGTGGTCACCGCTACAGCTATCTATATTAATAAAAAGTCGGGACTTTACTGGTTTCGTACTGCCTCCGAGCATTGTCTCCAGTATTGTTCCCACCATATTTGTATTTACAAATGTCCCATATGTGTCTGATTCAGACCAAAAGGACGTAAAACTCCATTTTCTCTCTCTCGGTGCTGTTCACTCCTCTGGTCCCGTCTATCTCTCCGAACTAGTAACTGTCTACTTACCTGCTCGCTCCCTACGTTCTTCCTCTGACTGCTGCACACTCTAGGTTCCTCGGGTCCACACGAAATCGTTTGGTGAACGATCCTTCTACTATTTAGCACCTCACTTATGGAATTCCCTCCCACAACATGTCCGCTCATCTGACTCTATTTCCGCCTTTCGCTCTGCCCTTAAAACTCACTTGTTTCGGACATATTATGATTGATTAGTGTTTGTGTGTGAGGTGTGAGTGTGTGTGTGTGTGGGGGGGGGCCGTTTTATTGCAGAAATCTTGTAAAAAATGTATTTACAATTATTTTATTATTCGCATTTTGTATGTAGAATGTCTACGTCTTGTAAACTTTAAATGCTTGTAAATGAGGTAGAAAGGTATTTTTGTTTTTGCAAAATTTGTCTATTATAATTAGTCATGTAATTGGTATGTTGATGGCAGTATGATTTTATTTCAAGTTACAGTATTGTATTCAAACTTAATTGAGAATGTGAATGTGGTCTCTATGTTTCTTCTTAGAATGTTCAGATTGTAACTATTTTACTCTTGTATAATTAATTGTGTGTGAGTGTGTGTGTGCGCATGCATGTGTGTGTATGTGTGCGCGCGCGCGCGCGCGCGCGCGCGCGCGCGCGTGTGTGTGTGTGTGTGTGTGTGTGTGCGTGTGCGTGTGCGTGTGCGTGTGTGTGTGTGTGTGAGTAGGGGAAGACGGGGTAAAAAGCGCATGAGATAATTGGGGTGGGCTTCTTACCCGCCCATGCGCTTTTTACCCCGTCTTCCCCTAAGGAAGTAAGAGAACGTTGCGTGCAAGCATCGTGCTTATTTTACTTTCTAATGATTAATTATTTGTTTACCTTTAATGTTCTTGTTATCAATGTAAAGCGCACTGAGCTCATGTGAGAAAGAGCGCTATGTAAATTCCCATTATTATTATTATTATAAAAGCAACCAGTCAGGTGGCAAGCCATACAAAAAATTACTCCTTGAATCTGTGCAAATCTATGCATTGTCATGAAAAATCTATATCAACGGTAGTATAGGCCACGTGGACACATTAGATCCAGAATTCCTTGTGCCATTCAGCAACATATATTTGTTTTATTCAATTTCAAATGAGCGCAGTAAATGTTAGTCTCAATTAAAACAGCCTGGACTCCTGCTATGGTAATCGTGTGTGTGTTAAACAATTAATGACACGGATAGTAACACTGATGTAAATCAGACTAAACTGTCCAAATGATTGTCTGTTTATGCTAATTTACATGTTACTACCTGTGTTAACGGTTTAAGACGAAGTCCTGATTACTGTACCTGGCCTAAAACAAACAAAGAAGCAGAACAAGAAGAACAAGAACGACGAAGACGACGACGATGAAGAAGATAGTGCAGTGCAGTGCAGCACCAACGTTTTTGTTTTAGGGGGCGAGTTCGACTCAGACACCGGAAACCTAACTATCCATGTGGTTCATACCAAGCAGTGGGACTCTCCTTGCTCTTGTCGACTTTTCACTGCCATGGGGTTTTTTTTATGTGAATAAAGTCCATCCATAGGTCAGACTTGCTTTAAGTCCTCATCCAAAGGATGGGAACGACAGTTTGGGGTAAGAGCTTTTGTTTGAATGGTATGCGTAGCCCTCAGAGGAGATCTGCACAGCTGCATCAGTCGGTGCTTTCTAGTGGTAGGCCTAATTATTGTTTGGGATTTTGTTTTCAGTTTACCATTAGGTCTACTTATTTTTCCCCACCAAAATTTGCCTGTGGGGCGTTCCAGGGGAAATAAATCAAAGCAACATTCAATTCTTTACTAGTTTGAGCTATCTCCCTTGGCTCGTGTTTCTGATTCCCACGCTCGCGTGTCTATGTGTGCGCGCGCGTGCGTGTATGTGTGTTTGTGCATGCGTTCGTGAGTGTGTGTGTGTGTGCATGGGTTTGTGTGTGTGTAACAGTGTGTATGCGTGCCAATGCGTGTATTCATGTGCATGCGCACATGTGTGGGTAGAGCAGGATAATGTGTGGGTGAGTGTGTGTGTGTGTGTGTGCATGTATATGGGGTTGGAGGAGGTGAGTCACAGTGTGTGTGTGTGTGTGTGTGTGTGTGTGTGTGTGTGTGCATGTATATGGGGTTGGAGGAGGTGAGTCACAGTGTGTGTGCGTGTGTGTGTGCGTGTGTGTGTGTGTGTGTGTGTGTGCATGTATATGGGGTTGGAGGAGGTGAGTCACAGTGTGTGTGTGTGTGTGTGTGTGTGTGTGTGTGTGTGCGTGTGTGTGTGTGTGTGTGTGTGCATGTATATGGGGTTGGAGGAGGTGAGTCACAGTGTGTGTGCGTGTGTGTGTGTGTGTGTGCGTGTGTGTGTGTGTGTGTGTGTGTGTGCATGTATATGGGGTTGGAGGAGGTGAGTCACACAGTGTGTGTGTGTGTGTGTGTGTGTGTGTGTGTGTGTGTGTGTGCATGTATATGGGGTTGGAGGAGGTGAGTCACAGTGTGTGTGTGCGTGTGCATGCATATATGCATGCATGCGTGTACAATGTTGTCTTTTGTTCAGTTTATGCCTTATTGAATGTGGTATTTTTTATAAAGCATTATAAATTAAATGCTGAGTGGCATCAAGAAAGCTGGTTAGAATTAATAAATCATTAAAAAATATATATACTGCATATATTATGGCTTGGCTGGTAACTAGTATTTTGGTCTTTTTTTTCAAGACAATTTATTCTTGATGTGTTATAAACAGACTGTACTGTCTGTTTCTTTATGTCTTTCACTGTGTAATCTTGTAGGCCTAACTGCAGTGGTTTCCAGGTCAATCAAACGGTTTTCATTCCTTTGTATGTCCCCCCCCACCCCCCCACCCCATCAACCCAATTTGAATCGGGCTAGAAAGACCTATTCAATTAAAAACTTCACACTTCAGACTTGTCTCTTTCACATTTGGAGCATGATCAGCCTGTGTGTGTTTGAAATGTAATACACTTAGCCTACATTGCTAATAGTAATACAAATATGCTTAAACACACAAAGCACTCAAAATCATACTCTCTCTCTCTTTCTCTCTCTCTCTCTCTCTCTCTCTCTCTCTCTCTCTCTCTCTCTGTCTCTCTCTCTCTCGTGTGCATGCACACATACAGACAAACACAAGCTATATACCATTCCCCATATAAAAAAAACATAACAAGAAGTAGACTTTGAATATATTTTATTTAGTTCTCGTTAAATAATACATTTTCCATGATATAGTAACCACACATGCAATGGAAACAAAACCAACACAAAGAAATGCTAACTTGAGACAAACAGGTCCTTGGGCTACTTAGTGACTTCATAAATGGATTTCATTGATTCCATCTGAGTGTCAGTGGTTGAGTTCAGCATAAGGTCTACTCACATGTGGTTTGTAAAATAAAAAGGGAGTTTATCTTAAATGCAAACCTTACGTGCATATGAATATTGATTATGTTCTGTAATTCCATATTGTCAGTGAAATTCAAAAACCTCATACCTCAATATTTGGTAGTTTTGAGAAAAATGGAAAAAAAATGTTTTATAAATTAACCGCGTTGACCACAATTGATTAATTATGATGAATTTGTTGTTCAAGACATTGCGAGTTTAGTCCGGCATTTCGTTAAAATTACTATAAAATTAACAAAATTAGACTTGAGAAGAAGATACACTGTACAAGTTTTTTGTCCTTAACTAGATCTGAATTTGGGACTTACAAGTTTTTCTTCTATTTTCACAACCTCATTTATCCCAGATAGAAAGTCGTTAGAGATACGAGCTTTTGGTGGAAAGTGGCGGGAAAAAATAGAGAGCTGACTATGTATCTAACTCAAAAGCACACAAAAATCGAGATACGAGGTTTTTGAATTTCACCGACGATATGCTCAGACAATTCAGGATGAAAAGGTACATAAAAAGTGGATGGAAAGAGTATTTGTTCTGGTTGGATTGGGAATGCATCTGAGCATGCTTCATAAGTCTCTGCAAACTAGCATGTGTGTAGGTTGTGTGCTCTGAACCTGTGTAAGATATAAAGAGAGTGAGTGTGTGTGTGTGTGTGTGTGTGTGTGTGTGTGTGTGTGTGTGTGTGTGTGTGTGTGTGTGTGTGTGTTTGTTTGTGTGTGTGTGTTGTGTGCTCTGAACCTGTGTAAGATATAAAGAGAGTGAGTGAGTGTGTGTGTGTGTGTGTGTGTGTGTGTGTGTGTGTGTGTATGTGTGTGTGTGTCTGTGTGTGTGTATTGTGTGCTCTGAACCTGTGCAAGTGTGTGTCTGTGTGTGTGCGTGTGCATGTGTGTGTTGTGTGCTCTGAACCTGTGTAAGTGTGTGTGTGTGTGTGTGTGTCTGTGTGTGTGTGTGTGTGTGTGTGTGCATGCTCTGTGTGTGTAAGTGTGTGTGTGTGTGCTCTGAACTCTGTGTGTGTGTGTGTGTGTGTGTGTGTGTGTGTCTGTGTGTGTGTGTGTGTGTGTGTGTGTGTGTGTGTGTGTGTGCGCATGCGTGCATGTGTGTGTGTATGTGTGTATGTTGTGTGCTCTGAACCTGTGTAAGATAAAGAGTGTGTGTGTGTGTGTGTGTGCGTGTGTGCGTGCATGCGTGCGTGCATGCGTACGTGTGTGCGTACATGCATGTGTGTGTGTGTGACATTGGTAAGAATACAGATACAGAAAGCAAAATAACTATTTGGCTACAGTACTAGTGTGTGTTCAACAGTATAGCCCCACATTGTCTGCCGTTAACAGTACATAATCAAACGATAATAAACCAATACCGGGTACATGGTTGAAATAATGTCCACTATAGTAATACCATAATAAAACACAAACACCTGATTTGATTCACAGGTAGGATCAGTAACTTTTCTTTTATCATCTATTAAAAATAAATCAGAACAAAAATCTGCAAAAATGACATTCATAAACTAATCAGTAACTTTTATCGTTTATAAAAACAAAACAGATCAATCTTGAAATCAGAAAGGATATCTGCAAAATCATAATGGTTTACTCAATATTGGGTTACATCATTAATCTTTAGATACCCTTCTAAATAAGACATAATAATTACGTTTGAAGTATATGTGATATCAGAAACAGGATAATATATATCGAGACAGCCCAATCCTTTGGAGACCATTCTACAGAATATATTTTAATCATGATTTTTTTGTAATGATATACACACATGGCTTAATATTGTTTGAGAATGAATCGCATAAGAGTGAGAGTCAGATCATAAAAAGAGTTCCTGTTAAATTCCATTGGAATGATCAGTCAAAATCAGTTGCAGAATGCATGTTAATACACTGATGTACCCAACTATTCATTATAAAAAGACACTTTTGAAAGATTTAGACATTAAAGTTTCTCGCTATCATTAACATAATATGAATATATCAGTTATAAACATCAACTATTGTGCTTTCCATTGATTCAGTTACAGGCTGTGATGAATATATTATCACATTATGTACAGCTAAGAAAGCAAAATGCAAATAATATAAATACTTTACTAACAAGGCAAGAGAAACATGTTAGTAAGTAGCATGACGCTAAATAATCCAGCAGTGTTCGAAAAAGTGAACTTTATCACAGAAATGCGCGCAATTCAATTCTTGTGATCGATACAAAATAAAGTACACAAAAGCTATGCGTTGTATTGTTGGTTTTCTAAACAGGCAATATTTACACAACAGAAAACATGTTTTGTTGCAAAACTTCGCAAACTGGACAACTTCTAAAAACTACCGTATTTTTCAGACTGTAAGGCGCACCTCCACATTCCACACCAACTCAGGTTTTGTTATTCTATTGTCTCACAATTTATGGTCTCAGTCTGGGGAAAGGCATCACCTTATAGTCTGTAAAATAATATGGTAACACTATTGAGTGTGAAGTAAATCAATGATTTAAAACATGCAATTTAGATCTTGTCTTCTGCACCAACTACAATACTACTCCTAAGCGGCACAAACAATACAATCAGAATGGAAACAATGTTGGCACTGTTAAGCTTTAAAGGGAATGGCAGACGCACCTAGATGAAGAACATGAACGACATTTCTAAGCCAATCACTGCACATTGTACAGTGGGACCTCCCTTATAACACCTTCAACAATCATCCAAAAGGAGGTCTTAAAGGGAGGTCATTTTAATACATCACTGCACACTGTACAGTGGGACCTCCCTTATGACACCTTCAAAAACCATCCAAAAGGAGGTCTTAAAAGGAGGTCATTTTAATACATCACTGCATACTGTACAGTGGGACCTCCCTTATGACACCTTCAAAAATCATCCAAAAGGAGGTCTTAAAGGGAGGTCATTTTAATACATCACTGCACACTGTACAGTGGGACCCCCCTTATAACACCTTCAAAAATCATCCAAAAGGAGGTCTTAAAAGGGAGGTCATTTTAATACTTACAAAGAAGGACAATGTCTCAGAGAAGTAGGCCTTATGTGGGAGGGACTCTTAAGATGGGAGGTCTTATAAGGGAGCTTCCACTGTATGTTTTATGCGACTGTTCAACGACTGACAAACAAATATCAAAACTGTATGATTTTAAAATGTGCATAGATTTCTAAAGAACTACAAGGCAGTTTCGGATCAATCATAAAATGACGTTAATAAAATGGAAGACATTTCAAAATGCTTTTCTGTACATTAAAGATGAGAAGAATTTGAGGATTCTTTTAAAAAGACACTTTCTTGGTTGGAAGCCCAGAGGCAGTTGAACAGCTATTCATTGTACACACATCACAGCAAAGCTTTGGGGGGAAAAAGAAGCTAAA